>VXBH01004557.1:501759-543861 GCA_013400035.1 Rynchops niger | reverse complement strand
ATATACACACATATATATATATGGGCTTTCTTTGGTCTAAGGTCAGCATAATATACCGAAGCTTTCAATAAGTTTTTGACTTTAAAAATTCAAGATGTCTGGTAGAGTGACCAAGCAAGGGATCAGAAATGAAATGTAGGGACAGATCATTATGTCCCTCTGTCAACAGAGGGTTTCTACAGCAGTCTCTGGTGAGGCCCATGGTGCTCAGCTGACTTCAGAAATGACCTGGAAATGGAGAGGAGCAGTTAAATAACACACTTCCTGATGCTACAAAATCATCCACCGTGATCAAAGTTTTGCAAGGCTGCATGGAGAATAAGAAAGACCGTGATACTCTGTGTCAGAGAGATTCACTATCAAAGGGTATACCTGGGGCCCTGGAGAACAGTTTTAACCATATTTAACAGTGAATTCATTGACAGATAAGATGACATTGCAAATGCCTAACAGCAGCCAGAAAGCCACGCAGGATATCGGTGATCGTATGGAAGGAAATGGACAAAACAAGTTATGCCATCAGAGAATTAACCCACATGGTACATTCTGAATACCACACAGATGCTTTATAGTACAAAAAAGATACACAGGATTAGAATGGATACAAAACAGAGTCAGAAATAAGATGATTTTAGTTACGTTGATTGAAACACTTCAGTTTGGAAAAAGAGGCAACCAAAATAGAACATCCCACCTTTTGCTGAGAGCACATTCTTAAAATGTGGAATTGGTCACCAGAAGAGGCCAACAGTTGATAAAAATACTCATAAAGAAGGACTAGACAGCTTTGTGGAATAGCTCTATCTCTGACAGACTGTTAACCACAATGGTTGAGAAACACATTCAACTCAGGGCTTTTCTGATCTATAGGTAAGAGAGGTTGGGGGAATACACCTGAGAAAGACCACCATGTTTCTTGCACTCCCTTTTCAAGCAGTTGTCCTTCATAAATGGATACTGGACTATATCCAATACAGCGGTTCCGGTGATGTGATATATTTAATCCTAGCTTGATATTTCCTGCTCCTTTATATAGGTACTCAGAAAAGGACTGTAAGCACAAAGAATAAAATGCCTTTGAGAAAACAGGTTTTAGTGTGTACCCAGCCACTCATTCCTGTGGTAGGAAGTATTCTGTATCTCTTACAGGTATTTTAATTCTTAAAGAAGTCAAGTTATCTTTCAAGTGTAAAATACCTAATATTTAGCAGGTGCATCAATTCTGTTTTGACTAATACAACTGGGTGTAGAATTTAAATGCAGTTCAGTCTTCACTTTCAGTTTAGGTAAGATCCAAAGTCTGTATGTTCCATTTGCATATGGATATATTTTTGACAGAGGACTTTAAAAACTGCCATTAAGTAAAAGTTTACATTATGAAGTAATGCGTACACATATTTTCCAGGAAAAGTTGTGAGAGAGGATGTATCTAAAAGCAGGAAATGTCAAGAACTTCTAACAGTATTGAATTTTTTTCTCATGTAAATAGAACTGCCTGCAAAGTTCGGTAGTTAACAGCTGGATATGGCTGCCAGTTCCTGATATACCTGCACTTACTACTTTAGTCAGCATTTTAAAGACTGTACCTATAAATAGGCATACTATGCCTGCTTATTTTAATTCAGTTATGTAGGACAAGCACTCAGTCATAAAATTGGCTTCTGATCTCTTTTTCCATAGACAAAGAAAATCCTTGCATTCTGTGGTCGTTTCTCATTAGGGAATTTTATCTAGTTTCTGCAGTGTTTGCCCAGCTTAAGAGCATCACGATGTATTTGCTCTGTTACCCCACCAATTTTGGCACTGCTGTAGTGGGGCAAGTGGTTGTCAGATTTAATAGAGCTCTTTCTTGAAACATTTCTGGAGGCCGGGTTTTCCAACCATATACATTCTAGCACCATGGTTTGTCCAGCTGTACTATGATCATTCTCTGCTTTAGACTGCAACTGGATACCATAAAGATCTAGTAGCAGAAAAAATTCTTAATCTTCCATGCTGATGTCTTCTACTGCTTGCAGAAAAATATATCAACTAAATATTTCCCACTGTTTGGCCTGGAAAATGCAGCCTCTCCCAGTCTGTTTTTTCCTACTGTTTTAAAAATATCCTGAATCTGCTCCAGCCACCTGTGCCTATAGCTTCCTATCAGGATGGCCAGATTCCCCCCAGGGTACCCAGGTGGGCACTGAAGGAGAATAGAGCAAAGGTGTTAAACCCTCTTTTGGCAGTCTCATGCCTACTGATCATTGCAGACTAAGAAACATTTGCTGTTAAACTAGTGTCCTTCAGACCAGACATAGTCCTCTGAGATTTTTATTATACTTTGCACCTAAGTTTCTTGGTTGTTTTGGGAATTTTTTTTTTTTTAATAAGTAGATATTTGTGCTATTTGGTCTACTTTTTTGAGCAAAGACTAAGACTATTTGTCCATATCCTAGGAACCTCCCTTCCTGGACCCATCTTGTCTCCCTTTGTCATCCTGGTTTCTCTAAGTCTGGGTCATCTGCAACCATAATACCTTCCTGGTTCAGGATGGGAACAACTCACCTTATGTAGCAGAAAGGACAGAAGTTGCAGTATTTACTTCACTTCAGTTTGCATTAATGTGGTTCACTTCAGGTACTTCCGGTTTGTTACTTTTTTCATTTAGAGTAAGTTTTCCCTTCAGACCTATGTTCTCCCCACCGGTAGTCCAGGATATTTGATAGGCAGTCTTTCTGATATTTCTGAAGTAGAAACAGGAACCGTAGCAGCTCAACAGAGACAGATATATATTCTTTCACTTCAGTGATTTATTTTTCTGATCTACTGAATAATCTCTAGAAGTGTGATTAGGGATAAGTGATTTGTCAGAGTGGGTAAGGGATTAAATTTCAATACCATCCTTTCTTTGATTCTTTTTTCAGGCTTTAATCTATTATTAAGCTAACTGACAAGACCACTACGCTTCAGTTTGTTGTCGTCTATGCTTTTGTGTGATGTAATCTGTGCAGGCATAATACAGTGGTGCAATGTTATTTTTGAGACCTTCTGGATATCGGGAGGTAGACTTCCCTTGCTACTCTGTCCGGCTAAGGAAGATTCTTGTTGGAGTATCTTTTAGCTGGACTTCCGAGCTGCATTGCACACAACTCAACAAAAAATACCCAAATCAAATGAGCTCTTCAGCACCTGCATCACTCATGTTATTATTCAGAGAGGTACTGTGAGAGCCTGTTAGTTTTGTGGCCTGAGACATACTTGCTGTTCCTGTTTTCAAGGCGTGAATATCATCTAGAATATCCCTTCTGGAGATTTAATTTACATCTGCAGCTTTGGTAGCTTTTCAAGCTTCTTTAGTTAATATAAAAACTAGCTATATCTTTAGTTAGCTTTCACAGTGTTCAGATTGAGTTACTAGGACGTCTGGGAATTGTGTGGGAATGAGTGTGGCCTTTTAATCTCCATTTCCAGTTATCTTTTCTTTGCTGATGAGTCAGACTGGCCTCTCCTAGTGTTATGTTAGAAACTTAACTACTGCCATCAGTCTTATCTTGCTATTTTTAATTCCTTCTCCTGGGCCCAACTTGCAAAGATTGACTGAAAGAATTATTATTTCTCCCAAAAGAGTATTTGTTTCCAGGGCAAGTAGTGAAACTTGATCCATGCTGGCTGAGCTAACATGAGGTTTGTATATTTGACTAGCAAAACTACAGATTTTCCTTTTTCTTTGAATCCCAAGATGTATTGTCAGTCTTCTAGAATTCCAGCCTCAGTAGAAAGCAGATGCCAGAAACTGCATTCTGTTTTGGAAATAGTGTTTCATTTGCATTGCAAGTAACCATGAGGCTTGAAGTTTGCTGCTGGTGGTGCCTTTTAAATAGTAACACTAAAATACCTCTTGGAAAAAAGCTTGTGTTCTATGACAATGGAGTCTGTATTCCATTAATTTATGTTGACAAATTCATCTCATGCTACTGTGTACTCACGCTACATAGTTCAATATTGCAGTGTGGCTGTCTTACTATATCAGCATTTCATAAAGCAGTGTTCATCAGAGTTTGAAGAACCTGGTCCAAAAAACAGGATCAGTAGAGTATTATTACCACTGAATCAATTTATAAGTATTTCTTGTAAAGCTTTTTCCCAAAATGTATTTAAGCATAATGTAAATCTATGTTCAGATTAACCTCTGGTAGTGGTCTTGCGCATAAAGGTAGAGAGACTCCAGTGCGTGCAGTCTTATAAATCACATATTTTACTTCTCTGGTAATAAGTCCTTATGTGCTTTAGGAGCTGTATGCTATAATGCATAGAAACCAGGTTTCCAGACACAATAATCTGTGTAAAAGAATAGAGTAGAGTAACTCAGAGACTGATGTGGTAATTGTTACATTCAATGGGAACAATCCAGAGAAAACTTGTAGGTCACTCTCTTCATTAGTGTTTCCTAACTGAAACCATATTAAATTTGTCTTTTCTTTGTCTGTCTAGGGTTATCTGGCATTATGTCATTTTAGAGAGTCAGAGCATCTGATGGTATCAGCTCCTGCCAGCTGAGCTGGCCAAAGGAATAAAAGTCCTGTGAGTACAGAACAGGTACATGGAATAATTGTGGGTTTTTAAGAGATTTGGCTTGAATTATTGGGCTATTATTTCCTGCCTTGCTACAAACTTTTGATATGCCTTGCAAAATCTTGGTCACTCAGTTCCCTTCACTTAAAATGAGGCTAATAACACTTCCTAATTTTACTTGGAGTAGAAAAAAGAAATATAGTGAGTACTGTGATCATTTAAAAAGTGTGAGTATGAGGACAATGCAGACACTAAACTCTTCTTTCCTAGGAGCAAGCTGTTTCTTTGGGAAGGCAAAGTGACAACATGAGTTCTCCATCACTAATTTTGTAAACAATCATTTCAGTAGTAAGTACTACTAATGAATGAATTTCAGCATTCCTACAAATAATTTATCAAGAATACAGTATTAGTAATGAAGAAGCCTTTGTATTGCAAAGCTTGTTATAAATTTTGGTTAGCTACATCTAGCAATCCTGTTAACAGTGCATAACAAACACTCTTGTGCAGTTAGGCCATAATAAAATATGATGTGTTTTCAATGACTGCAGTACTTAGATTATTTTTTTTAACTTGATTATGATCAAGATTGATGTCGATCAAGATGAAATCCTAGCCTTCCTTATAAAGCAGAGGTCAGGCATAAGAAATGTTTTTACTTTTTATTTTCAGTTCTTTTTTCTCTTTTAGCAATTCAAGTGACTTCGTGTTACATGCGCAGAAGTTTTATGTAGAAGAGAAGAAGTAGATCAGTTTGCGTAGCACTTTTGGGTCCTGCTATGGCTTGTTAAGGCATATCAACTCTGCCTGCCTCAGCAGTAGTAAAACACCAAATATTTTTTTGCTAACCGTTTTCTTACAGCTTCTCAATGGGGAAACATAGGCATTGAGGCCTGCATGAAGGGGTAGCAGGAGGGGTCTAATGTCACTGACATGTTTATATGCTACACTAAAATACCACCAGCTAGGAAGCATCAGACTTTCTGGATGGATCTCTGTTCCTATCCCATCCACCTTTTCTCCACTTCAGATCTCTATTAAAAGAATTCACTAAGGAACAAATAATTTGTATTAACAGAGATAAACGTAGACTAGAATTTTGGAACTAAATGTCATGGAGTCCATCATGCGATATTTAGCCTTTGCTAGTAGTCACCTTTTTAGATAAAATAGCATGTGATACTGTTATTACTCAATTTTCCATCTTTTTAGACTGTCAGTGTTCTTACACAAATTAAATACATTCATCCTCTGGGTATTCCTGACATGTTCTAACAGCTGTTGAAAGACATGATTTTACCCTTAATCTTCTCTCACTTGGCACTCTCACAGCAAGCTGACTCAAAATAAGTCAGAGCTGTAGTTTTTTTTCAATCACTTCCATAGAGAGAACTTTATCTTGTTTGGGAGCTTAGTGTGTAGTTCTGGCACCAATGAGCACAAGAGTGGCACGGTCTGTCTTCTGCTGTGTAATTATAATTATTACTTTAAAAGTATTGTACAAACCTGGAGTTTCAGAAGCATACTTTTAGTGAGTGCACAACATTCAGCGTCCACAAAAGGGTTGACTTTCTTGCTGTTATGTCAATTAATTTGATTTGTCTCGGTTCAGTTCCTACCCTAAATGCAAATTTTCTCAAACCCGTCAAAATTTGAATGAGCTGATATGTCTGACTTTAAATCTTTGTTTCAAGTAAAGCTGTTTCTTCAAGCAATCAGGTTTCTCCAGCCTCAGATAAATAGGTGATATCAGATGTATGATGATGTCCATCAAGATGATGTCCTCAACACAGGCTGTCCTGTGTTTACATGCCCTCAGTGTAGAACCAGTTCAGAGCTCTCTGGCAGCTCTTCAGCAACTGGAATACTCCTACCTCAGGTCTGGAAAGATGCCTGGTTTACAATGTGGGAATGAACGTGGAAAGTTTAGTTTAGCATATAACTATATGCTATAATATATACCTATATAAAATATAGGTATAACAATGTAGTTAGCAAACAGCTTGCTTGTAACTGACAAGACTGTTAAAAACTTCCAGCTCTTTTTGCAGGATCCTCTGAACCTAGCTAGAATAGCTCAAAGGAATTGGAATCATGAAAATTCCTCCTTTGCAATATATGTGTAGACATGTGGTGCATGCACATACACATGAATCTGAGTGCTTTACTAAAAAAGGTAAGTCCTCTTGCCATTTCATGCAGAGAAATTTTGCAATTACTTTTGAGGAAGAAACCAGCAAAATGGGCAGAGTTAGAACCCAATGCTGTTGCAATGTATCTGAGCTCAGTCGTTCCAAATACTCTTTTTGAAATGCTTTGTGCCTCTTGGTACTATATGTGCAAATATATGTTTCTTCTTAATGTCCTGTATGTAAACCAGTATTTGCCCAGGCTTCTTTGCTCTCTTTCATCCTGCCTGGTAGTGCTTTTACAGTGTACTTTACAGGCCCTCACTCCAGATTTCATTCAACTTTTCACAGGGCCTTACCTTTTGCTCGCCTTCCCTATCGGAAACATGTGATGGATTTTCTTTCTCGGAAGAGTTTTTTAATGGACTCATTGTGTCTCCTGTTCCTGGAAACTGCTTGTTCCTTATTAGCAGATGCCTGAAGCCACTGATCCTAGGCTTGTAATGAAATGAGATTGCTGCTGTGCAAAGGGGGAGGGAGGGAGAAGTGGAAAATTTCTCTCAGTGCGTCACTTGGAGAGGCAGCCCTCTCATAAAAGAATCACCAAGAGAAGTCTTCATGTTGATGGATGAGAACCAGTGGGGGTGTCAGGAGACAGTTGAAGGCAACAGGGAGTTATTCTCCAATTACTCTTTCCTGGCAAGGTAGAATAACTGACACCTAGGGCTGTGCTTCAGACTACTGCCTCTTGCTCACTTCTTGTTACAGAAGCACCAACGTCCCTCATGCTGGGGCTGCTCTTGGGTTATTGGGTTATCACATCCTGAGGCAGTGGTGTGAACTGTCACCTCCCATTGTGGCAAGGACAAGGTGGCTGCTTTTTTCTTTTGTGTTTTTTTTGTGAAGTAGTGGGGAAAAAAAACAGGCAATGAAAAAAGTCAAGCAGCCCTACTATGTGTGCTGCACAGAAAAGTTGTGCAATAAATGGTCACAGTAGCAAGTAATCTAAACATAAGAATATTAGGAATTTATTATATTGAACGTGAAGATATCCTGTGTTTCTGGTGGTCATCTAGTGAATGCCAAAAGAAAAAAGGAACTTCAGCTTTCCTTCACTTTCCATTTCATTCAAGCTTCTTCTCATTTTGTCTTGTCCCTTCTCTGTGATACCCCTCCATGTGAATCCAGGACCGGATGAATCCTGTTAAGCTTGCATTAGGACAGACCTAATGGGGTCAGCAAACTTGCTGAGAATTTGAAGTACTTAAGGCTGAATAAATACCATACTCTGGCTGTGACAGACTGGTCGCTGTGATGCCGTGATACGAAACAGAACATTACTGGTTTGGCAAATGGAAATTTTGTTTGTTACAGGGCACTAAAAGTGTTTTGCCTTTGGGTCTTGCGCAAATACAAATAGGTATGTAAACTGAGTACTGCTCATTATTATACCCTTCCTGTGTGTGTGTCCAAGGAGGGAGAACACATGCCAAAGTGCAGAAGGAGAAGCAATGGTCCAGGAAAACTCACCGTGTCCCTTCTGCCAGTCTTGGAAACCCAGGACCACCTTTCTCCCAGGGATGGAGAGATCTTCCTAGAAGCAGCACTGGGTATCCCTGGTCTCCTGAGGAAGCAGGTAGGGCAGATCTGGCTCTCCTAGAGCCTTTCCGAAGTCAGATTCCATTGCAGCAGTGGATGGGTCACCAATTTGAATGGGAAGCTGGGCAGGGAGGGTCTGGGAGTTTTGACACGGTGTGAGGAAATTCAAGGTGTGTTTTATTCTCTGTGTAAATTCACATCTAAAACTTGAGTCAAGCAGACTGACCCAGGGATCAGAAAGTAATGATTCCTGGGCTTTTATACTGAGCTAGGCTTAAGCCTATACTTGCTTGAGGTGCATGGAGGACTTCACTGTATTGTAAATTTTGGCATAGCTGGCTGTCATTACTGATGTAGGGAGCAGATGAAAAGGACTGAATGCTTGCCCCAGCCAGTTGGCGGGCCTAACTGCAGGTTAATCCATTGTTCTGCTACATTAAGGGTTAGGGTAATCTCCACTGTATACCTGTTCGCGTGCTGTAATGTTGTGTTGTCCTGTTGCAAAGCCTCACCTGTTCATGATGTATAACATCTTGATAGATTATTACAGCATTGGACTCTTGCAGTTTTGTGCAGAAACATATCAGAGTTCTGTCTGTGCTACTAGGTATAAAGCAGGTTAAGTAAAGGTTATTTCATGCAATAGAAACTGCTTCTGGTAACACATAGCCAATTTTCAGAAGACTCCAGTTACTTACACAAAGGACTTGCAAAAAATATGAACCCTTTGTTAAATGTCTACATGGAACCAAAGTTCCTGAAAATCTGGACTCCATGCTTGCTGCTAAACACTTAAAAATTTGGACTTGAACTTGGAAAATTTGTCCTCGTAAGGGTCAGGATTTATTTACAGCCTGTAAATGGTTTCAGTGGGAAATGCTGGCAGAGCCATCCCGCTAGTATTAATTGTTAACCTGTTTTGGAGACCACCCATTCTGCCTGTGCAATAGAACAAGCCTAAATGGGGCGTTCATTGCTGAGATTCATCCTTACTGATTTCATTTCATTGATTAAAAAAAAAAAAGTCTCCTGCATCTGTTTTCCTCATGAAATCTTAAGCTGACTACAAAATCCTCTTGAAGTCTCTGCTGACCTTATTTCAGATTTCATTTTCAGGGGAGTGCTTTTTAATAAGAAACCTTAAGAAGTTCAAATATTAGCAGGCATGAGGTGCATGTTTTCCTGTGCTGTTTTACTGATTCAGCAAGATACTTACGCAGGTGTCAAAGGCACCGTCAGGTTGAAGATAATGTCATGACTCCTAGCTTTAAGTTAGGCATAGGCCTAAATACCTTAAATACTTTATTGTGATCTGGCTAGAAACAGTTAGCAGCGATGATCAAAACATCGAGCTTTGCCCGAATCCACACAAAGACCTGAGGGTTCTCTGCTGTGTTTTTGTGTTGTTTTATTAAACTAAAATTAAAAATACCTCCTATAGCCAGAGAGCATTAATCAGGCTAAGGAATGGCAGTCAGAATAATAAAGACGGTACTTTGAGGGAAAGAGGAGGGGGTAGAAATAATCAAAAACAAAATGGAGAAAGGCCACCCACCAAAGACGTGTTGAAGGATGTAAACAGCCTTGAGAGTATGCTCAGAGATCCTGGAGCTGCTCAGGTTCAAATAACACATCCCACTCGCGAGCAGTTCCTGTCAGAGAGAGGAGGAGCCTTTCTTCACTGTAGCTGTTGAGTTGCATCCTAGAATTAGGTAATGTTTTGTTTCAGGGGCCTGCTCTATGGGAGGTACTGCTCATGCAAAGGCTGTCTTTACTCTTGGATTTAGCAGTGGCATAGCCTCCAAGGAGAAAAATTATCTCATTAACTCTTGGCGAGGAGACAGTGTGCAGCCAGAACACTCCACATGTGCACAGCACGGTCTTCGTCACGCAATACAATTTGTAATTGCTGATTACTTTTTGGCTGATGTTGAAAGCTTGCCTGTCAATCCCCACCTAGAGTGTAAAACAGTAAGTAATCATCCTCCCCCACCTCCAGCCTAGTTCAGCGTGAGCTCCACAGAAGAGGCAGGAAAGTCTTGCTGCAGGAGAGGCTCATAACCTTTGGTCATATACAATGCTCCAAAACCATAAATTAAATTCCTGAAGGATCATAGTGTAGGTAGGTTTTGTGTATGAGTGCACATGTACTTAACGCATTTCAGAAGTGTTTTTTCTCTCTTTCTTTTATTTTTTTTAACACCTATTTGAGTCGCTGGGGTTTTTTTAATGATAACCATGGAGCTTTGGAAACTGGGGGATTTCTCGTATAGAGGTACATCCAGTATAGGGTTGTTCTTGTTTGCAGTCAAGCAGTGAATTATCCTAGTGCATTTTGGAATATTTAGAAGAAAACGGTATTTGGACAAAAAGCCATTTTTTATTGCTTTTAGCTTTTAGAAGTGAAGAATTAAGGAAGCTGAAGAATTAAGGAAGCTGAAATTGTGTTGTTTTCATCAAGATGATTAAAAGTTTGAAAAGCTCATGTCAGTGAAAAGAAATGAGTATGCAGAAGACTGAGATATTGCGTATAATAGACGTTCTACCCAGATTTGTCGATCAGTCAGTCAAAATCTTGAGACTTGGCAAAGAATTACCGTTCACCAAGTGCCCAGCCTCTAACCCTGGTTCCTTCTCCAGCCTATCTTGCATGCTCCCAGTTTTCTCCTCATATATGGACATAGGCTTTCTTTTCCTGCCTACTTCCTCTGCCTCACTTACCAGAAAGTCTGCATAATATGTTGTGTTATCTGTTATTCCAAGCAGATAACTAATTATTTAACTTTTTTTTAAGTGGATACTTCCAGACACAATGACATAACAATTTACTATAACTGGTAAATTTTCTGAAATCAAAGGACCGTTTGAAACCCTCATGCAGGAGAAGGAGAGAGGGAAAATATGAACTTCATATTCCTTGCATTTCTTCAGGCTTGTCCTCTCAACACTGCAACTCCATTTGCTGGAGGTACTGAAGAATGTGAACCTGCTGATCTCTGATACACTGGTGTCCTTGCTAAACCAGGTAGCGATGTGTGAGACCATTTCTGTATGTTTCCAAACGCAGCTGTCCCTGTGTTATAGCAGCGTGGTTGTGGATGATAGGCTGTTGCTCTTTTCTAAAGGCAATAAGCCTTACACATGCAATCCTGCCAAAAGATGCTCTCGCCTTTACAAATGGCAGCTAGTAGAGTAAATACTGAATGAACCGACAGCAATTCCTATGCTTTTTTGGAGCACATATTGCTACAGGGAATAGTTGTTTCATTATGCCACTGTGCCCTATAAGATAGACCAGACTTATTTTGTGGGAAGATGGTATAGGGTTATTCAGAGCTCGTGACTGATTAGTCAAGAGACAAGAACAAAGAAGCAGTTCAGCAGTTCTGACCAAAGTTCATTTTTTGTTTATCCAAAAAACCACATCTTTCTGGAGGTGTCTGTCCAGTCCACAGCTCATACAGATTAGCTGTTAGAAACATTACTTGTGACACTGTGCAAACCTGTAACTGTGTCTGGTGTGCGTGTGCCCAGCTTTGATTGCAGCGTAGAGACAACCTAGAAACGCACAAATATATGGTGCCCAGCATGGGCTTAAGGCCTGAGGTGTCTTTTTACTTTAAATTTTAAATATCTCTGAATTGTCCTGCCTCTCATGCAATTTTTCTCAACACAGCAGCAGGACTGGGAGGGCTGGTGAGGTCTGGTGATGCTGTGTGAAATGAATCCTCAAGTTGCTGTTAACAGTGGAGTACTTCTTCCCTCCTCCAAGGCAAATTAACAAAGCCTGGTGCTCAAGTGGGCATCTCTGCACACACTGTGCTGCACATCTCTAAGCACACCAGGCAAAATCCTGCAGAGTCTTTGGCTGGAAGACAGCCTTGATTTTAATAGATAAGAACAGGACTTTAGGGAATGGTTTTCCAAAAGGGGCAAGTCTGGGAAACTAGACTGCCTAGTCACTGGGGTTGTGGTTGACTTGGCTTGTGCTGGTGCTTCCTGGGCTGCTGACACATGCGAAACACCAGAGCTGTGAATGGAGAGCGCCTCAGTGATGCTGACAGATTGGCTCTACAGAGCGGCTTGTGGCAAGACTTGATTTTGCTGAAGGCTGGAATTCATATGCATGCTGTATATGGCAGCATTTCTGTTTTGATTAGAATGTGTGTGGGGGGGAAGCTCTTTGTACTTGCAGGCTGCCTTATTAAGGTATGATGATTTATAATGATAGATGTGGGGATCATCTGAACTGTAAAGTTTTTCTCTGGGGAAATCTGAGATAACAAGGTAAATTAATGCTTTCTGAGCAGATTAATTACACAAAATTATGCTTAATTAAAGGGAATATTTTACTGTAGCTTAATCCAAAAAGATCCAGAGTCTTCACGGTCCCAGTGGACCTTTTGAGATATCAGTAGGGCTGGAGAATATTGGCAGTGCAGGTGGGAGTTACAGTCAGGTATTACGGGAAGAGTTTGAACTTCAGACCCATTCAGAAGGGGAAGAAGGGCTATGGGAGACCTGGGAGACCTGCAAAGTGAAATAAAATGTTTGTGTAGGCATTCAGAGTATACTGTCAGTACAGAAGGTTCTTTAACAATAAAAAAAGAAAAAAAGAAAGTAGAAATTGTGCTCTTTCTTCAGTATTCAGAGTACTTGCAGGTAACAGACAGGTCCCCATAGTCTGTCTGTTAACTACAGAAAATGTAAGGGAGCAACTTAATATGTACAGAGAACAAAGGGCTTAATGTCAAGTGTTGCTGAACAAATTTATTATCCAGAAACTCTCAACTGAGTGCAAGTCTGGAATGCATCCGTTCTCCCAGTATTGCGCTAGTGTAATTATTTGTTTAAGAGGTATTCACGTGTTTACTGCCTTTACTGAAGCTGGTGTTTGCTTTGCAGAGACCCACAGGTAGGTCTGGCCTCTTTGTCAAATCTCAGGCACAGTCATGCGTGAATGCAGTGCACTTTTCTTTCAGTGGGCCAACAGCTCAGATTTCTCGGAAGACGTTCAAAACATGACATGCAGAACATTTCATGCGAAAGAAAAGATTATCAGATATAATCATGTCTTGTGGACAGTCATTTAATGTGACAAGTGTACCGTAACACACTCGTGACATATGGATATCCTGAGAAATAAGCAATTTATTTGATATAGCAGATTCTCTCTTCCAATTTCTTTGCCCCCTTCTTGCAACCGTAGGCTATTTCGGATATTGTTTACCAGATGTATCACTGATGGCAGCATTGTGTTGGTTTTTTCATGCCTAGGGGTTTTGGGTTTGGCCAGCTTTTACATCCTGCCATTTCCCTTTCCGTCTTTGGGATTTGTATACAACTACTGAGCAAGATTTCAGTATCTTCCAGTGGCAGTGCATTCAGCTTGGAGCTGAAAGGCAGGATGCTAACCAAAAACCTGGGGGATCAAGTCTCCAGTTCTCCCCTGCGACACGGATTCTATTTCATGCCAGCTATTGTCTCTCTTCTCTTTCCTTTTACCACCTCTGAGGATATAAATGCTATTCTCACTCACCTTGTGATCAGGCCTGATGATTTCTTTACAGTTAAAATTGAGCACAGGAAATCTTCTGACATTAATGCGGCAAGCTTGATCGTGAATAGCTGCAAAAATGTTTACACCTACAGTAGTAGCTCAGTCTGTTGTTGAAACAGTGGAGCAAATCTGATAGTCCTGCTCAGTAAAGATCATTATGCATTTTCAGCTGGTCACTGTCTCCTGTTGGTAAATGCATTTGCCAAGAGCAGCGACGTAGATTTGGACCCAGAAGGAGAAAAGTAAAACGAAGCCGTTCAGACGGGATTTTGTGGATATGTCTTGTTCCATGTGTCTCTTGTTAGGATTCACAGTGAGTGAAAAATGGTCAATTAGATAGAAAACCGTTAGAATCTGATCTGCCCCTGAATGAACATTGAGGTAAGATACTGCAGCTGGTAGTAAATAACATTGTTTTGGGCAGAAGCTTCCATACTGAACTGTAGGAGGAAACGTGACTATGTGCTCCACTGTTTGATTTGTCTGTCTTTCCTGCTCTTCAGTACAATGATAGCAGTCATGTTTGTTCCACATTACTTCTGTACGTTGTTAGGACTTGATTTTTCTGTCATTGTTCTTATACATTGCTGCTCCTGGAATGAATTCTGCTATTGTTACCGCCGTTTTTTTTTGTTTCCTGGGATTATTATTTTTGCAACTTCTGGGTGCGTGCATTTATGGTGTTTCTTGAATGTACTTCAGGGAGTGTTTTCCAGTGCAAGTCAATGGGATGATGCGGTAGTTTGTCATTTGATCCCACAATTTTGTCAGAGCTATCTGAGCATGAAACTCGATAGACCGGGCATTAAAGAGCAATGTTGAAGCTTCCTCATGCACTATGAACCGATGTTTGTGTGAGCTGTGAGAATCCTATTTCTCAAGCTGCGTTGAGCTGGGGCTGGTATGCCTCACCGCCATTTCTTTTAACCATCAGTGAGACAACATGAACACGTGGATACAAAACTGGTTTGGGGAGACTGAAAGTTTATTCCTGCCTCTGCCACTGAGTTGAGGCTGCTCAATTAACTTCATTAGAACTTTGTTTGTTTTTCCAGTGTGTGCCTGATTTGACTGACTCTTTAGAGCATATGCCATTTGGGAGACAGGTATGTTTTCCTGTATGCTAATGCGAAGTCCACCTGTGATTGTTTTTTCTGGATGCTATTGTAGTTCAAATGATAAATATATTACGGTTTCAAGGTATTTAATACCAATATTTGAAAAGCCTTAATTGAATCATTTTTTCTAGGACAAACCTGTACCTAATATCTCCAGCAGCAAAGGGAGACTATGACGACTGTCTACCTTAGTACTGCATCAGTATTGTGGTTTGTAGGTAGAGAAATAGAATATTGCTAATTAAATCATCCGGTTGTTTGTATGGGGATCCAGAACTAAACATTTACCTGTTTGTTACAATACTTAAAATACAAACCCAGTAGCTGGCATTGTAATGGTCACAGCATTAGATCCTGTGTGTTTATCTAGCATCACTGCTGTTAGACCCTGTTGTCACTCTGCAACCTGAAGGGCTCATACACAGTAGCCTGGAGAGTTCCCTGAGGTAAGGCTTCCAAAAGTGACACTGGAATTTCTTGCAGACCCCTGGTTCTGGTGTGATGTTTGGCCTCTCTGGCTTGAGGAGCGTTTCTCAACTCTCAGATGTTCACATGCAGGTTTGCTGGTACTGCTAACAGTTATCTTCTACACCAGTGGTCCCCCTGGAGTGCCTTCCTTCAAGGCTCAGGGATGAAGGGTGTAGACAAAGCACTGCTCTTCGTCTAACGGTGCTAACCCCTGCTAACCTCGATTTCTGGGAGGAAGATTTTATTTGTATTCACCAAGCATCCAAGGTTTTAACCCTCTTTAATTTTCATGCTACAGAAGGAATCCTGTATGTGTATTTTTAAAAAGAACCATGTCTGAAGTCCGTTGGACAGTTTTTTGGTAATCTGAGAATGTTATAAAGGTACTTTCAAAAAGCAACTGCCTTTTTAAAGTAGTTTGGGGATGAGAAGATGCTGCTACTGAGCTGAATAAATGTATGAGGTGGAGAGGTTGTTTATTGTGTGCTGCAGGCATTGTACAGTCCAGAGGAGCGATAGCCTGCATGTTGTATCAGTGGCAGGACTGTGATGAGTTCATATATTCAAAGAACAGAAGCTGGGAAACTATATGGTGACTGACAGGCTTTTTAGTTGCCTTTTGTCTGTTCTAAAATATTCTTAATTAAATTAATGTTTTCTGAATGAGAGACTGCAGTGCCGTGCTGACAGAGCAGCTTTCAGCCAGCAGCTGTGCTTCCCGCTGGCAAGCGGCATGGTGGGATGGGAGAGAGCTGGTGCTGACCACCTGATTTCCCAAACATGAAAGCAACTAATTTATTCAGCTTTTGCTTTAATAGGACATTAGTGAGGAAACATGATATAAGTACATTTCCTTTGCAGTTGTGCCAGTACTTCCTTGTGGAAAAATACACCCGTTCTGATTGTAACAAGGAGGCATGGGAAAGCAGAATTACAGTTAAAGCAAAACCGATTTTAATTTGGCTGAGAGACAGGATGCAGCGGTTTTAATCAAATCAAGAGCTTTCCTGTGGGAGATAGAGTTACTCCACACTAGAAAGTGTCCTGATCTTTTTTTTTTTTTTTTTTGACATTTATGGTCAAGAAGTGGAGCTCTAGCCCAGCTGTACCACTGCTGTTTCAGATCCATGGATTTAGTTTCCTTCAAGATTGTCTCTTGCTCCTTTTCATGCTTGGCTTTTGGGGGTTTATTTTTGTTTTTTCTTGAAAAGGGAATTATCAAAGGTGACAGCTTTTCATCATTTCTGAAATGTTTTCTATGTAGGGTTTAACTTCCCTGTGAAATGTTTTTTTGGGAAAAAGCCTTCATCAGTTACAGCAGAATGAGAAAAACTGCATCTCTTCAAATTGAAAGAGGTGAAGTGGCCACTCAAGTCCATGAACTCGGGGAAGAGCTCTCTCAAAAGTGAAAAAAGATATCTGCTTTATATTTTGCCAGAAACTTTGAGTCAGAAGAGTGCCAAATGTGCCCACTGCAGAGGGGGGAAATGCTGTAACCTCCTCTGTGATGTTGGATTAGCCGCCTGGTGCCCTGCCATTGCATTGCCCTTGTCTGCTGAAGGTGTGGAATAACTGTCGAGCAGAAAAATGGAAATTAATAGGTGATAAATTTATTTCGACAAGGATGAGCCGTGTGATTCAGAGGGGGAAAATTGCAGGCATAATACATTCAGAAAATACAGTGAAGCAGTCAAAACTCAGAAGTTTGTGAAGCATATTTAGATGTCAGCACCTCTGACAAGTCTTGATAGCACATCCTGTTGCTGATAGTGAAAATGGGCAAGTTTTGCCTTAACTGGAGGTTTGT
This sequence comes from Rynchops niger, assembly GCA_013400035.1. NCBI lineage: Eukaryota > Metazoa > Chordata > Aves > Charadriiformes > Laridae > Rynchops > Rynchops niger. The sequence continues at coordinate 526,626 of VXBH01004557.1, read as the reverse complement.
TGGACACATTGGGGGCAGGATTCAGAGTTAACTAGACTCAATTAGTCTGTTCTAGCTTGGTAGTGGAGACAGCAGTAGCTGTACTGACAGTGAAACTCTGCAGATTGACACAAACTGTAGAGATACAGTCCAACCAAGATAAACTCACCTCATCTTTTCATGCATTGTAGGTTTGTGTCCTCAGGTATGAATTTTCTGCTCTGGGTTTAACAGGTTATTTCTATGAATGGCTTCTCTTTCATCATGAACTTAATTGAGTAACCAAGACATTTTGAGGAGTATGTAGATTTCTGAATTGTAAGCAATTTCCAGAAGGAGATTCTACCTTTTTGCCAAATAAAAAATTTACAGTAGTTACATTTCAGCAAAATGTCGTTGCACTTTATCAAGGCACATGCTCATTCAAGGCCAGCCACTATGAAAACTTACGGGTTCGTTTGGAGAAAAGATTAACTATTCAAATTGTCCCAGAGTTTCACTGGCAAAGTGATAACAAAAATAAACACCAATAAAGTTGTTATTAAAGATATATCCATTTTTAAGGGGAAAAAGGTGATCCTTAGGGAAGGTATTCTGAGGGAGAAAATTATTAAAATGGGTCTGTTGTTGGTGGTGTTCTCATTCTCTCCTCCTCAATTCCTGGCACTTAACTTCTCATGGAGGAGGTTGGTGTGACAGCTTTTGTTCAGCTAAAGCTCTGCTCACAGCAATCCCTATAAGAAATACTCCTTTCTTCTTTCTCGTGTTGTGAGTCAAAGTATCTCAGATTTACAGAGGATCACTTCTTGTCAGTATCAGAGGAGGGTAAGAACAGAGTAGCTGAAGTAAAATCCTGCTCGCATTCTGAAGTCTGACATAATTTAGCATGTAAGATGTTGATTGTCATGTTTCCCGAGGTATTATGTAGCAAACTTGAGGTGCTTAAGAGGGCTCCCAGTAGTCCATGAGTGAGGAGGGTATTTATCTTGCATATTAGCCTTGGCAGGACCTGAAATGAAACTCTTACACTAGGGAGAAAAACAATTTTATAATGCCAAATGAAGAGAGCATTGCCGTAAATGCTGTCAGCAGGCTGTGCTGAATTCATCTGAGGGGCAAGTTTCTTTTGGATGATTGCACAGTACCGCTGCCAGGAGGGTATTGCAAGGGTTAAGTCATTTTTTTTTTTATAGAATACTATTTCTCTGAAAGGAATCTGTTCAGTTGAAAAGCATCCTAAAGAAGAGATAAAAACACAGTTCCGGGGGTTCTCTCTGTTTAAGCAAATGACATAATAGGTGTGATTCCGCTGAATAGAAATCTCCCTGTTCGTACAGCATCTGGTTTAAGATCTCTCATGAGTCACTGTGTCCCAGTATAGAAGTTTATTAATTATTATAACGTCACCTATTTGGGCACTATTGACTTTTCAAAAGCAATATTTCTAAGACAATGGCCCAGGATTTTCTCTGTCAATTCTTTAGACGTTTTCTAGTCTGAGAGCCTGATGCCTCGTCTCCCACCGCTTTGTGGCATCACTTTTGCATTGACACAAACGCAGTGTGAAACGCGCCCTGACCCAAAACCTGGCGTTTGGCCTTAATACCGTGCCGAGGCTGAGTAGGACAGTGATGAATTGTGTGGTAGGAAGAGCAGCCTAGAGGCATTGCTAAAAGGCAATAATCCAGGGCTGCTGTCAGGCTTTGGCACAGCGTCAAAATATCGCAGAACTGTCTTGCAGGAAGCCTCATTGCCCGGCTACTCACTGCACAGTCTGTAACCTTCTGTAATTTTATACAGTAGGATCGTGATATAGTTTAGATTATTTTTTAATGCAAAATGCCACTGTGTAACTATTCAGTGTTAGGGGAAATGTGGGACATGTGGAATTTGCCCAGCAAAAAGACGGAATACTGGTGGTGGTGGTTTACCTGCATTACCTGGATGATGTTATTTGTCCTTGGTTTCTTTGTCATTTTTTCTTCTCTCCGTAGCAGCCCCTGCCTCTGATGCCCCCAAGCTGTGGGAAATAGATTGATCACGGACTGAAAGGGAAGCAAGGGCTGTAGCTGAATGGCGTGGCTGTGGGCTTCGGTTGTGCTTAAGCCCTCTGACGTTTGAATTTGACGTAGAAGCAGTTGCAGGGGGATGTTGTCTGTGCCATGCACAAAGCAGGCAGACAGCTGTGAACTGATGTTTGGGAACGGATTGAGTGATAAAACAGTACGACCATGCCGCAGCACAGTGCAGATGGGCCTTATCTCTTTGCCATTTCAAAAGCAGTCTAGCAGCGGGGAGCTCGGCATGGGCTCCCGCGCTCCACCAGTGAGCCCTGTCTGAGCATCACACTGGTCTTAGTGTCAGCGGTAGGAAGGCGCTACTGTCTGCAATTAGCATGCTGCCTGCCGCTCCGCAGCTCTCTGAAGTAGGAGGAGGTCACTGTGTGTGAGAGGAATCCTGAGAGCAGCATCCACAGTGGCAAAGCGGCCGAGAAGTTTGATTAACCAGGAAAGATGAGAAGAGCTGCAGGGCTGCAGTTCGGTCAGGTGATTAAGACACGGCCTGAACTGTACAAAGACATTTTGGGTGGTCTCCCAAGAGGAGGAGTTTCAAATTAGCTGGAGCAAAAATTCTGGCAGATGGTGGGGAAAAGCACTGCAGTGTGAGCCTGTTTACATCGGGTACCCCCAGGAGGTGCCCGGCTCGGCTCGGAGCCTCTGTGCCAGGCACAGCATGGGCACACCGAGGGGTACGGTCTGCACGCCTGCTGTGAGGAGGGGGTCACAGGGGGCTCTCAAAGCACACTAGGCAAGGCAACAGGGCAGCTAATGTTTTGGAGGAGTCCTGCAGGAGAGGGGGGAGTAGGCAGGATGAGCTGTTAGGCTGTACAAACTTTGCTTTCTGTGATTTTGGCTTAGAGCAGGGTGGGTGTGTACACACACTGCGCGTGGTGTTTTTAGCTAGCTCATGTTAGGTTTCTTTGAACCCTTTTAAAACGTCAGGAGACTGAAGGCTTTTGTTATAACAAGAAGAGCTTGACAAACTGCTGAGGATTTGCACCTGTGAGATGGGGAAAAACTGGCACTAGGGGAGGTTGTTCCTTCTTAGGTAGCACCTGCTCCCCAGCAAGCCCCAGGGAGGGGCTGGGGAGGTCCTGCCTCCTACCACTGACCAGCCCTGGCTGCACTCCTCAAGCAACCCTTGTTTTACCTGAATGCATGAATTGGCATTATATTTTTAATAGATATATGTGAGATATATATATTTATATATTAAAAAAAAAAAATCTATATATGGGTGTTGTTCCTCCTATATAAATAAAGGTGCAATATTGGAATTGTCCGCCTGCTAGAGGCACATTCAGCTTGTCATCTGTTGCACTTCACTGTTGCTTGTTCAGAGGGAAGCAAAAGTGGATTTTCTTTTTGATTTCCAATGGCTGGGAGAACAAATAAAGAGTCTAGAAATGTAGATAAACCACTGGAATTATTATAGGCATTATTGACTGGAGGAAAACAATGCTTACTTTTTTCTCTTGGGATTTTGGTTTTTGTTTTTTTTTTTTTTTTTTTTTTTTTTTGTTGAGTGAAGTCCTTCCCTTTTGCCCTCTGAAATTAGCCAGTTGCTGTTGATAACCTTTTGGTTGTTGTTTTCTCATCCAGCAATTTTTAGTGTTCAGCTGCAACCTGTCTCCTATCTTTTCATTAAGTTTGATGCAGAAGAAGCATAGTAAATTTTGTGATTCTGACATACATGAGAATTCAATATTATTTCTGAGTAAATGAATGATGCTGGAATTCATGGGCTGGAAAAACAGCCAGTGAAAAAACAGCATAGCACCAGTTGAACTAAAACCTTGCTTATACCTTTGCTATCAGCTGAATTTTATGTAAATGTACTTTCCAAGCCCAGCGGTAACACTAAGCTTAGTCCTGCCATCCCTGAAGTCAGTAGCCGAGCTCAGGGAGGGAGGTGGCACAGATGGGCTGTGATGTACCTGCACGTACCTCACGATGTCTTATTGTCGCACCTCTCTAGGACATGGTTTGAAGCTGGACTCACCAAATAGAGGAAAAAGAGCATTAACATGTGGGGGAATTTCTTTTAAAATTTCAAAATCCACTGTTACCATTTGCTGGACTCATTGTTTGTCAGTAAGTTAGGTTTTGACTTGGAGGAGGCTTTTGGCTCAGGGTGCATTTGCAGGAGCGGGGGGAGTGTGACAAGATGCAAACGGGAGCCACGAGGGGCTGCTCCGGAGCTTTGCCATGTCTTGTGGCCTTACAAGCCTGGCTGAGGGCAGCAGCAGAGGAAGACAGACGGCTGCAGACTTGCTCTGCCAGGTAGAAAACATGGCAAGAAGCAATTTCTTCTTCATAAGGGCATGTTGCCACTGCCTCTTCTCTTGGCTCAGACAGTAAAAAGCTTATTTCACCATTAGAGGATGGCCAGAAGGCTGGAAAATGTAAGAGGATGGGAGAAAAGGAATGGGGTCAGGAGCTGGGAGTGAAAGGTTGATTGCTTGGGAGTGCTCTCCCCCGCCCACAGACTGGGGGCAAGCAGAAATAAATTGTGTGTATGAATAGAAAATAGATGGGGTCTGACCTTGCTCACTGAGTTTAATGAGGGTTCAGACAGTGAAATCAGGGGAAGGAGATATTTGCCCTAATTTTAATCTTTGTTTATCTTTACATAGTCTTAGAAAAAATGTTCTGTATTTTAAACCAGGGAACAAGTACAGAGGAGAGAGAACAGCTCTGTGTTTGTGAATGCTATTTTAACAAGAGGTCCCCAAGCTGATATGGGTCTGTATCATAATTTGCCATGGACTTGGTGCTTTTATTAGAATTACTAGCAAAGTCACAAACTCAATTTACCTGTCATCTCCTGAGATGAAGAAGGGAACAGTATGATTGTTGGAATGGCTGATTTTGGTGCCCCTTGGTTGTTTGAAGTTACTAATGTTGTTTTGTCAGGTATAGCAAGTGTCATTATGACATGAATGGGCAACAGTACTTCACTTGGGTTTGGGACCACTGTTTTTGCTTGTTGAAACATTGGCAAGAGGGACAAGTTTTTCGTTTCTGTTTTCAGTCGGCAGAAGGTCCAAGTTGCAACACTCAAGACTTGGACATTTCCAAGATGTGATGGAGTCTTAGAGCAGGAACTAAAATGTAATTCCCTGCCAGGCCTGAGCTGCTGCCCAGGGAAAACAATCGATAGAGGAAAGGTTACAAAGAGAAGAATTTATTTTTTTTTTCCTTTGACAGCTGGCTAATCTTTCTGAATTGGGAAGGTCATAGTCATGAGACATAGACAGAGTAATAATAGCAATGTGTGTCTGACAGAATGCCCTGCTGCTTTATGGCTATTAGGAAAATACCACAGGAATTAATTTTTTAAAAATAGCTCAGCGTTGCAGGCACAAGGGGTGTGACTATGGCTGCAGGGAAAAGTTTTGGCTTCTTAGTTCCTAAAGTAAAAAAATTCCTGTTTGCTTAGTGTTTATCTTGAGGAGTAAATTGGCTTCTCCTGCCAGAGAAAACAGTCTTTGGGTTCAGCAGGTCCTGAGGCAAAGAAACTTTATTATTGTTTGGGTAGGATCTGGCAAACACTACCAGGTGCAGTGCTTTATACCTAATGTGAATCTTCCTGGTAGATGGGGGCCTAAACTTAAAAGTATGCAGCTGAGGATAAAGGCTTTGAAAGTCTGTTTTCCATCAAAATCTGGAGACCACAGCAGCAACACAGAGCTGGAAGATGGAGAGAAAAAAGTTGGGGTCCTGGACCAAACTGGAGGGTAAGAGAAAAAGTGCAGTTGGGAAACTTTGAGAGCTGTGTGAGGAGGAGGAGAAGGAGAAGGAGGAGGAGGAGAAAGGAGGAAAAGGCAGGGAAGGAGAGGAAGCGACCTGTGCAGAGGATGGGGAGCTGTACTGCCTCCGTGCAGAGGACAGGGAGTTGTACCCCACATGGTGTGCTGCGGTGAGTGCGCCCAAGCCCTAACTGAAGCCAGGGGCAGAGGCAGCAGTTTGCGGTCCTGCCAGGAGTTAGAAACTCCTCCAGCAAGGTGTGGGGGTGTTGTGATGCCTCCATGGCTGCCTGCCATCATGCTGTGCAGAGGCACCCAGGCGAGCCAGCGTGTGTGCATGGGGCAGCAGAGTGGTGTTAACACAGTCTGTACCCACGCTGGTTTATCCCCGCTCCCACTGGGGGAACATGGCAAGTCTAGGGCCCATCTGGAGCGGTGTTGGCTCAGGACCGGGTTTCCTGGTGCAGGAGCATGGTTAGCTGCAGGGGCAAAACAGCTGGTGGCGAGCATTGACTATGCCCCCTGCCCAGGGATTAGAGCCCTTAGCTGGGACTAACTGGGGGCAGTACAACCTCTCCACCAGCCCAGAGGTTGTAGTGACTGGAACCAGAGGAGGTGGCTTCAGGGTTTGCATTTTGCAGGTAAGAGTTGCCCGTATTTCAAGTATAGTGCCTATAAAATTGCTGGTACGTGTGTTGAAGAGCTTTTGACAGATTGGTGTCACTGTAGGCTAGACTGGAAGCTCTGCAGCACGACTGTAACGTGCTGAAATGCGAGGCTGTGGGAGCTCTGCCTTTGTCTTGCCCTCATGCTGCCCTGGCTTAGTGTTGGTGCAAACGCACTTTGTAAAAACCTTGAGTGTTGGTAGTTTTTGTTTAATTAAAGAATCTACTTTGGAGCCTTGTAGAGCACTCTGCATGGGAGATAGGAAGGACATGTTGTACCTGGGTAGGAAGAAAAAAAGCTGTAACACAACGCAGAGTATGGTGAAGGGAGGGATGTTGCATTTCAGTTCTTTCTTCTGTAGGCGAAAGAGTTTGTTCATTTTCAGGTAAGGAGAGATAGGATTTTAAATAACAGTTCTTACTTGGAGTAAGAACGCCATTTACTACATCTGCTTTGAAATGCTGCTTGGATGTTTGTTTCATGTGGCTGTTCTGCAGTGAGTTTGCCAACTGCTTGGCAAGGGACAGGGGAAATGCCCGTTAAAAATTAACTAGCAACTGAGATAAATGACACATGAATGGCTCGGGGAGCATGGCGATTTCATCAGTGTCTGATCTACTTGCTTGTCTCATGGTTGACCAAGTTCCTTTGTAACGTGTTTTTGGTTTTCTCGGCTCTCTGTACAGCAGCCGTCTAGATGCCCTGTTCAGCAATTCCTTCAGGAGAGAAAGTCAGAGGCGCTTCTCTGAGCAGCTGAGAGGATTCATTTTAATCAGGAGCAAGGTGTTTTGTATGGAATTAGCAAAGGGCCTGGTCTTGTGCCACAGAAGCCAATGGCACCTGGGTCCGGAGTGTCTTCAGTGTGCCTCGCCTGACTATGGCGGTGGCAAGAGGGTCAAGTCGGAGGTCCAGGCCTCTGGAAGTTACAGATGAATTAAATTTGTTTGTCAGCTTCCCCTGTTCAGTGATGCTGCATAATGGACACTTTTAATTGTGCTGCTGCTTTTAAGTCTCTGCCGTTGCAGGTCAGGCTAGCTGACCTGTCTCTGTGTATCAAGAGGAGAGTGTGCAGCAGTAGCGTTTGCGATCAAGCTCAAGTAAATGGCATTTACCTACCTCTGGGTGCACAATATAAGCTTCTGCCCACTTTTCTTATCTGCAACGTGGGTGAGTTTACTCACCTTACTTACATCGGTATAAATAGGGGTGTGGAGAGATGCAGAGAGAAAATGCCTACTGGTCCCTTGAACACGTTTGGGGAGCTCCCGGGCAGCCTCACCTCTCAGCTGAAAGGCCGGTGGGTGAAGCCTGAGAGCGCTGGAGCAGCCTGTGCCTGTTCTGCTGCAGCTCTGTACAGTTCCCTTACAGGTGCAAGACATTTGTCTTCCCAAAAGCGCGGTCATCAAAGGGTAGAGCTCGTTTGTGCAGTCCATACACATCCCCTAAGGGAGTTATTGCCCCGTCACTGGGACGTGAAGCATGGGTTGTCCATCACTCCAAGGATGTTTTTAACAGCAGGTTTGAAAATCCCCCTCGCATATTATTTTGTATGCTGGAAGGTTACCTTGCAGTCACTGTTGGCAGCTTTGCATGGTTTGGAGATGATGTGTTCCTGGGCTGTCCCAGGCAGGCCAGCCTTTGGAAAACTCACCAAAGTGTGTGTTGGTGCATTTCAGGGCCAGAAATGGAGTCCAGTTGTTTTGCAGTTCCATACTGGTGAGGGCAGTTGCAGGATTGCTTGCATTCTCCTTTTGTGCCTCCTGTGGTTTCACCTGTAGTTGCCTCTTGAAGGGTCACAGTTCAGATCTGTTTGCCACATGCTCAGGATATTGCCCTACTTTTATGAGGGCATGTAGTGATAGGACAAGGGGTAATGTCTTCAAACGGGAAGAGGGAAGATGTAGATTAGATTTCAGGAGGAAATTTTTCACTATGAGGGTGTGGTGAGGCACGGGAACAGGTTGCCCAGGGAAGCTGTGGATGCCCCATCCCTGGAAGTGTTCAAGGCCAGGCTGGATGGGGCTTTGAGCAGCCTGGTCTGGTGAGAGGTGTCCCTGCCCATGGCAGGGGGGTTGGAACTCGGTGATCTTTGAGGTCCCTTCCAACCGAAACCATTCTATGAGCCTATGATTCTATTTGGAGGTTTTGTGCAGTTTGCTACCTGCACGCTATAGGACCTAGTTGGAGTACGCAGGGGATTTCAGTCTGAGCAGCTGGCCCAGAGGGTGATACTGAATGGGTCTCCTCTGTTGAGGGTCCCTCATTAGGAAGGAAGCAGACTTGCCTGTCAGGGAAGGAAAATCTCCTCCTTACCTTCATCAGGGAACATGAAAGTTTTTGAATTTGCCCAATGTCTTTAGCAGCACAGCTCATACCTCTGACAAAACTTGAAAGAAAAATGAAGAGAGTTGCAGGTGTTAGGGACCAGCCGGTCCCAGCCAGCTGTGGAGGGTTAGTCACCGTTTGTGTGTTTGCTGCGATGCCAAACACACTCTGTGGAGTAAGTGGTGCCCTGGGAGGGGATGGCTGAATAGACGATGAGGAACAGTGTCACAAAGAGCCTCAGCGAGAGGCCTGTGGACTGGAGCTCTGTGGCCAAGCCGTATTTGAACCCCTACAATTTTTGTCTAGCTCTCTAACCGCCAGTCAAAGGCCGTATGGTGATGAAGGTATCCCTTGATGTACTGTGTACTCTCTCTGCCTATTTTTCATATTAATGAAATACTTTTTTCAAGCCCTGGTCACATATCTGTATTTGGCAAACAAATCACTCCAATAAAAGCTGGCAGAGCAGCTCACAGTGAGATTCCCAGCGAGCGGGTGAGTGTGCCAGGGCTGCTTGCTAATGCCCAGCCCAGCTGCCAGAATGCCGAGGTCTCCTGACGCCCCACAAAACTGCCTGAGGTACCTTGTGGGTAATTACACATCACTTGGGTTTAGCAGTCAGCCTTTGGTAATGGAGTGCAGCCAATTGCAATTTCTTTTTATAAGCAGGATAGAACCCATGGCATATGACAGGAGAGTGACTGAATTGCTCATAGTTTAATGTACCTCTAATTAAGCAATAAAAGTGTCTGGTTTCTATGTAAATTGACGTACACTGTAGAGTTGTGGGCTTTAATGTTTGTGAGCGGTTTCAGTGTCTTCCAGCCCTATTTATACACTCCAAGGCACAATGACTAAAGGGATCCCCTAGACTATTAGCAAGAATCATGCATATTTGATATTTAAGAGAGAAGACTAAATGTCCCATCTGGGCATGGAAACGTTGAAGAGCCCCATAGGATCACAACTTCTCCTGTCCTCCAGCCGGTCTAAGAAACTGAGGTAAGATGACAACGTTTCCTGAGGCTAACTCAGAACTTCAGAGGGATGGAAGGCAAAGTGTCTCTCTTCAACACTTCTGAATCCTACTAATCAAACTTCTTGCCTTAGACAGTCTTCCAGTTATTTTCCTTGGGTTGGATGTTAAGATGGTCTTTGCTGACAACGCTTGCGTTGTCATCACCAGCTGAGGTGGCACACGTCGCCTGGGCTCCCAGGTGAGGAGCTCTTGCTCTTGTGCTACACCTGAACCCAGGGATGTGGGAGTGCCTTTACTGTGCCACTCAGGATTTGTATCTAGAGGGAAAGGTCTGGAAAAGGGAGAGAAAGTTTACTTGCACTTGGCATCCCAAAATATTGGTATTAAGATCCATTGAGTAAGTTACAACATTTGCTGGAGCAAAATAATAGGCAAGAGACTTGTTCTTTTAGTCAGCCAGCTTTTTTTTTTTCTTAATTTAAAATTTGGAGGTTTCTTTTGGTCTGTTACCGATCACCTATCAGGGCATACTTTTGGCTGATTATCTTTTTCCTCTGGGCACTTGTGCTACATGTGTATTATTGTGCTCATCTGGGAATAAAATCACGTAAAAACATATTTTAAATTGGCAGTGGTTCCTTTTTTGGCAGAACCTCCGTGGAGCAGCTGTATGACTTCTCCTGAGATGCAGGATCTGAGGAAAATGTGTGGTAGGAGTGGACTGTGCAGCTTTTCCCGTGGGAGTGTCCGCGGGGCTCCCATTGTGCTGCTTCTGTGGACGGGGAGTGTGCCGGAAGGTGGGAGACTGACAAGGCCCTGTTTGAGCGCCGCAGCAGGAGGGGGACTGAGGGCAACTCTTCCTTCTCCTTCCATGTCAGGCTGCTGCATGGGCCAAGAGCACCTTAGCGGTACAGCCAAGAAGCACAGCTCTCTGTCCCCCTGTGGATTTCAGTAGCTTGCTGCACCTGAGGCTCGTCGCCATGGTCGGTGTTTTTTCCCCGGGGTACAAGCAGGTATGATCACGTTTGAAGACACCAGTCACGACCCTTGCTAGGAACGGGACCTTGGTGCCGGGGGGGCGGTGGGGATGGCGAAATCTCAAGCATCCTTGAGATTTCAGTCATAGAGATTTTTTTTGGGAGACTGTCTCACAGCTGCATCTCAGCACCTGTGGTGTCTGTGTAGAAAGAGGTAGTGCGGGGGCTGGGACAGCAGCCTCTTCCCCTCCCTCTGCCCACTCCTCTTGCTTTGATGCCACCTGCCCTAGCTCTGGCCTTCTGCGTCGGGTTTCTTGTTTGCTGGCTCTCTTGTACACATACATTTGCAAAGTACTTTTTGCAAAGCAGCCATGCTAAGAGCAGGCCGGTTGCGCAAACCGAGAGGCAAACCGTGTGTGTTTTTGCGTCAGGGGGTTGGTGAGGCATTTCTGAAGGAAAGGATGTGTTTTACTATTCCTGTCACACTGCTGCGTCCTCAGAAAGCACGCTCTTCTCCTGCTTAGAGCGCACAGGGCACACCCTTCATGGCTTAAATGGGGATTTGCAAGATTTGGGGCTGTTTCCGTGGGTGCCGTTCCGGGCAGTCAGGACAGGCAGCGACACTGAGCCCCGTGGGCTCCAGCTCTCCCAGCAGACGCTGGCGTGGCGTCAGCCCTCACCAGCCAGCTCTGATCCAAACAGCTGCTGGCACGGCTGGCACAGCTCACGCTGGGGCCAGCTGTCCCCAGGCAGAGTACACATCGACACCCCCTTGGGGAGAAGGGGATTTAATAGTATGGATGCATGGATACAGATTTAATAGTACGGATAGAGGTATTATGTGCTATCTAACCTCAGGGCCAGAGGACAGTCCCAGGAATGTTTCATTGATAAAGCGGTGGTCTCTCTGGAGTTGATGGAGACCTAATTTCTGTGAAGTTGACATTATTACAAACTGAGCCATTTTGAAAGAATAATCTCACTTAAACAAAGTGGAATATTACGTGACTATGCCACCAGACCCAGGAGGTTTTGTGTTGTCTGTGGAAGCTTAACATTACCAGCTTCCTTGCAGAGGAGAAAGATGGACACTCACTGAAATATACATCCAGTCCTTTTTTTGTTTCAAAGCCAATTTTATTTGAAAGGCTTTTTTTTTGTTGTTGTTGTTCGCAGTAAGAAGACACCGTTACTGAACCAGAGAGTACGTGTGCTGCAGCAGTCCTGCTTCATACATAGAAGAATTCTGTCTTGGACCATCCTGACAGGGGAAGAAACCTGGTGAGTCCCTTTCTTTGAGTTTTTGACCTGGGGCAGGGGCAAAAGGCAAGGGAAGAGGTGACATGGTCCCCGCTTCTGCTGAGGCACCAGTGGTATCAGAGCAATGATGGTGTCTCCCTGAAATCTCATGTAAGTGGCAACCCCAGACGTTTGCCCTGGTGTTGCATGCCAATGCAGTAAAATAATTCTCTTAGTATACACTGTACTTTGTCTTTCCAGGCATTTGCCAAACTCAAAATGAACATCAAAAGGATTCTGGATGAGAGTCTGAAATGAGAACATGGGCTGTTGAAACGTACGACGAGGAAAGACGTGGAAGAAGAGTGCGAAAGAGAACTATTCCTGGCCTGAAAGAAGGTAAAAAGTCATAAAGTTAACAAAAATTACTGGAAAAGTGCTGTAGGGTTTGGCTGTATCACAGAGAGAGGAGCGTTCTTATTCTGTGTGCTAGATAAATACTTGGCTTCCTTGCTCAAACACTGGCCTCAGCCTATTGGGCACAACACACGTGTGTGGGCACACACAGGCACACGGTGTATGCGATTATGCGTCATGTTCCCTGGCACAGAGTACAGAGGTGCTGTAGAGATGCCCCTTTTGCTCTAGGGATGTGGTGTCTGTGATACCTGTAGGAGTGGTTTGATGGCAATGGAGCCTTGTTCCTGGATCTTGGGGAGTCCTTTGATAGCTGCAGTATAGGAAAACAGAAAAGCAGCAAAAATCTGCCCACGTAACCCATGAATGAGGTTAAATATTACTAAAAGAAAGAATTGGTTGATTCTTAACAGCTATTGGGAAACAACCTGAGGAGAAATGATGATGGAGTGCCTGATCTGTAGAGCAGGGAATTGTTTCTGGTTTTGTCCACAACGTTCAGGTCCTTTTTGCTTTCTTGTTTGACGTTTTATTAAGAAAGTGAGGGATAGATCTATACTTTTGACACGTATCAAGCATGTGTAAGCATGATATCCCACCTGGCTCTCTGGATTTAAATTAGAAATTTCTTAAGTGAAAAAAGGCCACCTAACATGAAGAGTCCAGTGAGCACTCCCATCCAGTAATTGGATCAACAATATCCTGATCTCAGGAACGTTACCCAGGCTGTTTGTCAAGTTTAAAAAGAGACATAAAAAATCAATCATTTGTTTTTCAACAAATAGGCTCTCTCAGCCCAAAGCAACCAGCAAGAGCACTGTCTAGAGGAAAATTTTTTTCAAAGCAAAGGAACAGGGCTTTATGACCTTGGAAGAGGTCATAAAAGTGCATGAGGAGAATTGATAAGAGCAGAGCAGCTACAATGTGATTTGATTCATTTTGGAAAGGTTCCTGAAAACCTGCACAGAGCTGGTGTCTGAACTGTGTAGGTGCGTCAGTCTGTAGTGTTGAAGTTGTCTTTGTGGTCCCTCAAGGCCTTCAGTCCATTGGCATCTTCCTCTCAACCACATAAAGCATTATGGATATTCAAAATGCATTTCCTGCCGTATCGCCAGGTCAGTAGGTGTGTTCTTGGAATGCATTAATTTTCAAAGCTTGATGAGGTTTCTGTGTTCTTTCAAAACACTATTTACATGGAACTTACCACTAAAATGTCTCTTATTTCTTTCTAAAGTTGCAAATTTATACTAATGCATCGCTCATCTCAATTTTTCTTATTTGTGTGGAAAAATCTGAAGTCATAACACCTTGTGAGACTACAGGACATCAGGATAAAATGGCAGGTAAAGTGTTTTAACTACCAGGAAAACTTTGATAATTTGGTGTTTGTGGTATAGATCTATGTAAGCAAAAATTGCATAGGATTTAACTGGGCCTCAGTTAATTATTGACTCTGTCTTTCTAACATTCACAGTTAAAATTTTAAAGACAAACAGCTATAGTTTCTCTTGTTGTGTATCTTCAAGTGCAGAGTGAAGAGGTTCCAAGGTGACTCTGAGAATGCACACAGAGATCCCCAGTCTGTGATTTCAGCAGCCTGTGAGATGGTTTCTGTGCCTCGTTTGCAGGGAGGAACAACCTGGATACGGAGCCTGGATACAGGGACCTGGTACTTGGACTGGAGGCAGGTGCTACTGCGGCGTCTTTTCTCCAGGAGGACAGAGTAGGATGATGAAGGCTGCTGTCACAAGCATTATTCTGCTGAGGGCTGTTCTGTTTATGACTAATTTGACTCTTCTTAGGGTGGTTATTGTAATCTCCAACTATATTAAAACCAGTGTTTTGACCTCCAAGTCTAGGGTACTTTATTGAAGGAAACCTGGGGCAGCTTTTCTGGAGAACAGATGGGGTTTATTGAAAGCACTCACCTAGTGACTTAATGCCACGGCTCTGACGAGGTGAGGTGACCGGATAGAATGGAAGCTGGAAACAAAATCTTGTATCGGTCCCTTCCGTCGTACTTACTTTGATGCCAGCAAATGCACGCTACCACTGGTCACGGTACATGGAACTGATGAAGGATCTTTATTTTCAATCTTTTTTGGGGAAAAAAATTTTAACGTCTTTTTAAAAACACTAAATTATCATCTGGCAAGAGGTTACACAGTACATTTGATAAATGTTTTTGTGTTAATTTAATGCAAGTTCCTCTGCTTGCCTATGTATTTAAGCAGGAATTTCTTTGGGGACAGTTAATTATTTATTAAACCCTAAGCAGGAAGGGCAGTTAGAACCTCCTTCCTAGGAAGACCTCAGGCCCTATTCTTATCTCTTTCTTGAGGCTCGTATGAAAATGGTGGTATCTGCTCCCTCCTGGCTGAGGCCTGTGGCTGTTGGGAACTGCCTGAAAGAGCGGGCGCAGGGAGAGCCGGAGAAGGATGGTGAGGACGGAACCACTGAGCGACCTCGCCTTGGCTCTTCAGAACCTCGGGGAGGTGACGCACACGCAGCGTGAGGGAACACCCAGCTGCAGAGGTGAGCGACTGACAGCCAGAGCAGCTCCTCCAGAGGCAGCCTCTCAGAGACTACCTCAGTGTCCAGGCTTAGCTGAGACTTCGGTAGTTACTTGTTTGGTTGTAAGGATGAAGTGTGTTCATGAAATACAGAGACCCCCAAATCCTCCTCCTCTTACCTGAGCGCTTATTTCAGTTTACCTTCTGAAGTCATTTGAAGTCTGTGTTCCAAAGACCATTTGTAAAGGAGCAAAAAACCTCTTTTGTCTTACCTAGACAGGAGACAGATTTCTGTTTTAACCAGGGAGTCTGAATCTCAAGAAGTTGTAATTATATGTGTAAAGACCATCTTCATCCACTGTAGATGAACCAGACCCAAATGTGTTCATTGTGTTAGATGCCAAAGAATGTAACAGTGTGTGCAGGTTCAGTAGCGTGGGGACTGTGGTAGCTGCTGCTTCTGCTTGTAAAATGGACATTTTATATTGCAGAAGCTCTTAAATTACCTGTGAAACTGTTCTTAAAAAAAGCGAGGTTGAAAATTGTCATTCTTCCTTTTGAATAATACATATGATGGTCTTGTCATATTATAGTGAAATGTCGTTTTGTTTGTAAATCTGGTAACAAGAGCTACTTCACTGTGGTTGAATCGTCATCTTTTGGTTCATTTCACTGCAATAGAAACAAGACTTCCGGTCCAGCAATGAAAACAAGACTTCCAATTAGTAGCAAGTAACAGCCTCCTTTACTGATTACTTTAAAATAACAACAAGGTATTTCAATTATTCACAAATATTTCTGACATATTACAAAGTAACATTAGAGAAAAAACCCAAGATCATATTTGAAGCAAAATAGTTTAAAAATGTTTACAAATGCATCGTTGTTTCGTTTTCAAAATGTTTGTTGGTACAGTTTTGCAGGAGACTAGCTGTTTGGTCAAACTTCCTTCTGCTGTAGGTACTGTGCGTTCTCCTAGGGGACAAACTCAAAAATATTTTCAAAGCAGTAGTTTGTCAGAAACAGGAGATTGGAATATGACCTCTAATGGTCTTGCAATTTTGTCTCTGTGGACTTTGTGCAAGACTTAACATAAATTTTTTTTTTTTTTTCAATGATGGTTTTATAACGTGGTATGAAGCTGACATTTATTTTAGCTCATATTTAACTAACAACATTTTATCAATCTCTTGTCATTTTCTTAAATGTTACAATTACTTTGTCAAATCTAGAACTGTTCGCAGCGATGATGATGATAACGTTCCTCATTTTAAAAAAATCCACAAACCAAACAGAAGAATTCCCTGGGAAACTGCAAATGAATGATACATAGCTAAAAAACTAGTCCAAAGTTCTGATAAATATTTAGTTCCAGGTAGAGCTAATAGTTGTTCTAGTTCTAAAGAATAAAATGTTTATTATATACAGAAGAGTTGGATGGAATATGGACGTTTTACAAAGGTCGCTCAAGGCATTTCACGGTCGGAGTTGTTCATAGAGCGTTACGGCGGCTGCCCTGTTTGCTTCCGCGTAGGCTTGTCCCACCGTCGGCAAGGGAACGTTCCTGGTAGCGTCAACGGACTCAGTCTTACGAGATGCCGGTTGCCTTCTCCAGGCTGCTCCGTCTTCAGCTGAACCAGGAGTTTCTTGCAGGATTGAGGGCCCTTTAGTGCTGGCTCCTGAGCTACATGCAAACGTGTCCAGCATTATGGGATGCCAGTTTACATCAGGTAAGGGTTTGGTCTTTTGCCTTCAGCATATTACAACATGAAAAACTGCACCGGCATTTTTCAGTGAGCACCATTAACCGACTTTGGTAACGTATCTATCGGCACGACCAGCGGGATCAAAGAATATGCTGTCTTGTACAATAAGAAAGCGCGGCTGCCAGTTACCTTGCAACTAGAGTCTGTAAATATTGAAACCATAAATATGTTAATAACCATACACATATACACAAAACACAGCAGTAGCAATATTACAGGATGCAGCGCCTACTCGATATAACTGCTTTTTGTTACTACAGATGCAACACCAAAATAAATGCTATTTAATATGAAGCAAACCCTTCTTCAAAGGTCGGTGGCAGTAAGCCAGAGGTCAGGTCCGGGCTTACGCTAATCTGAGGTGACTCGGAAGCTAGATCAATCCCACTGTCTATCGAATCCAATCAATGAAAGAGTAGCACTAGGGGAGATAATGACTATCCGTTAATACTAAACCTTTCTAAGCTGGAGCTTTCTTTTGCCGTCATTTGTAATTCTCCCTTTTTCACAAGTGCTCCTTGCGTGAGCACTCACCAGCTTAACAGGGGATAAAGTTATTACATACAAAATATGATGTAGGGAACCAGCATATGGGGTTGGCATTCCTGAATTCTGGGATGGTCTCTCCATGGTTTTAAGCGAAGTTTCAGTGAGATTGCACTTAGCAGACCATTTTCTTCTTTTTTGTGCAGTTCTGCTTCAAAGCTTGGTAGGAACAGCACGGGAAGGCCTAGAGGAGATGACTCTGCTGGTCCATTGTCTTTGCTAATGCTCTTCAGAGCAGCGTCCTCTCCTCAAGATCACATCATCTAGTCCAATATCCCCAGTTCTTCCTGTCCCTTTCTCCCCTTTGAAAATAACCTGGGAAGAGAAATAGAAGAAATCTGAGTACAAAAAATGTGTAAAATGTGAAGTGTAAAGTGAAGGAAGCTTTAG
Source organism: Rynchops niger (assembly GCA_013400035.1). Lineage (NCBI taxonomy): Eukaryota > Metazoa > Chordata > Aves > Charadriiformes > Laridae > Rynchops > Rynchops niger. Next base: position 509,020 of record VXBH01004557.1, on the reverse strand, counting down.
TTGAGGAAGGCCTCAACAGTAAGAAAGCAAAAGCACAAGAAAGCTCAGGCAATTGCAACTGACTCACGAAAGCCTATTTATTCTGCTCAGAATTATGGCTGGTCTTCCTATTTCTGATCCTCTCCCTTCGCTTCGGCAGGATCTTTGTGAAGAGCCAGCAGTTCAGCACAGAGTTGATCCAGCTGCCCCGTCTGCTGAGGTGAGATGAACTTCCACATAAGAGAATCTTGGGCATTTTCTACATTTCATCTCTGCGCTGTTTTCATTGTCCCTCATGGCAAAGACATGAAATCCTCTGTATTCTCAAAAATGTTTTCTAATAGAGGAGCTTTCCGTTGCTAAAGCACCTTGCAGCTGCCTTAGCTGTGGGAATTAGAAAGGTCCATCTTTAATTTAATGAGTTCTGGCTCCTGCAGACTCATGGTGACCTGGCTCCTCACAAAATGGTGGCGGAAGTTTGGGCATGGATTTACACAATCATTAGCAGTCCAGATTTAGCCTGAGTAGGAGAAATTCAACAAATATAAAGCTTGACTACACGGAGTGGGGCATAAATCAGAGACGATGTACAGACTGGCCGGCTGACTTTAGGGAACACTTCCCATAAATGGGTGTTGCTCACCTGTGCTACGGCTGTAGATTCAGAAGCCTGGACTGTTTAATACGGGCAGTGGTTTTGACCATGGCTTAAAAATTATTCAAAGTCTACAGCAATACTTTGTAAGAGTTCTGCTGTTATCACTGAGCTGGAAAGCGTTAGTACAGATTCATAGATCAGGAATTCAGCTGTATAGTTAAAAATAATTTGGATTCTTGCTGAAAGCACACTTTTAAATACGGAGTAGGAACAGAGGAGGTCAGAGAAACTCTCTGTTGAACATACTGAATTATTTTTTTAGAAATGAGTGATTTTGGGTGTACTTTAAAGTAATTTACACTGAGCTAATTCATTAGAAAGTGTGATGAAGGATTCCGGTCTCCATTCACGTTATCCTTGGGTTTCCAGTAGCTTCCCCTAAAGTCACTAGTGTTGAGTTGGTTTCGGCTTTTAATTCGCTAGAAAATAAAGCATCCGTATTTCCTCCTGATTTCTCTGGGGCAAAGGCCTTCCCTGCTTACCTAGAGAGTTTTCTCTCATTCCCTATTCCTTGGAATAAATGTCCCAGTGGTTGAGGTCAGTAACCCGGGCTCCCCAGGCTGGCTGGAAAAGATCCCAAACGTGACTGTTCCGTAAGGTGCCGTGAGGCAGCTCTGGTCTGTGGACTGGCAACCAGTTATGGTTGGCAAGCCACGCTGGCAGCTGCTGCTGAGGTGGTCAAGAGAGGCAGAGGATGGTGCCATGGGGAACTGCTGGTCTTGTTTCGGATCTCTAAAACTCATCTGTTTTTCTGCCAGACAACGTTTTAGTGATACACACTTATTGAATGAACTGCTCTATCAGGTGAGATGCAGCTGAGGATTGCCAGAAGTGCTAAACTTAGTGAAAAAGGGTAAGAACGTGGCCAATGTATTCTTCACTTGTTATAAATTTACACATTCTGAGTCTGCCATTCATTTACAGCTAACAGAAGGTCAGGCGTCTTTTGTTACTATTGCTGAGGCCAAATTCTCAGAACATTATCTGTGGTAATTACAGCTTAATATTAATTTTAGAATTATATACTGTGTGTGCGTTGTAGGCTGCCCCCACAATGAACATTACGATGTGTGAGTTTTTTAGACCGCTTGATATATAAATCAGAGCAAAACAGGCCCTGAAGCGCACAAGCCTCTTCTTCAGATCTGAAATAGAAACTACCTTCAAAGTTAAGCAGAGATTGAAGAAAAATGCTGAGCTTTTGCTATCAGTTTATCACCCAATGTTTCTAAGATTTCCAGGTATTAAAAGATTTCTCCGTAGCACTTCAGACACCTTCTTTCGATTGACATTTGTGTCATTGGCATAGTTGGGTCATCATTTACCTCCTTGGCCAGATCAGCTGCAGGTACGCTGAAGAGCATCAAACCATGTGAGACTGCATGTGTAACCTCCCTGCATTATAAAAACATGACTTACTTTCAGTATCTTTGCCCTGGTTTGGTCAGTTATTAATCCACAGGGCCTGAGTCTTTCTATTCCATGGCACTGTATTATTTAGAGCATTGTTCAGGAGGAATCTCGATACAGACTTTGTTGGAAATCCAGGCACAGTATGCCATTGTCCAGACTGCTCTTTCTTAATCACAGGGTGACTCCCTTAAAACGTGCTGTAGGAGGTAGCTCAATACGGGCTATTTTATTGTTTCTTGTGTGTCTAGTGCTGTAGGTGGGATTTTTTTGTGGATAAAACTAATTTGAAAACATGCAAAATGACTGTCTTATCCTTAATGTGATTCCATTTTGCAGGGACCAAAGTAGTAAAACACAGGCTGAAATTTGACCCACAAGACAAACAGTCCAGTGACACGCCATCTAAGTGTCTTCAGCTTCTCACGCAAAAAAAAAACCCCACAAACCCAAAGGCAGACATGCATCAGTACTTACACTCTTGATGCCTTGTCCTCGTAAAGTTATGTGTGTCTGTCTCCAGCCATGGCCACCCTTTCTTCCCCAAACAGCTGGGCCATGAGCGCCGTTTTTCCTTACAAAGACCTGGAGGGCACCAGAATGCCCGCCGGGCACCTTATGCCTAAACGAGAGGCACAAGTCACCAGCCTGAGGCGTGTGACCCAAGGGCAGGATGAGATGCGCTACTCTTCCTTCTTTGCCTTTGGGGTCAGGGATGGTAAGATACTGTCCCCCTGCAAAAGAAAAAGCAGTTAGGCTTAGGGGTTTTTTAAAATTCTAGTATGTTGCAGGACCAAATGCCCAGAAGTTGTTACAAATCAAAAAATAAAAAAGGGCTCCACAAGGTCCAGTGAGTCTTAAATAAGGCGTAGAGTCGCTGGAACATGAATCGGAACTGACGCATCTGCCTCCTGCAGGTAGGATTTGCACTGCTGCTCTTCTCTTTACGTTAGTACCAGGTTAGTTCTTGCCCGTCTAATTTCTTTTTTACAAAGCAAATAATACCTCTTTTGAAAATGGAAATGTCATGTATTCCTTCACTTCTAACAAACGGTGACTACATGATTTTAAACCCACAATGACATTAAAGCTACGCTGTACATTTAAGCGCCTTGTTGAGCACTGCAGTGTTTTGCTATTGGCCAGATGGATGACAAGGCCAGCGGAAAAGTTGTCATGTAATTGAGCTACGGTTCTGTCTCTTTCCTTTCCTTTGGGAACTGTGTTAACAGGTTAAGTCTCCAAGCGCATCCACTTGCAAACATGGATAGCCTTTTAACTGTAATTTAAACTCTTAATATGGATTAGGTACAGAAAGCTAGAACCAGTAATGATTTCCAAATGGCTGTTGGCTTCATCCACCCCCTCAAGTCTTCTCTAGCAGCAGTAAGTTGTCAGTGAACATACATACTTAATTCAAAACCCTATTATTATCTCTGATCATGTATGAAGTAAAGGCGCCTTCATAAAAACATCTAGAACATGAGAAGTAGAGGATCTCGGGTATGGCAACGTGCATTAAAGCTAAAACCACCACCACCAAACGGCATGTACTTCCATAAATCCCACGCACCCTTTCACACAGGCACGCAAAACTACAATAAATGAGACTTCACATCTTGGAGAAAACCCACACCTGTATTTTTTTCTTTGTACTTTTCATTAAAACTTTTGCAAGGTGGATGATAACTTTAAAATCTGAAATCATCAAAGGGAGGTGGGTTTGCTTTTAAAAAATAAAAATTAAAAAAGAAATATTATATCTTACTCTGAACCTATCTTTTTGTTATGAGATTTTAGTTTTATGCACTTTTAATCCAAGTTTAACGCACTTAAGGTAAAGGTGGCATTTAGGCTTCTTAGTTGAACCTGATGATGTAGAAATATTGGGGGTTTGTAAGATTGTTGACAAGCACAGTCTTTGATTAATTATAGAATAGAAAAAAATATTTTTTGTTTAAATTGCCGCCCTGCTACTACTCAATCAGAGCTTTATTTCTTGAAAGCTTCGTTATGAAAGCCACAATGTTTTCCCTCAAAAGCCGTGAGACTTAATGACAACGTACCAGGGCTTGTCACACACTTTACAAGGAAAGCCAACCTTGTCTCCGTTCACTTCGTCTACATAGGCTTGTAAATTCTTTGGTCTCAGCGAGACTGAACAAAGCAAAGTATTATGCTGCTCTCTGGGGCCCCGGTTTTGCATTTGGGCATGAAGTGGGATTCATTTGTCCAAGGATCCGTTAAAGGTTTTTCAGGGTTTGGGGGGTTTTTTTGGTGTGTTTTGGTTTTTTTGTTTTGTTTGGGTTTTGTTGTTGCCTTTTTTTTTAATGCATTGTTTTTGCATCAAGGTCACTAACTGCTAAAATAGGCATAATAGAGTTTAAATAACTGCACCTGTTTGTTGTAGATACAATTATATCTCTGTAAAAGTTCCGACTTGACTCACTAACTGCATCTGTTTCAGATAGTTACAGTGACTGAATCCAATCAATAGGAAACAGATTTAGGTAAGCACAAAGCCAACGTATTTGTAGACAAGCCCCCGCAGGAAAAGGTCCCCTCAAATCAGCATTTTCTGCATGCAAGATAAGCTTATAAGGCTTCACCATGGCACCTTTCAAAATGCAGATTCTGATAAACCAATAAATAGCAAACTTTGAAAGGTGAAAGCAAACACTCGGGAACAAGCTGTGAAAATAAATCCTTGCAACAAGGTATTCCAGACAGGAGGGAGTGGGTGGGTGACTTCAAGGGACTAGTTTTAACAGGTTGTGTCAACAGCAGCAGAACATACACAGGAAACAAAAAGCTGAGATTGTCCCTGACTGGGAAGCAACGCGGGGCGAGAAAAAAAGTCTAAACAAAAAAAAAAAAAGTCAGTTTAAAAAATCATAGTTATGGAACGTTATATGTATTAACAACAATTTTTGAATACAAATCATGAATACGCTTTAAGTGACTGGCTTTCTAAGAAATAAAGTGGTTTTAAATCCATTGTTTCAAAAAAGATGTTTGTATTACGCGTGATCTTTGTTAAAATGCCAGGCTGCAGGCAGCACACGGCTACCTGTTTCCTCATCTGCCGGAAGAAGAGCTCTGCTCTCTGAGCCACTCAGGAGACTTTCTAAGTGTGAAGGAGCATATGGAACACTAGAGCAATCCTGTGGATGGGGAGGGGGCCTGCAGCACTTCCACTTTAGCTGGATAAAAAGCCTAAAAAAAGAGGCCGGGTCCCCTGCTGCAGTGGCAAATGACCGTCTCATGAGAAGCAGCGTAAGGACAGACATCTACGACGAGGTGGTGCATAAGGAAAACGGCTCTCAGTGCTCTCGCCCTCCCTCAACTTAACCTGTAACATTTTACCGCCTGAGAGCGCGTTTCCTTCCGCAGGCTGCCATCCCCTCGCATAATGCAGCCATTGTGCACTTCAAAGGCTGCTCTTCTGGGTATGAAGTAATCCCATCATTACGGGGAGCCAGAGACGTGTGTCTAATCCCCGGCACTGCCGGGCGAGCGCTGCCGGGGGAAGGGTACGCAGGCAAGGACGGCCGACCTCTCAGCGACACACAGTGAAACCAACAGGGGACAAAACAGGACTAACCTCCAGCAGGGTAGACATGCGCGGTTCTGCTGGGACTACGGCGGCAGAGGTGTGCGAGGGGTTGCTGCTTTGGCTGATGACCAGCGCTGGTGCCAGTCTCCTCCTGTCCTGCAAGTGGCCAGTGAGCACTCCCCTCTGATATTCATCACAGGGTCACTTTTTACCATCCCAAACATACCCATTTTCAGAAGTCTCGGCATACCAGCACCTAACTTGTCTTCCTTCCCCTTACTTATCAGTTTTCCTATATGAAGGCTGCTATAGCTTAGAGTAGAATTCAATAAAATCAAGCTGAGAGTTTAAACTAGAACATTAGATTTGGCAGCAGAACAAAGATTATTTCCAGCACTTTCTATAGTTTTGCTAGTAACATAGAAATAATTATGTTTGCGTGGTGGTTTGAAAAATAAGCTTTGTTTTACCATAAATAAAAGTCATCCTGTAGTCCACATTTTTGTTCCTTCTGTTTAAGACAAATAATCTTTTACGGAATACATTTACTGCTCCTTCAGAGACATTCCTGTTGTAAAGGTACCAGCTATGATGAAAGTGGAAATTCTCAATTGCTCTTTCATGTTGGGAATCCTCAGTTTTGATTTTTATACACAGAAGAGGTGTGGGTGTCAAGTATATCCCGGAACTAAAGGGAATAAAAGCTGTGCAAATTCATCATAACACGAGAACTGTCATCAACCTCAAGCCTGGCTGGTTCTTCAGCGACAGGATGCGCTCGTACACGGGTATCTTACCTGACGCATCTCTCACTGGTTCCCAGTGCAAGTCGTCATCTTTGTCCTTGATCCATCCGCACAGTCCACTATCAAAATGACAGCTGTGCACCAGCGCCCCTAGGCAGATGGAGCAGAAGGTCAAAAAACGTGATTTGGATTGTTTTGGCTGGGGAACTACAGCAATTTCCCTTGTGGCTGACGCTAGCAAGTAAATATGAAAATTAAGCGCAGCAGCAGGAGCACTAGAAAAAGAATATACAAAAAATACTAAACCAACAACAAGGATGCTAGTGTTATTATTAACAATTCACACTATTTTTGTGCTAAATCTGTTAGGAAATAAAACTATAAAGGTTCACTTATGGTCTTTTTTTCTTTTTACAAAGCATAGTTTAAACAAGAGGCATAAGATGTAGGAATCCTGTAAAAATGTATAAAAACCCAAGAAATATAAAAAAATCCTATACCCTAGACCTCAAACAAGGAACGTGATCTTTACCTGGGTCATCGTTTGCTTCAAATTCATCGGCGGTAATCCCTCTTTCAATTTCAAGTATTTCAAGGAGATTATTGCTCACTCCAGGCTGGCGCGGAACTGTGAGAAAGAGTTTTTCAGAAATGAATGAGATAAAGGTAGTTAGTGACCTACTTCCTTATCTTTAATAAAAAACAGCAGAGCAGCTCTGGGCATTGTGCTTTTCTTGGAGAATTCAATATATTTAATTATATTTGACATGAAGATTCATAAACTTTATGCCTATGTGATTTATGATTTATGTTGTAACATTTATCTGCACACTCTACAAGGTGATTCCAAATCTGCTAAAGGCTCTTCACATAAAAGCTCCTTTTTAACCAGAAGAAAAAAAAAAAAAAAAA
>VXBH01004557.1:457444-501742 GCA_013400035.1 Rynchops niger | reverse complement strand
AAAAAAAGAGAGAAAGAAAAAAGCTTTAACCTTGAAGCACACTATTCCCCTCCAAACACACTTTTAAAGATAGTGGCTTCTCAATAAAATAAAGCCACATTAAAGACCTTGCTCAAACTCTCCAATCCCCTCACCTTCCACAGATGTTTATAGGAGAATCTCAACAGGAGGCAGGGGTACTCGGGAGAGGCCCCACATGCACCTAAACTTCCAAGCACAGCTGCAGGTACCTCCATCTCTCTGCAAAGGATTAGAGTTCCCTAAACAATTATCCGGGTTGTGCTGAGAGCTGAGGAGGAGGAGCTCTACTGGAATTCAAACTGTAATACTATTTTTTGGTTTCCAACACTCTGTCCTTCAGCTGCTGTTCTCAGCTGCGAGGAGAAGGAACGCTCTCAGCGATTAACGGGCCCAGAGGTTATTAGATATTCAGCAGCCAGGACAACCTGACATTTAAGAGGTCTTTGTGGGAATGATGGCTGCCGCAGCCAGGTGGCTACCAAGACTTCCACTGACTTCTGAAGACGCTGTGCCAGTCGGTATACATCTCCTGAAATAACACGCCGATGGCATGCCTGATGGACAGCTGTCAACTAAAATAGATTGCAATGGATAGAGCTCTCTTGGAAATTCCTCTTTTAGAGGCAGGTCTAGCACATAATTAATAACAGTAGTCATGTGTTTCAGACATGTCCCTAGACGTTATAGACACCTCTGACACCTACGGTTATTTGTGAGGGCCTTATCTATTAAAAACTTGACATGTTTTCCATTTGCAGTGCTAAAATAAGTATCTTAATGTCTCCATAGGCTTCTTGGGCAAGTGAGAACAAGGAGCACAGAGATGATTTACAATTCTAAACTGAAATAAGGACTGTTGTTTTCAGGAAATCAAATGAAAGGTAAGAAGGAACTTCTTTTGCACAAGGACAACACAGAAATAGCTCTGCTGCAAGAGCTCCTCTAAAGCCAGAAGACTGAATAAAATGGAAAGGAAGAATAAAGTAGGTTCCTGCTTTTTGGAATTAGGACAAAATAAGCAGCCTGATAAAAGGTCGACCACACGCTAACGTATCTTAAAAGTAATATTACAGGCTACAGATCTCAGATAGAAATTTTGTATGATAAATAAATAAAATGCTTGAAGTCTGTAGGAAACTGATTAACTCCTTAATATTATAGCCATTTTTGGAATCATTATGTTTCCTTTTTTTTTTTTTTAAATTATGTCTATTTGCAGTCTAGGATATTAATGCCCAAACAGCCTCAAGGACTTTTGGTTGGCTTGGGTAGTAAAGGACTGATAATTTTTAAGGATACATTGTTTGGAATAATAATTTTGCTGCTTTGTTTAATCTGTTTTTATGCTTATGCCATTAGAATTTTGAGATTTAATATAAAGAAACCTTACAAAGGTGCACAGCCCACATCACCTAGGTGAATAATCACCCTTCAGTACATTTATGCACAAATACTATGTCAAATATATAAAGAAAAAAAACCCAACCGTTTACCTCATGCAACAAAAAAATCGAAATGACAACGCTCTAAAACCATCACTCACACCCTTAAACCCTCCCAGCAGTATTATCCTGTCTTTCCTAAGAGCTCCATCTGACATGTCGACGGGACAAACATCGTACACCTACCGTCACACCTGCACAGAGGAGCTTATGATGGTAGAAGCTGTTCCGGCACATAACAGCACACAGGCTCTTACACTGCTCCACCTGCGTGACAGTCCATGGACAGCCATGAGCTGCACCTGATGGAGCAGATGTGTGCGAAGTGTCCGTGTGTGCCCAGACCACCGCAACTGCGGCACACACAGCAGCTGGTGGCACCATATAAATTCAGCTGAAGGGGGTTTGCTCAGGGATGCTCAAAACCGGTAATTTAATTTCTTGGGCTTACCATGGCCAGCCGGCCCGGACAGCAAATTTTGCAGGAGTATTTACTTAAAAACTCTGCTAGACTAACAGCATGCTGTAAGTTACTGTCATTTCTGGCAGGACAGTGCTCTGACTGCAATTTCACCTTAGATACGCCCTCACAGCGGAGTTTTGCCTTGCGTTACAACCACGCTACAGGCTGCTGCGCCCCTTGGAAAGCATCGGTCCCCACGCCTGAGACACATCTATGCCGCATGCCCAGGGACTATCGCCTTTCCTCTTCTCCGACTGTGCTAAGGAAAAAAAGACACTGTTCATTTCCTACGCTATGGGCAATAACGCAGCAATTCACTTCAAAAACTGCTGAGCACAGTGTATGTTTGTACTGCAGCTGCTAGTCTGGGATGGACCCACAGCCTCTTTACACCTGCCACATCCAGATGGCACAGGGATGGAAAGATGTCAGCCCACCAGAGCAGACAGAAAAGCGCCGCAGGAAGACTCCGGCCTGTGAGGAACCTCACAGTGCCATCAGCCTTGGACCCTCACGGACCCACCTGCGACAGGATGCCCACGTCCTCTTCTCATCTGGGTTAACATTGAACTCAACGCTCTGCACCTCAGTATCTTCCTGTTCTTCCCCTGTGCCTTAAATTAATTTTTTCTTTGGGACCAAAGGCTCAGACCACAGACTCACAGATCATTCCAGGGCTCTGAATGGCAGAGAGCATTGAGGAAACCCACTGTTGTGCTCTTAAAATTTGTAGGATACTCAGGGGTCACAATATCGAGGTATGTGCTTGCCCTGTGGATCCCCTTCCTGGTCCCCCACAGCTCTTGTTTATGGAAAACACCACAGGAAATATTAGGAATTTGTTTTCCAAACTACTTCAGTTTCATTTCTAATGCATGCTTATTTTATGCAAATCTGAGTTACATCTGTGGAAAGTTACAAGCATTCTCCAAATTAAAGTTGATATATTTGCCTATAATTAAAGCTCTACAAAAAATCTTTTCTTCAAAACTTTTCTCTAAAGTCCTTTCCAAACGCTGTTGTTAGGAACTTCTAGAAGAACATGTTGCAGAGCCCTAAACCAGTCACTCCAGTGCTCAGATCTAATTAGAGGAATCTGCACTTGATAGGAAACAAGAGTTACCACGAGAGATGCAGGACTGTAAACACGATCCATGTGTACACTTCTTTTTGCTACGACGACTAATATGTTGAGTGGCGATCGTGGGAGAAAGTATTTGGCACAACTATTTTCTGCAAGCTTTCCAAGCCCTTTATGTGTACTTTATATAGTGTATCAGTATGCTTTTCACTTAACTTCAATGGCTTGATAAAGCTTGTTAAATATAAACTTGGCTTCTTTTTCTTGGAGAATTTTATAAGGCCTGTGTGAGCCAATACATCAACAATGCCATATTCTCAAAGTTCGTGAGCCAAGTTCTTCATAGATGCATGAACGCAGGGGGGAACATTTAATAACTGCATAAGAGTGATTTCTTTTCAGCTTTTTAATCTTTTAGGAAAACAGTAGGACTTTTTTTCATTTACTTGCTAATTGCTGAGTTTAGGAGTATAAGAGATGGTGTGTACATACGTCAGGTTTTTTGTAATTACACAATAATCACTGTTTTGGTGTTGCAAAACCAAAACAAAAGATGGAGTGCAGCTTCATGTTATTAGTAATTGTTATTAATATTAATAATGCAGTGTTCTGCCTTATGACAAACACCGTGTTCTTATGCAATTCCATTCCACACAATAATCATGATGAAGCTGCCCATTTGTTAAGAACAACAATAGCAACAAAAAAGGACAAAGGTTTTTTTGACTGAATAGTTACGATTGAAAGTTGTTCAATTCCACTTCCAAAAAACCCCATGAGTGATGAGACCTCACGCAGAACTAGTATAAAATAGCTAAAAGGAAGGGTAGTCCAGAGGTCAGTCAGACTTAGTAAACAAGAATCCATCCTGTTTTCCTCCAGTGAAGACTCTGACATACGCTGGGCTAAGAAGGGGCAACAGAGAGGCACGCTTCACCCTTTTCTCTGGCTACCCGCAATGTCCAGGATATGTTGCCTAAAACTCTGCAGACTCAAATTTCGCAGTGAGAATTATTTCAGGAAGGGCTTTCACGGACTCTCCCACCTGTCTACAGGACCGTTGGCAAAAGAGGGGAGAGATGGTGCTCACGTGCAACCACTCTGAAGTCCAAGCTTGCATTTCTCAGGCAGTTGCAAGGCTCATTAACTTTGACCTAAATCAAACATCTTATGATGTATCTTTCCAGAACATTTTCTGAAAAGTAACCTGCCTGCTTTTCTGTGAGCAGGGGGTGCAGAGTGCCGACTGCGTTTCAGGGAAAGACAGCTAAAGTAAGCAGTCTGCAGAAGCTTGCTATCAAATCTGGGGATAAAACTAGCTGTAAGATTGACGGAGGGACGGATTTGTAAGACTCCTAGATCTTATGATTTAGGTCCAGAGTACAAACAGGAACAAATTAAGACAAACACATTTTAATAGGTGCCAGAACAGTGAAGATGAAATAAATGCTACTGTAAAATGATGCTACTCTAATGATACCAGGGAATAACAAAACCTGCACTCTTTGCTTTTAGCATTTCCCTTTTTTCAAAGCTTCAAGGATCATATAACTGCTTTTACTGCACTAAGGACTTTTCAGTCATTAAAGGGGGAGCAGAAAAAAAATCAAGTTTTAATCCAATCTTTAAATTTTTTTAATAGCTGTTATGAGAAAAGTCTCCTGATTCCAATCTTTTCAGCTCCACTAAGGGCTAAGAAGGAAATTTGCTGAACTATCTTTTAATACAGATAAGGGGGTTTGTTCTTGCTCTGCTGATATCTAGTACTATGCTTTTTCTTTAAGCTTATGCGGGCTATGCTTATCACCCAGATCCCGATGGTAGCAGAAATTCATAGTCTTATCAAGAAGTGCGTTCTATTTGTTAGAGACTATCCATCTGAGTAATCAGAAAAGATTCCTCTGTACCTCACTGTAGTTTGTCGCAGTGCTGAAACAGTTAAATATTAAGCCATCACTGCATTCCTCCCTCATTGCCATTCCCCCCATATCCATATCAGGAGAAGATTATCCTTGGTGCCAGATTCCACTGTCTGCATCTGACTAAGTGGTTCAAAGGCCAAGTGTAGGAATTCCATTTTAAAAAATACTCTTTTTTTTTTTTTTCTCTGAAAAAGCAGCTCCCCAGAGTCACTGCAGGCATTTTTAGAAAAGGGGTAAAGCACCTTAAGAAACACAACAACCCAATACCTTTCAAAGGTATTTTGAAATTGCAAAGGCATTTAAAGAACATTATCAGCATTATTATCATTTGTGCTCTTTGTCACCATGGAACAGACCAATTTCAATGGTCCTCAGCTGATTTCAACCTGAGCAGCACACTGAAGAGTGCTCTGAACTGAAAGCTTAGGACAAGTTTACTCAGATTGTGGGACGGCAGGTCAAGTAACAACGACTCACCAAGGGTAAGCTCAGGAAAAGGCTAAATAATGAAAAACTAAAATTTGAGAGAGGCTTGCAGAAAACAAATACACTTGCCCAGGCACATTTCTTCGCCTGATGTGAACCTATCCTAGACCAGTATGTTTGCAGGATTTGGGCTAGTGCAGTAGGGCCTCTACCCGTGTACAGCCCACCAACTACCCCTTCGCCATGGACTGCCTAACTGAAGTACCCCCTATTCAGACGGCTAAGCAAAGCAGTGTTTACTGTCATGCTGCTTTGTCAAAGTCTGGCTGAGGCTTCAGTAGAGGGGGGGAAGGAAGGAAGGAAGGAAGATGCCTGTGCATCACAAGACAACCTAATTTAAAAACACAACGTTAAATATTGAGGTCTTCAGCAGGTGCTAAGGGCTGGAAGATCAGACCTGTCAGTGATTGCTGGCTATAGTGCTCTCTGTGCTGGGTTTTGCCCATCCTTATGTAGTAAAACACTATCTTTTGTGACTCTTGGGGATGCAAACAGCCCTTGGTGACACATGAGGAAGCAGCCGTCTAAGAAGACGTCGTAACTCTTCTGAAGACTTTACAATACTGAAGTTAAGTCCTACTTCATGATCTGAGTGGATCTAACATCAATTTCCTCCTCTTTTTTCCAAGACAATGAATGTTATAAGATGACTGAATTGCTGCCTGCATTCTCCTGTGGGAGAGAAAGAGAGGCAGCAAGAGCTCCCTTTCTCTTCTCTTTTCAGGCAGGCATACGGGGACCCCAGTGCAAATTCATTTTTTGAGAACTAGTTTCTTTGCTGCCTCAATTGGAGAGGCAGATGATGCAGGAAAATGAACCTCAAGAGGCTCAGTATAAGCCAAACAGAATTAGCTCATATCTACCACCCAGCAACACTGCAAAGATGTCTGATGCAGGTGAGATTAAAACAGCAACGGTTTTAAAGAAGCTGAATGAAGTAGCTGAAAAAGACCCTTCCCTGAGGAAATGCAGAGGTAAGTGAAAAATCCATAAATGTTTTTGGAGGTGGGGAGGGTTTGGCACATCCACATGGCAGATAAGAAGCACATCAGAGGTTAGCTAAATGCTACAAGTTATTTCAGTTTAAAATTCTGTATTGTCTTAATGTGGTGGTTGTTACCATTGTGTTTGGCTGCGAGGAAGGCTTTTCGAGTGGCCCTGGTTTATGTTTGGTGGAAGTGCTGCTGTCCTGAGCTCGTGGTGCCTCACGCAGCACAGCTGCGTCCCGGCAGAGCCAGGCACTGCTCCCCCACCGGCCTGCAGCACGCCGACAGGGGCCTCAAGCTGCACTCACACAGCGAACGCCATTGGTAAGCTAACACGAAAGGCGTTTGAGCTAATGCACTTTCCCTCGCATTTGCCGCAGCCCAAGCGCCAGGACTGCAGGCCAGCTAATGCCCAGGAACTCGGCACCTGGCAGTAACGCTCCCACGCTGCTGAACCCCTGGTGTGACAACATTTGGGAGGTACGAGTATCTCTGCATTGTCCTTAGAAATGCAGCACTCAGCAGGCGAGGACAGGCTGAGTCATGCCCGGCACATCCCATCGTAGTAATGGATGTGGCTCTAACTTTTCTACCTGCTTTTCTAGATGTCCCACGTGAGGAAATGTAACTTCTCCCCTTTCCTGCAAATTCCTACAGTAATAGGATTGAATGGGTGAAGTAACACCTTACTCTACAAGCAATGCTTTCCTTGACAAGGTAGCACATTCTTACGGAACAGAAATGTTTTGCACCCGACTATAGGTTTCAAAACCTAAACAAATCCTTTTGTGCATTCACTACATAAATGCCCCTGGACCAGAGAGAAGGTGGGAGGGGACACTACTTACATGATACTTTCAAAGTGGCCAGAAGATAAAAGAGAGAAAAAAAGAGTGTAAAGGAGAGGAAGGGCGATAATCGAGAGAGGGGAAAAGACACCAGCATCGTCACACTACTAGGACCACATAATTTCCTACCATCCAGAGCACAGGTGGAATACACCTTCAGTTACACAGTTATGTCACACATATATGTATATCAAGTATATCTTTGGTAGAGGATAAGAGAAATAATATGCCATTAAAGACGTATATCGACTGACTTGATCTGCGGAGCTCTCTGTCCCTCTACTACTGAGGCCAGTAACAGCTGCTCCTGCTTCACCCGTTGGGGTCCTGCTGTATCATGCACTGAAGCCTTTAAGCTCTGTATGTATGTCACAAACCTCAAAAGGTGGCAGCTGACCTCAATAAATAGTTGATAAACACTTTGCAAAGATCTTTTTTTTCCTGTGTTGGTTATATGTACCATAATGTAAGCTTACAGACAGAAAACAACTTAAAACACTTCTACTTTCCCACTTTTCAAACCCCTAAATCTGAAGCATATGTATTGAAAGCACTAGCTTCAAAATCTAGCCTCTCGGGAGAATACAGAAAGACTAATTGTAAATAATAAGCTTTATACAGATGATTGTTATGACTTCACGAGAATAGCTGAAAACTATCCCTCTGCCTTAGAATTCCAGAGAACACTTGCAACACAAGACACCTGGGAAGTGCAACTCTAGAGTCTAGAGTGATTTCCACAGAACTCTGTATTTTTAATTATTGGTTCCCTATATTAAGTTTTGGGAATCTTCACTAGATTTCTTTTAAAAATTTTACAAAAAAAAAAAGTTTTCGTATTTTTAACTGAATATAGATTTATTTTTTTTTTAAATAACCTTGAAAAAGCCAAAAGCATGCTTCTCTGGGGAGGGGCAGGAATTATCTTCCCAAGTCAAGTTCTAAGTCAGCTTTTATCTCCATTTTGTATTTATCAAACTGTCTACAACAGATAAAATGCCAACAGGGAAAACAAACCGTTTTTTACAAGGAACAATATATTTCACTGTGTAACGACCTAAGAGAACACGGCCCAAGAAATTACCACACAGATGCCTAAGCAACTGGAAAAAAACCTCCCACGTTGCCTGTACACCTGCTCTGAGACAGCAAACTCTTCCTCCTACTACGATGCTTCAGCAGCTTTATTGTACATCCAGCTGAAGGAGAAGGGCTGATCCAGCACACCCTCCCCGTCTCTAAAATTAGCGGCAGAACTGAAGATGAAATCGAGTGTTGAGTATTTCTCGGCAGACACATGTAACTCTGCATGTGCCAGTAATGTCTCCGGTGGTATGCGCTAAAGCTGGTGTAGAAATAGCGCTGTAGATTTCAGAGAAGCTCTTAAAACGACATGTGTTCATGCTACAAGAATCTTTACTATTTCAGCTTTTCATGTATCCATTTTCATAGATGCAGTCCATAAAATTAGCCTCTATGATATTTTTATGCAATTTTCACGTTGCTTAGTCATAAACATCCAAGACTGTTTGAATTCATATAATATAGGTGACATAACAGTCTTTAGGTAATCAGACACACTCCCACTTCTTACCATTCTTAAAGCTAAGGAAATTACCTTTCTAAGAGTGACTCTCAACTCCCTGAATTTGAATCCATTGACGGTTTATGAGTTATGTTGCATTTCAACACTTTTCAAAAAAATGTCTTTCTCCAAAACTTTTGTCTGAAAGTGTAGTTAGGTTAAGCACTTACACAGGACAATATACTCACAATTAATTTCAGGAAGGAAAAAACTGAAATTTTTGGTTGAATTGATTCAGAACTTTTTTGTTGGCAATAAAATAAATTATTTGTGCAGCTTTACCATATGGCCATTTTCAATCTTATGTCTTTGTTCTCATCGATACAGTGTTTCCAAAAAACCCAAACAGTACAGTGCATGCTTTCACCTCACCGCATCTACAATTCTGATAAATGAAAGGATATGTAAAATTACTTACTGAACACATCTCCTCGGGGTTTCTGAGGATCTCTCTGGATCCTGTTGTCTTCTGTAATTCCTTGGGAAGGTGTAGTTTCAAAGGGAACATGTGAAGGCTCTTCAGTTGTTATCTGAGGAGTTCTTTGTGGTGGTAGTGTAGGTCTTAACGTTGTAGACTGAGGTGCTGTTGGAAGTGAAGGCCTTGTCACTGGCCTTGTTGTCATTGGCATATACCTAATGGTTGGCTTTGGTGTCAGTCGAGTCGTTGGCACGGGTGGAGGTCGAGTCGTTGGCCTGGTCACTGGCCTTTCTGTAACAATAGCAGAAACATATGGTGGTCTGACGGGTGGCTTTGTGCCTCCATCAGGAATCCTTTACTTATACCACTTAGGGAGCATGCTGTTGCCCTTGAATATATGATATGGGCCAGGTGGTTCAATCATAACATTAGGAATAACTGCAAAGAGAATCAAAATGGGACCAAAACAGACATCTGAGTCTCTTGCTCCAGAAACTTAACAGTTTCATTATGACACGGACAGTCTTTGCTGAAATAATTTCTCTTCTGAATGTTTGCGCTAATTAGAAACATACTTTAGCATCAGCATTGCTGAATGATCACATTCCTTTAGATAGTACTTCTCATTACAGCAGTTTAGAGATGATTTAGAATGACTGAGGGCCAAGAGACTTCCATCCCCACCTCCTCCCAAGCATCAACTTTCTTTCAGAGGTGGTAAAACTTACGCAAAAGCACTGTTGGTAAAAAAGCATGGTCAGGAAGATGTGTGTTAAGCAGCCCTCTAAAGTACTCAAGTGTGTACTCAGGAGCGAAGGCAAGTTTAGTAAGACTCCAATTTTACAACCATTTTGGTCATGGATGGGCAGATAGCTTTGGCTTAAGAAAGTTATCTTTCAGACCTCTCCACTTCTAAACTTTTCTCCTTGCCAATAAGCATTAATTATTTTACAGAGATCGAACCTAAGCCAATAGTCTAGCCTTCAATTAGATCTTTACCTTTGCTAAAAAAACCCCAAACATTAAACTAAGTCAATGGCATGTTTTCAGCCTCCATAAAAAACAAAATGTGAACTGAGCACCACCTACACCACAGTGACAGTGCCTACAGTACCATCCCCCCCCAATAGTCCATAAAGAAAGGACGACAAATTTTAACTTGGTTTCATAAGGGGAGTTTCTGCAGACATGAAATGCAAGAACATCTGTTTTGTTATTTATAATTTTCTATTTGTTAATAAGCCTTTTATATCTCACTCGAGATCTTAAAAGCCCCAAGAAGAACTCCAGTCACATGTTTTGTGTACAAGTGTTTCAAGTATAACACACAGTTAAAATGAAGAACTACTGTTTGTTAAACAGTGAATTGTTTGATGATAGCAGGTAAAAGGTTTTTCTCTCAGACCACCTGTTTATTCTTTGGAATACAGAATCACAGAATACCCTGCGCTTTTTACATTATAGTATATTAAAATATAAGATGCACCTTAGGACTATGTTCCAGTAACACCTGTGAAGCGTGTTCACATATAATTGCAAGCACTCAGGATGTGAAAGATACCTCAGCAAGATCACACTACCATGGCAGCTACAGCCAAAGGAAACAAGTCCACAATAGTACTGCTCTTTAAAGAGATCAGTGAGTCACCAAAGACCAGAATCCATGTATGAACACAGGGTCCTCAAAAAGATTCAGCAGCTGCACAGTCCTGAGGGATGTCAAATGTGGGGAAGATCCAATGGCCTGTTCTGTACCAAGGGGTACAGCTGCTTCTCCCAAGAGAAAGGTGAGGAAGGGAATTCTCCCAGAGAAATCCTCCCTCTTGGCTCTGCTCGCATCTAGGGAGCAGTGGGGAGTGGATGGGGTGAGCTGCTGACATAGGCCAGTCGCAGAGTGTACATAACAACAGGGTGTGAGTAATACGTACTGTTTGACCAGACCTACCCTGCTTACTCAGTTGTATTCATCCTGAAGCAATCTCTAGCATGAAGCTGCGAACAGGGAGAGGTGAATTTCTTCCTCATTATGAAAATGTCTCAGGGAAAGGTATTTTTACCAAGGCACGCTAAGACTCAGAAAACTCTGACTACATTCCCTGGCCCCTTATTAAGTATTAAAAATAGTTATAAGAAACTGAGCCTGATGGTGCTGTATCTCAAAATTTACAACGTGGGACACATTTACTTTTAGAATTCCTTTTTTAAAAGGAGCATTACATACGTATGCAGTTTGTTCCATTGTCTCTGTACCCTTCTTTACACTTGCATTTGTAGGATCCTGGTGTATTGTAACATCGTGAAAAACTACCGCACTGATGGCGGCCAAGGGAACATTCATCTATATCTGCAACAGAAAGTTACATAAAAAAACATTTACATTACAGAAACTTGACTTTCCACTTATGCCTGCAAAAACACAAACAGTAGTATGGTCATTAGGAAAATATTAGTTTTGAAAAATTTAGTAAAACTGAATTGCCAAGGGGAAAAAGAAGATAGACAGTCACAATCAATGTGGCGATACAAACATTAGGGTAAAAGGGACTACTGTGCAGCTCTGGTATTGCTCAGCTTATACCTTCTCATCAGCTTCAATGATGTGCTGTGGGTAGATTGCAGTTGAGATCATGAAGATCACAATTTTAATAACCACTTCTTAAAGGTGGCATGATAAGAAAAGAAAAGCTGAGTATAGGAACATGCATGTTAATCACACAGGTATCAAACTGTCTTTTCATAAAATGATTCCCCTATTATACATCTGTATAGATGTTTCTACATCAAGTAGAAACTGCTTGAAACATCTTATATGGCATTACCATGTTTGTTGTTTGCGATGCAAGCAAAAATCTCCAAATTCCAGTGCCCTGCATAGAGATTGCTCTCCAAAAAATATACTTAGACAAACATAAAGCAGTGCCTCAGTATCTCCACATGATCCATTTTTCAGTGAAAGGATCATAACCAGCTGCAGCCCTGGGAAACTAAGCCAGTGGGACCTGGGAACATCTTTGTTGAAGGGCATACACCAGCTGCATTCCAGTCTCATGTCCAGACAAAGACAGGTTATTTCCCAATCCCTGCCTTTTCCCCACCTGTCTTTAGGGGAAGGAAAACTGGGCAGCCTGGGTTGGAAGGGGCTGAGGTGTGCTCTAGCCACCTTGTCTTATCTTGGATCTTGGGGCATGCTGCGGAGCACACCTGCGTTACAGCTCAGACACAGCCTAAGCTCATACGCTGCTCCAAACCTCCCACTGCCTGTGCACAGTGAAACCTGTGAGGACAAAGGCTTTGGAGAGGAATTCCTGGGGTCATCAGCTTTGCTCTCCCGCTAGCTTCCATAGGAGAACCAGTTACAAGAATAAGGGCCAAATATACGCTTTCTTTTTCACAGACTATTTCTATAATCCACCCTTTTCCTAAAATACAGCACAACCTAAACCAACCTGCTTTAACATTTCAGCCATAACATTTCAGTCAACATTCCTCTTTAAATCATTGATTTCAGTTTAGAATATGCAGCTCTATTACGTGCACATAAGAAATGAGTTGTTATTACCATGGCATTGGTATTTGCCTCCGATGTACATTAGATCAAAGCCTTTGTGACACCTGCAAATGTAGCTTCCGAATGTATTGACACACTGTCTAAATCGTGGGCAGATAACTCTCCCAGTAGCACACTCATCAATATCTGAGGAAACAAAGGAACTGGATTATTCTTAATAGCAGTTAAAATACAATTCTACTATCTAAATTAAACTGGTTTCACATACTGAAAAAGTAAAGAATAGCCAAAGAATTTTTGATAAGGTCGTTTTGACTACAAGGTGGTCAGCCAACTGTAATACCTGAGCACTTCTTTTGGCTGTGACATCTCACTTCAGCTCTTGGTCACACACCCACATTTTTACACCTCCTGTGCCAGAAGCCTTTAAAAATACTGTGAGTGACAAGAGACGCACTGGCATGATGAACATTGCTACTGAATTTGGAAGGCTTGCTCTATGCTCTTGCCATCCTGGTACCCTTCCCCTTGGAGTGATAGTCTCTAAGTCCCCACAGATCCCACAACAGCTTCTTCAAGGCCACATAACACTCGTCCTTAAAACTGTAACAGTACTTGTCTGAAGAAAAGCTGTTTCGTGTTGTTTGTGCCACTTTCTTTTGTCCCACTAAGCCCTGCCTGGTTATAAAGACTGCACCTGGATTTACAGGCAAGGAATAATAATAAAAACTACCCCAGTAATTCTTTTTCTGAAATACGCCTAAAATGTTGTTCCACTAGCACAGGTCATACCTGTGTATTCAAAGTACATCACCCTGCAGTAGGAAGCGATTTGTTTTTTTAAAACCTCAGGTGTCCCTAATCCATGACCTGCCTGTTGAGCCTATCAGGAAATCTTCATCTGTTCAGGACTTGCTCTAAACAGAGTTCAAGCTCATGCCAGAGGTGGAGTATTTCTGGGTTTCCTACCAGTTAATTACCACAGGCCAAATGCTCTTTGAGTACCTGCTCTTTGCAATCTCTTCTCCCAGAAGCTGCTGTTCTTCACACTAACAAGCCAGGCAGAGGCCCAGGGAGCAGCCGATGCTCACCCACTGCTGCTTTCACTGCCTGGGAAACTCAAGAGAGGTCAGGCTGACACACAAAAGCTGCGTGTGCTACCACTCACTTTGTAGCCCTTGGACACCAGGCTGAAGCCTGCTGAGTGCTTGAACCCTAATTTTTCACCTGCCACGCACAGCTGCCTCTGACGCATGCCGCTCCCGATGTTTGCTGGTTATCTACAGGGCACAGTTCAAGCCTTTGCTCTGCAGCTCTATCAGGCTCTTGATCTATGGGAAAGCAAGATTTTGCTCTCCACACAATTCTTTTCCCAAAAGGAGCACTTCAGCTGCAGGTGTCAAGAGTGCAAAACAAAGCTGAGTGAGTGATGCCCTGCTGCTTGTGAAAGAGGCCAGAACAAGGCAGAGAGAACCCTGAGCCTCTTGCACAGCACAATGAAAATGTTACCACAAAACTGCCGGTTAGTAGGGGAGATGCAGCTTCAAGTCCTCCAAGCTGTGTTTCTCGCAGCCAAAGTGATCTAAAGCCATGAATTACTGGCGGGATGGGCTCTCCCAGTAGCTCCTGCTGGCACTGTCCCACTCTGCATGAGGAATTACTGAGGACAGCAAGGATTCGGCCCCTCAGCTCCCACACTCCTGGCCCATCAGACCGCTCCAAAATAACAGCTCTCCTTTACGCTCAGATGGGAGCACTTCTACAACGCTGCGGTAAAGGCCTGAATGAGAAAGAAAACGAGGCCAATACTGGGCACCTCTCCACATGCCTGGATCCCCCTATAAATCTGCCTCTTGATTTCAATCCATTATTAATATTTTAGGCTTTTAGTACATTATTAACAGTTTTACAACTTCTACCATGTTCCTTACAGTCACTTAATTTACAAGCCACAATTTTCTACTCTTTATTAAAATATTATTTCAAGGCTGCAAATTTCAGACTCTTATTAGGTTTTGGGTTGTTTTTTTCTTAGCTTTAAATTGCAACTTCAAAAAAGAATTCAGTAAGAAAAAGATTAGCCACTGAATATACATCATCATGGCATGGATTATGTTCTTTAAAACCTAAGGTAACTTGTCCTGCCTTTCCCTCTGCACATATTCATGGTTTTGCAAACTCCCATAAGGCAAAAAGTATGTTAGATGATGACAGCACTGTAGTGGTATTGTTTAATTTTCTAGTCAGTTATACATCGTAAAGATACAGGACTGAACTGCTAATCAGTACACTGCTGAAAACTGATGCCAAAAATAATGGAAAAGTAACTGTCTACTGCTTGCACTTAATATGAGAGGTGAGTGGATGCTCGTTACTGGTAGGAAAACCACTTTTTGATCATTAGCTAGAAGATGGTATGCAGTGCCTACAATTAGTTTCCTGCAGTTTTGACACAGTATGGCGACTGTGGCTTCTTTCAAGACCACGGACCCATGCCAATTCACACCTGGGCCCAAACCGTGTAAGGCTGTGTCCCTTTGCCTGCTGCAACATGCCGCAACTCGTGGCTGCTTCCTATGAAAACCAGGGCGTGAAGGGACGATTTGCATTCTGATCTCTGCCTGGTCTGCCCTGGAGCTGCACGCCCAGACTCAGCGCCAGGGAGCTGCTCCGAAGGCACGTAATACAGACAGCACCTAGTGTCTGTGATGGTCAGCGTTCAAGAGAAGCAGAATTACAAAGTCTTCCTTCTCTCCCGCTGTTAGCATGACCATATTTGCCAACTCAAGCACTAAACAACTATGAGACTGATTTAAAAATAATATGATTTTTAAGTTTACAAGGCCATATTTTCAGGTTTCTATACACAACCAAAACAGCTAGAAAGAATTTAGTTTACAGGGAAAATAATTTTCAGTCCTCAATTTCAGAACTTCTGAACCTGAAAAATGTGCATACTGATAATTTCATTAAATGAAAATCTCAATCCAAAAAGCTGGTGATAGTGATTGATTTATTGATTCAAGTCCTTAATCAATTAATTAATCAATCTGTATTTTCACTGAATACTTTGCTGAATTCTTTTTCAATTCATTGTTATTTACTTTATATGATTTACCTTCATAGCCAAATCGTTTGGTGGCTCTTTACCGATTGTCTGGAAGGAACATTTTAACAGAAGAATGATCAGCATGGGTTAAACTAAGAACAGAATAATGCCTAGAGGAATTTCCACCTGTGCTAAAAATAAGCATTACATTCCCAGCTGTCTTTCAAACTCTCCTCAAACAAGGATTTCATGAGCTGCAGCTAATGCACATTTCAATTTTTCTAACATCATCTGCACTTGCTATTTGTATGCAGCAATACCCAGACCCTTGCTGGAGCTGACAACCTCCCCAACAGTGATGCGCTTGTACATACATGAGGAAAAGGCACAGTCTTAGCCCCAGAAAGCTTCAGTTCTTGGAGGTATTTACTGGTTTTAGTACAATTGAAACTTAACAGAGAAACAACACAAAAAGGGTGCAGTCACGATCACTTCTTACCTAAAATGGGGAGTAGATCATGTTATGACCCATGAAGGGCAGACGGCTCTTGCTGTGACTACTTTCTGTATATTATACAAGACTGCTCTGAATTCTTTGTGGAAAATTTTAAAGATAGGTTATGAAATCAACCTGAATGATGCACACTCAACTGAAACGTGGCTAGAGTTCTTCACCTGTTTGCCACTCTTTGAGTGTGACCATCTAGCCAATTCCTTATCCACGGGGTGGTCCATCTGTCAAATCTGTGTCTCTCCAATTTAGGGACAAGCATGTCATGCAGGACGGTGTTAAATGCTTTGCACAAGTCCAGGTATATGACATCAGTTGCTCTTCCCTTATGCACCAACACTATAACCCCGTCACAGAAGGCCACCAAATTTGTCAGACACGATTTGCCCTTAGTGAAGCCATGTTGTCTGTCAACTATCACCTCTTTATTTTCCATGTGACTTAACAGAGTTTCTAGGAGGATCTGCTCCATGATCTTGCTGGGCACAGAGGTGAGACTGACTGGCCTGTAGTTCCCCAGGTCTCCCTTTCTTCCCTTTCTAAGGATAGCTGTCTATGTTTCCCCTTCTGTCAAGCAGCAACTTCACCAGACTGCCAAGACTTCCCAAATATGATGGATAGTGGCTTAGCAACTTCATCCGCCAGTTCCCTCAGGACCTGCGGATGTACCTCATCAGGTTCCATGGACTTGTGGCACCTTCAGGTTCCTTAGATGGTCTTGAACCTGATCTTCTCCCACAGTGTGCGGTTCTTCATTCTCCCAGTCCCTACCTTTGCCTTCTGTGGCTTGGGTGGTGTGGCTAGAACACTTGCTGGTGAAGACTGAGGCAAGAAAGTCATTAAGACTTCAGAAAGCCTCCAACTTAGAGCTGAGCCCGCTCCCTACATCAGGAAATCTAGAATCTGTCACTTGATCTGCCAACAAATTTTTGGTCAGCGTGAGTCAGCCACTTGAAGAACCACCTTCCCTGTAGATAGCCATGATACCCAAATGGATAAGTAGGGCATCCACATTCTCTTACATGCTTTCATTGCAAGCGTTGTTACTGATCATGGAACTGTAGCACTGCATAGAATATAAATAATAAAATCACTGGAGCATCATATCCACTCAGGATGTATAGTTAATGACTAACAAAATCACATGTCACACTGTTCTTCAGACCATAGTAGGCTGGTGGCACAATACAGTCTGATTAACCATAGGCACTGTTTCCACGTTCACAACGGTGGGAACAAAACATTTCACTTTTATACAGTCTGAATTCCTGAGTTTATTTTAACCTGGAGTTTTCACAGCATGGAAGAAAAACAGCAGCTTCAAACCCATTAATATTAGGAGTGTGCACAGACCTTCACTTTGTCCCAGTACAATCTCAATGATTTGCACAAATTATCCCTCTACTCCCTAAGCCTAGGCACCACCTTGTTGGGTATGAGGGAGAGCTGACCTCCCCATTCCCTATTTTTTTTTTTTTACACCAGCAGGTATTTTGGAGTTTCTGTTCACAATAGTTTACCATGACCTGTTTACAACAGGAGTGGTACAGGCTGAAGGCTTGGATGCCAAGCAGCCCGTGCAAGTTTTAAGCAGTCAATGAAACTTGCAGGACTGGAGGAAAACATTGGTGATCTCTGACACAGACCACTTGAGAACACCTGAGCAACATCCCTATCCCAATTCTCATTAGTAGCATCTTTAAACTGCATGTATGATGCATTCTAAATACATCTGATAAACTCTCCTGAACTGTGTTCAGTGTAAGGATAAAAACATTTTGGAGAAAAAAAACCCATTAAATCTGTATTTGATCACCTACCTATACAAGTCCTGCCATCAGGCCCCAGCTGCAGTCCTGGAGAAGGACATCGGCAGCGTACTTCCCCTTTCAGTACATCACAGCCATACTGACAGTTTGCCATGGAGCAAGAAAGGGCATCTAGGGAAAAATAATTGAACGTGTTCAGATAAGGACTCTGATCAGTACCAGAAAATGGGTAGAAACTTTGGAGAATTAAGACACTGTATAATTATACAGAAGTGCAAAAAAGCTTGTTAAATTTGACAGGTATCTATTCAGGCTTTAAAGAGCAAATACATATGCAGTAAATTTCTTCTTTCCACAAATTGCATCTCTAAGAAAATAAAAAAAGAAAGACACCACAGTTGTAGCAAATTGTGTCATGGTATGCAGCCCCCATGAGGAATATAAAGCCCAGTATGTACTATAAACCTTCCTGGAGAGTACTGCCATTTTAAAACAGGATTATCTTTAATTGAAGGTAATTTCTCTTCCCTTCTCTCTGTCCAGACACTCAAGTATCCACTTTTATGGGAGCAAGTAGGAACCTGACCTCCAAAGAGATGACAATACAATTTTATACCAGTCAAACAACCAACACCTACAGCTTTAACGATTTTACATTCATAAGGACATACAGCAGAACTGCAGGTGTCCTGCCGCAATGAAAACTGCAAGCACTTGTCCTTGAAGGCCAATTAACAGTGATTTACAGCACTGAGAATGTTTCTGGGGAAACCTGTAATAAAACTAATACAATATTTGCTCTTGTTTTGTTCAGCCTAATTTCATTAGAAAAAAAGAAGCTCATTTGTGCAACCGCCTGATTTCCAACAAGATTAATCTTTTATTTTGGAATTCATCTTAATTTCATAAAAGTTTCCCAGGGAAAGCCAAGCAGGGATCTTGAAGAGCGTGAAAAAAGTGAGCAACAAGCCTTGCCGTACTTGAGCACGTTCCATCTGGCATAAGCATGTAACCGTTCAGACAGTAGCACTTGTAGCTGCCGTAGGTATTCATACACCGGTGTTTGCATGGCCGTGGCTTTAGTCCGCACTCATTTAGATCTGAAATGAAGGGTACAAGGGAAGGGGGTGGGAAAAGACAACATACAAGCTATGCATGAAAAAAACTACTAGTTCAAGTTCCTGGAGAAAGAAGGACAAATACGGCAATTAGCTTTTTATATGCAGCCTAGCTGATAGCAAGTGTCCAGAATATCCTGCATGAAGGTTCGCCCCTCCTGCCAAGTGGCATATTTTCTTCTGTTTCACACATATCCTTTCACAAATTACAGTATTAGCATTAGATTAAGCGCCAACAGAAGTTTCATTAGGAAATGCACAAGCTCAGGCTGCCCACATCTCGCCACTGTTCATGTTGATGCCATGTCCAGGACCAGCCAGCACACTGGAGGAGGAGGAGGGAGAAAGCAAATGTCACTGCTGCAATCACTATCAGCGATTCCGATAGCGATTCAGTGATTCACTATCATGCTTCAGAATTAGTCACAGAGGAAGGCAGGAAAGCTGATGCTAACTTACTTTGAGACAATTTATTCCTTACCATCTAGAAAATACTGAAACAGAAGTACCTAACATCAGTGATATTTGTCAAGGACTATCCGTGAAGGCTCCGATTTCAGATTTATAATTTAATACAGAATTAATGACTTAAACTGAAAATATTCAGCCTACAATTTTCACATTAGTAGACATGGCTTCTAACAAGAAGTAAAGATTGAGTGAACATTTCCTTCAGAATTCTCTCCCAAGAATATGTGTTGGTTTTATCTGGGTAAACCAGATTAACCAGTTACTTAGTTATTTGTGTACTAATGAGTAAAGATGACAATAAAGGTGAAAATAATAAATCTATTCACAAATCCACCCAGCAAATACTTAAACAACCGAGTTACCGGCCTTCATCTCTAATATTGCACAATGCTGTCTGGAGCTCAGTTACAGTAAGAGAGTCATTGTTATTTCCAGGAACTTTTCAAAGAGCCATTTCCACTATTAAGCACATTCTCATCAAAAGTCACTCCCTAATTCACATAGCAGAAAGGTAAGCTTTGGGGCTCCTACCGTGTGGTAGACACAGAAACACAGTTGCCACTTTAAAAAATGCCAACTGAGAAGGAGATGCATGCATTCTACGGACTAGATATGAAGGCTTAGAATTAAGACATTAAAATAGAAAGACAAATATACCTCTGGTTAGAATTAAGTCAGTAATTCTCAACAGTGTTTATATGTATCATTAAATCTGTTCCCTTCTGACCTACTTTTTTTTTTTTCCATCTTCATGGGGTCAAGAAAGAGCGACTGTCATGCAGACAGGTATTTGCCCCTCCCCACAACACTTCCCCTGACTGATGGATATGACTGTTTTTACTTCCTTTTCCAAAGCCTTGGGAAGAGCAGCCATGTTTAGGGATGAGAACACTTCCTGCTCCCTCCTGCTGCAAGAGGGTAGTGGTTAGGGATATAATTTTCCCTTTCTTCCTGCAGAAGGCTGAACAAGATGTTTCCAGGAAGCCTGAAGGGAAACATTCGCTCCTAGAGTGGTGAGGAAAACCAGGTGGGCACAGGCAGGACTTCAGTGAGTTGTCAAAATAAGGGCTGGACCTGTTCCTGATAAACAGGGAGCGATGACCATCGCCACAGTCTGCCTGGGGATCATGCATTGCAGAAAGAGCATCCCTTTGCAACTCTCACTCTTTGGGAGTTTGAAAACATTTGAAACATATTTCTCCCAACAGGCACCAACGCCACAATCACAAGAGCGTGACTGATATGTTTAAGAGAAACAGCTGTAGAGGAGATGTACATTTTCTACTGTGAAAGTGGGATCTTCAGCTAAGATTTGTGACTATTGATAGAGTAAGCGCACAGGTCAAACAGAAAAGCAGCAGATGATTATGTCAGAGAAGAAGGGCAAGTTTTCATTGTGAAAATCTTTCACTGTGAGAACCTTTACATAAAAATGCTCAATAATAAACAGGTGAAAGCTCATATTTTGGGAGACAAACTTCTCTGGGCAGCACAAAAAGCTGCTTTTTTCTTTCTTCTGTAACACTTAGTACAGTTAGGCAGCTCCTGACAGGCTGCGTTAATGTATTTATTAGACACACAACATGTCAGTTAAAAAAGTCATTGTTAAATTCAAAAACTCTGTCAGAGTTTGACTTCAATTACTAAAAGTATCCACAGAGAGCCCACACTATTGACTGTTCTGAGATTCATGGACAACAGTCATTTTGCAGTAAGAGAAGTTCTGTAAGTCTAAAATATCTGCGTTCTTCCTCTTTTGTACCTAAAAGCATCACTTCACAAAATAAATGCACAATAGAGCTAAGTATAAAATACTTAACTAGAAGCAGGGAGAGAATGAGGAAAGGTAGTGCTGAAATCAAGCTGACAGGGCAGGATTTTAACAGTGCCCCAGTTAACTTCTACTGCTTACATCCCACTGCACTTCAGCTCTTAAATTCAGATACTCCTGAAGAATTTACCCTTAAGAACTGTCTCACATTTATTTCCAGAGCTACAACCACAGATTCAAAGTTGAAAATTATAAGAATTTATGACCATTCTCACTTTACCGTCTTGTATAAAGTATAGATTACATGATGAGCCTTAAATAATTGGATCTTTCTATGTGACTCGAATACTACACCACCATTTGGTACAAAATATTCTTAGCACAGAAATTAAAGCTGTGGTATTGACAAATAGACAGCTATTAGTAACATACTCCGAGAATAACACAATCTTAAAAAAGTAGGTGCAATCAACTGTATTAGGATATCACATCACACGCTTTTCATTTGTGGAATTTTTACTACATTATTTCTATTGTCTTCATTTCATTCTGTTTCTGCCTGAAATGCTGTCAACATCAGCTTTCGATTCACATCGTAAAAAACATGCTGAAAGTAAAATGCCTGTGCCTTGAAAAAGTTCAGAATTTTTTAACCTTGGCTGACATAACAGAATGCTAAAGTCACAAGGCAGCAGAAATAGGCTGTTAGCACACCACAACTTAAACCTAAACTTCATGTGTCACGCGTTTTCACTTTTGCCTTTGACATTAGCTATCAGAAAGATGTTTTTAACCTTATGTAGTCAGAACGAATGCTACTGTTTAGGAAAACAACTAGTGGCAGTGCTGGGGCTGCTTAAGAGAGAAGCCAGCCTGCAAAGGGGTTAGGTGCGTTAGAGCATACTGCTCAGCCCATCTTATTTTCCCCAAAACACATCTTTTCTTTCTCTCATCAGCACAGACGAGCACACAGTCAGAAACTGCAGGACAAGCACCACTCGGTTTCCCAGGAGGCACACTGTACGATTACTGGCAGGTCCTGCTGGTTCTACATAAAGGCCTGTATGAACATGCTGACAGCTCTCTTGATCCACCTCTGTGCACTCATCATCTGTAACAGCGGGCTTCCCTAAGGAGTCCGGATGTACTGCACATGGACTGGGGCAGCGCCGAAACATTCCTGCTATTTATATGCTCTATTTGTGTGTTTCTTGTCCCTTAAGTAAGGTCTATTTTTTCAATAACAGGTTCAGCCTAATGTTAGCAGTCAAAAAATCAGCCATAGGAACACACCTCTTGAACAAATGCTTGTTACTTATAAATTGTATATTTCAAGCAACATCTATAAAGACATGTCAGTATAAATGTCTATGCATCAAAAGAGGAAATAAGAAAAAACCATAAGTTTCCTCTAAAAAAAATTAAAGCTAAAAGATATAAACTCGAAGGGTAATAAAAACAACACTTTTACATAATTTTTCTTTTTAATAAAATACTGTCATTTGTTTTAGTCACTTATAATCTGTCACTGGAATTCAAAATATAAAGCCCAAGACTATTAAAAAGTTTAACAAATTTGTTTAATTTCTTGTGGGAATGTCCACTCACCGTCCTGCACTTGAGAATTCATTGTTCAGGCACTTAAATTCCCAAGTTGCCTGCAATTGTATGGTCAATGCAAATCCATCATTCTTAATTTCAAAATAACATAAGACGGTAGTGTACATAAAAGCAGACTGACATTTTGGAGCACTATGGAAAGCAGGTCTATAATATAAGCACAGGCTGCTGAGCACAAGTATTTTATTTTTAAGGAAATCAAATGAAAATGTGAATGCAAGGAAAGGACAAGAGTGCTGGCAAATCCGGATGTGACTTCTTTGACTACTGTGTGGCACCACACATGATCTTGGATAACGACCGACTTCACTGCACACCTAACAATAAGGCACTTACTCCTAGGAAGATGCAATATACACCGCTATTTTCTTTAATTAGCTTTTGCAGAAGACTCCAGCACTCAGACCCTTCCTGCCTTTTTCTGCCTATCAGCTGACTTGGATCAGGCAACGCAAAGGTCAAATATTTAATACCAAATTTACTGACTTTGAAAATAGAAAAACTGGGACCAGAAACCAAGTAAAAAACCCAAACTGTTGTCACCATACTATAAACAGTAGATCAGCTTTCGTTTCCCGCAACTATCACACTACCACGTCAAATGTATGACAGATTTGTATCACCCTAAGAGAGTTTTGTTCACATCACCTAGTTTGATTAATCGACAGCTGCCAAACGCAAAAGTTAGCGACCCTCATTTTCTTCAACTTCCAGCTTTATGTAAATCACAGTTTTGTCTTTACGTAACCTGATAATTTCCATCACTCTCACTTTACAAAGCAACTCGGAAACAAATAAAAAGCGCAGGCCCTGAAAGTAGAGCAGAGGAAAGGGAAAAAAAAGCAAGTTACCACCATGAGTATGGTGGAGAGTCAAGCTTTTTCCCAAATACAGGCACAAAGCATCAAGGAAATACAATCAGTTATTTGCTCCACATGCTAATGACACGGTGGGTTCAGCTTTTGCATACAGCCATCAGTCTATTAGCCTCCAACCCCTTGGCAAGAAATTGTATTCCTGTTCCAAGCCGTGCAGGTAGAAGGAGCACGCCACCTGAAATACAGGACCGTCTCACCCCTTGACGCTATATTTCTTGCATGATGATCCAGGGGGTGGAATAGAAGTGCTTCACTGCTCTGACCAGGTGGACTCGTATATAGCTGCTCATCTTCACAGGATGGGAAGGAGGCATAATAAAAATAACCAAATCGTTGTAATATACATTACTTCATCATTAAAAATAAATAAAGTGCTGACAAGAATTGCATTACAAAAAGAGAAAGTAGCAAACTTTTGCATCATGTTGCTGGAACAAACAGGGTAAGAGGATAGTAAGTTACAGAAAAACTGCCTTACATTCATTGCTTAGAAGCAACCTTTTGTAGCCACACAAAGTTACCCTGCATTTCAACTATTCATATTTGTCTGTGAACATAGATCTTACTGAAGAGCAACTATCAACTTTCTGATGAACACATTTTGAAAGAAGTATTAGTTCCGTTATTATCACTATAAATTAGAGAGCTGGCACAGGGTATTTACTTTCAAGTTGCTCAGCTTTTTTCTTAACTTGTTACAGCTGTGAACCTGGGATCAAAAAGCTAGAAGGCAAACACTGAAGCCGCTCAGGAGATTTGAATGCTGTGGGGAGAGCACATGGTTAGCTCTTGCAAAGTCACTGCGATTTAGTTGCTGAATGTCACAACATAATAAAAGACATGGTTATCAGCTCATCTTAACTTCTGAGTGACCTAAAACGTGGTCTAGATTGCCAGTGGCATTGCCAGTGCCGCTGGAAAAAGACAAGCATCCAGGCATTATCAAACAGTTGAGGTTCAACTGTTTTGCTGTGAGGCTCAGTTCTTCTCTTGGATCAGTCCCTGGAATATGGCTTGATCCACAAGTATGAGATGTAAAGCCTGTTTATCAGTCCTTGTACCCAAAGAAAGCCTTTTACTAAGAACTTAAGCATACTTTACAGTCCAGCACCATTCACACATACTGGAAAGACATCCATGTCTGCAGAGGAACTCCAACATTTCTTTTGCCAGCTGTCCTGGTTTGAGGTAAAACAGAACCAATTTTCTTTTCAGTAATTTTACTTTTCAGTTAAGCCTCCTTTAACTCTCGGAAATTAATGGCATATTCTTCAGACACTGTCTGCTACCACAGTGATAAGGCCTGATGTTTATGGTTAATGCCAAGGGATGCTATGCAGAGAAGCTCTTGCTTACACTTAACTGCTATAACAACCAAGGTCAGCTAACTTTGTTGTGTGCCACGTTGGAAGGTCGGAAGCAGAAGAGTGTAGAGGGGTCCCACCAGCAGGGAAGAGCGGACAGGACAGGTGACCCAAAACTGACCACCTGGTATTCCATCCCATCTGCCCCATGCTCAGTATAAAGTTGAGGGATCAAAGGGGTCAGACTCTTCTTCAATGGCCGGTGTCTTAGGAGGAGTCTGTCTGTCTGCTTTTGATCTCAATCTGTGCGTTCCCAAATCCAGATCCAGAATCCAGTTCTCATCTGTCCCTGGAAGTCTGGACTTCCCCAGTGCCTGGCGGTGACGTGATTGTCATCCTGGGAGCTTGATACAGGTTGTATATATTGTATATATTTCATTATTTTCTTATCTTTTCTTCTTATTTTATTATTAGTATTTCATTAAAATAGTTTCCTTTCTTTTTCAATCCATAAGTCTGTCTCCCTTTTATTCTTCTCTCTCTTGGAAGAGAAGTTAGAGAGAGCATCTGTTGGTCATTTTAGTGGCCAGCCCAGCCCAAACCACGACACCAACACCATTACTTTCTGTTATCACTAACTGCTATTCTAGAACAGAAAGGAGAAAGATGGCCCACGGACTGAACAGGACAGGTGCTATATTAAGGTATATTAAGGTATTAACATAGGTCACAGTTATCCTATGCAATTTGAATTTCCTCCCAGCGAAAGCAGGCTCTGCATCCACTATGGACATTCAGGTCTCATCCTAACAGGGAATCAGCACACGGCAGGAACATGTACCCCAACCCCAGGAACAGCTCAAGGCTGTCACCATAGCATAGAATAGATACAGGCTGTAGTCCCCTGAAACAACGTACATTTGGGACACCACTGTCAGCAGGCATCTCAGAAACCTCATGCACATCTGCCATGGCAACTTTGTCACCAATACTGTGCAAGAATATTTGATCAATACTGCCTAAAAGGCTTTCTTTAGTCATTTATCACCACATTTTTTCCCTTCCTTAGCATTTAGCGGAAAGTGAATAGCTTAGTTCAAGACTGCGGCCTCCAGCAATTTGCACAGCATTCTGTTGATATTGTTAAAGTAATCAGCACATATATAAAAACTGTTACATATACATATAACAACTGTTAGTTCACTGCACAGTTTTCAACAAAAGTTCCAGACTGACCAAAACAGAATAATAATGTAGAATAATAAAATCATAACACCCCAGAGTAAAGGGGAAAAGGAGACAGGATACTTTGAAAGATAAAAGAATAAATGAGACTTAAATCAAAACTGAAAAATACAACATTCGTGTCCATATCTGTTCGAGAAGGTTTAGTAAATCTGGAAATAAGTATTTATGTACTTTTAAAGGAAATAATTAAATCTAAAATCAACATGTCAAAAGAAGGTTAGCAAACATCAGTGTACATTTTTGAACAACATATTTCTAAATGTCACACTTTTCTACCACACTTCCTCAGCACTCTCACAAAATGCATGAACTTTTTCTGTAGGCTTAGACAACTGGAAAAGGGAAATTCTTATTGAGATATCTTTGTACATGAACATGTCCTAGGCATCAAAATATAATAAATCATGTATCACAATTCTATTTATACTCTATGATCTTTAGACCATTACGTGTTTTGGAGATCAACTTTTAGCAAAAAAAACACAGTGAAACTATATTGATAATTTAGCAAGAGAACGCTTCATCTCTCCAACTTTTAAGTACGCACTACAGTTTATTGCTATCTAGCGAGTTCAGGATTAAAAACACGAATATGAGAATGCATGGAATTAATTGTTTTTAATTAAACAAATACTATTTCACTATCCAAACCTGAAAATTGTGACTTTATGAAATAAAAATTGCTACCGTAAGATTTAAATAATCTGATCCCAATTCAGGAGAGCATGTAAATACACACTTTACCTTAATCTCATTGATTTCATCTGAATGAACGCAATTTTTTCCCCTGCGTTATCCCACTGCAGATGCCTTTCTCTCTACAGATGTCAGTCCCAGTATCATAATAGCTACACCAGCAACAGACCTGGTATATGAGTTCATCACCCTATAACTGCAGGCGACACACACAGCATTTGGGGGAGAGGGTTCAACAATACTTCTGTGATTTCAATAAGAAATTCTCTTCCTTGGACTTCACTTTCTTACCTTGGTTGCAGGTTTTTCCAGTGTATCCTGGGTGGCACTTACACTTGTTTGGCCCAACGCATTCACCATGTTTGCATCCTGGCTGGCATATAGCTGCAAATAGAGGAATATTCATTATTCTTCCACTCCAGTCAAGGCTGACAGCACTTTACTTTGAAACAAATGGCAACGACCTAACAAATAGTACCATTTTTGCTCCTCAGTTCAGCATCATTATGTGCTTCAAATACCACTGTTCAAACTGTTCAAAATAACCACTACCCCAATACACACAGGAATAGTGAGATACTTGTTAGTAGTCTGCTTTTGTACAACCCTACATCGTGCTGTTTCAGGGATATTAGACTCTCTTAATACCTAATCAGCAAGCAGGCATCGTGCCTTCACTCGCTCGCTCTCTATGTATGTACTATGATTCATGCCATTAAATTTGTTAAAACTAGAACATGCTCCAGCAAGGCAGAAAATGTGTTCATCGATGTCCTAGGTGACACACAAACAAAGCCATAGTTCAGTCACCGATAGGCAGTAGCACAGATCCCAGCGTTCACCATTTTCCTCTATAACCATAAGGAAACACTCTTCACATGTATTATTAAGCAATGTTTTGCCTGAATCTCTCCCTTTCAGCTGTTTGGATTCTGGCATGGGAATTACTTTTATTGTTTTTCTTTTGGAGGAAAAAGGGAGTGGGTAAAAGCAAAAGCAACACTGTAATATGTTGCTTTATCACTGCACCCATCCAAGTCACTTTGACTAAGAACATTTCAAGCATTTACTACCCAACCTGCTGTACAGATATAGTCTCAAAATGTGAAGTTATGGTCTATTCTGCCTCCAGAGTCAAATTTGCCAGGTAATTTCTAATTCCCCAAATGGAACATAAACACTGGACCCCAAGAAATAATAATGAGGAAGCCATTTTTTGGTACCTCTCTAAATATAACACAAAAAAAATTTCATAAAACAAACTTCTAAAACTTCAATAATAAAACAAGTGTTGCTTTTGAAGAAATATATGAATTCATGCACAAATGTATTTCTACTGATGTAGGATTAGCTAACAGGAATATTTTCAGAGTGCAATGAGTCCTGATTAACTCTGGAAACAATTTTACAGCTGAAAATTTTAAACAACATTTCAAAGTCTTTTTCATTAGAAATGTCTTTCTATTATTAAACATACTGTTTCAACATACTGGAAAACTAAAGTATTTACTATGCTTTAAATTGCTGTTTATCATTATATGACAAAACACAGATGCAAAATTATGGTGAGCTTACAGTTTAAGCAAGATGGGACACAAATTTGACAGAAATTGAAGGGTGGCACAAACTGAATACCCTGTAATCGGGATTTACTGTTTACCTTGGCTTTAAATTCATTTTCTGAACTAACAGTATCATTTGGAATTTGCAAAGTAACTAACTAGATCCAGCTGTAATATTAATTAATCTGACAACAGGCTGTATCATAAAACTGGATGTATTTAATGATGTAATTTAACAGAAGTCTGTCAGAAGGTACTCAAAAACGTAGCTTGCATTCTAGCCAAGCTGTTCAACGGGGATGAATTAAAAAAAAAATTAAAACAGAAAGAAGAGATTAGTTTTGGTTGTGGAAAAACGATGCAAATACATCTCTGATGTTCTAAAATTTTTTCCATAAGATTCCAAACATCCAGAATCAGCAATTCCCACAAAGGCATCCACAGAAGCAACTGTTAGCCTAGAGGGAGTTTCCTCCAGTTTTAGGACTGCATTTGCCCTTTATTATCAGGGCATTTTTTCATTTAAACATTATATATATGGCCCAGGATATCGCCTGAGAACTTAAAACCTTATTCTAAAACTACAGCACTACTCTTGATGCATCTCCCTAACACGATGAT
Organism: Rynchops niger; assembly: GCA_013400035.1. NCBI lineage: Eukaryota > Metazoa > Chordata > Aves > Charadriiformes > Laridae > Rynchops > Rynchops niger. The sequence continues at coordinate 472,364 of VXBH01004557.1, read as the reverse complement.
GCAGTCTCTTTCCAAAAACTGTCATAAGGAATATCTTAAAAAGCTACAGAGAGGGATGTTTCTAGTTAATGCAAGATTTTTTGGTTTTTTTTTTTGTTTTTTTTTTTTTTTGCAATAAACACTGTCCAGAAATGAAGAAATAGGATTCAGATTCGGAAATGCCTCTCAATTAAAGCATTGAGAAAGGGGATGCTTAGACTACTAAAAGGTATGTTTCAAAAAGTATGCCCTTGGGTAATGGACATATTTGACTGAAGAGCACTAGAAAAACTTCTAGAACGTTGTACTTGGGAACAATTTCTGCTTTTTTAATCATTATGGTCATAAGCAGAAAAAAAGACCATCTTTGTGTAAGAGCCCATTTAGACACTGAGGTTCTTATCTTTCTGACATCATAGACCCAAGCCTAATTAGAGGTGATGGGCAAAACAAAGACTATGAAAATCAACTTCATGATTTTGAAGTCACTGGGGAAAAAGAAAAAGATGCGATCTAAACTACAGCAGAGAAACAGAAATGACTATAAATATGTTTTTGAAAGCTTTAATGAAATTTCAACTGCACTTTAGTGAAAATCCATATTGTGGAATAGGATACAGTTAGGTAATAATTACTCTTTAAAAAACACAAAGCACCATGGGATCAGCTTGGTGTGAAGTGTTAGTGTTCAGTAGCTGAACCTGTGGAAACTTTAGCTTAGCTGACTTCTTTAAAAATCTTGGATCCTTCCTCAATTGCATAGATTGTAAATTAGCAGCAGCTCAGCGGAAAAAAGATCTCCTACTTGAAGATGAAAAGCCTTATAAAATTTGGTGATGAAATAAATAAGATTTTAATCTCATTTAGAAATGAAAATGTTTCTCTAATTCAGAAGGTCAACTATGTTTGTATTAGGAATCAGATATTTTGCTTAACTCTGTTAACAAAGTAGGTCAGACGTTGTACTAGAACAAAAACTGTGTATTAGCATTGGTTTAAAACAAATAATATACAACTGTCTACAGATACAAAACATGTAACATAGGACATGTTATTAAATCAAGCAATCGGATCTATGGGATCTTCAAGGGATCATCTAGCCCAATACATGTCAACAAACTTAGCTCCATGCTATGCAGTATTTAATGTCTTGTATGACATACAGGTGGGTAACTCCTGGTCTAAGTCTACCTCCTAGTCTCAAGATACAATTAAGAAATGCACTTAAATCTCATGATGGATATCTCTCTCCTGTTTTTAAAAATCTTAGTTAAAGGAGATCTGAGGCCCTCAGCAGTCTACAGCTCAAGAATCTCTATTACTACAAGGAAAGTTTCCTAATGATTAGCAAACCACTATCCACAAAGCCACAGTCATCATAAAATGCTTTTTTTGCACATTAAACAGGTATTTGGAAACCTATGTTTGTTGTCAAACCCTGTACTTGAAGAAATTCTGTTGATTAGAGTACATTCTGTGCACTTCGGCTACTTCAGTAGTACCTATCTTATTTATACACAGCTGCTGAAATTCAATACAATGTTACAACTGAAGAATTTATATACACAAGAGAAAGGTGCTTTGCAGTGAGCCTAGCAGTGAGCTTAGCAACATCTGTAGCTCAGCCAACACCACAGATACACATCCCACGGCATCTCCTATCAGGAATCAGGCCACCCTCACCAAGCAATTTGTATGTCCTCCCACTGCCGTGAGCGGGGCTTCGCATGGTGCTCAGGACTTAAGAAGCAGAGAGCATTCAGCCAAGTCTGCACGCCAGGTTGGGGCTCCACAGGCAACATCCACATGCCCTTCCCACTGGCCTCTACTGGAGTCCTCAGGCCCAGAGAGGCGGGATGGCTCAGGCTCTGCCACCTGCAGCCTGCAAATACTCCCTTCGCCAAAGGAGGACCTGCCCCTGCACGGCAGCAGAGATACGCTCCCTGACTCCCAAAGGGTTGAACACGGTCAACAATGACATCCAGGTAGAAAAATATGCTTGAGCCTGATTTTCAGACCTTCTTTTAATGGCAGGCAAATATTTCAGCTGTTTAGTATGAGTCTAGGCATACAGTATGTGTGCTGATGCAACTGGGTTTCTTCTTTGAATTTACCACTCTACTTACTTTCTTGCAAAATTTAGGATAGGATAGCATAGGATAGCACAGGATAGCACAGGATATTTCAGTTGCTTTGCTCACACACAAACACGTGGCATTTATCCATTTTTTTTTAAACACAATTAGACTCGTAAGTAGTGGGGAAAACAATCTCCCAACTAATACTCGTTGCATCTTGACAAAAAAAAAAAAAAATTCCCCACAACCGACCCCAACAACGAACAGAATATCATTTCCCCCTGATCACTTCACATTTACAATGACCGAAGCAAGCCATGTCCATGGACTTCAGTCTGATATGTAACACTCATTTTCCTACTAGGCAAGAAGGAAACGTAGACTGCGGCCTTTTATTTGGCCATAAATCTAACAGAGTACCTATTTTAAAGGTTGGCAAGAACTACCTTTTCCTTCAAAATAAGATGATAAATACCACATTTTAAGTCTCACTTAAACTTCAGGCCAAATTAAACTTCCTGTAAAAATAACACAAGGAACTGAAACATGAATGAGTGGTTTGGGTTTAAGGGTGGTGTATTTTTTCAAGTGTGGGAGAGAGGGAGGGAGAAAGAATTTCTGGTGAAATGCACGTGCTGCTAGTAGGTGCTATGCTTGTGTAAAAGCCAGAAACCACCAAACTTCCCAGCCACGACTAGCTGCTGAGCATGACTCTAACATTCTGAATTATTATTTTTTAATTGTTGCATAAATACAATAAATGAAAAGCACATTCAGTCAATTCATTACGGGTCTATAATGCTGGGGTTTTTAAATTTGATCTATTATTTTCTCCCTGCACACAGTTCCCTCAAAACTGCTTTGGAAGTCCCCCTCAGGTTTTGTCAGTTCCTCTGCACTAAGCTACCCATCTCTTAAGGGCAACAGTTGGCTCCCACATGCTGTTCCCTCTATTTCTTGTCATCTAGAATTTTAACGTTAATGATTTATTTCTTGACTACCTAACACTGTTTGGTGGAGTCATAACCAGTCAGTTGCACTGCCTGATTCCTAGCTGCCTAACTCCCGCTCTTTACTTGTGGCCAACAACGGAAATCCCTGAGCTTTCTTAGTGGAGTAGCTCTACCAATTCAACTCTTCTTTGGTTTTCCAATGCTCCTAGCGAAGTTTTTCATCAAAACAGCCTTGAGTATAATTCTGTGTATAATTCTTATGTTCTTTTTCTCTGCTTTATCTCTTAATTTCTGTTCCTTAATAATTATTTCTTATTCCTTGCATTTTCTTTCTTGCATGATGCCCTTACGAGGGTTTCATGACAGAAGTTGCACGCTAATTCTTTTATTGCTTTTAATTGCTTTAAATGCTTTTCTGCATCCCTCCACTCAAATCTGCCTCAAAATGCCAGACTGCAGATGTCCAAACTGTCCTTGAACTTCTATTTTCACCTCTCTGAAGTCTAAAAATATGCATAAGAATACCTGCATGTAAACCGAACTATGCTGACCACCTCCCTGAATGGCCTTTCTTCTGCCCTCTCTTCTCAAGTAACATTTATTTTGACTCTAAATCCCAGCTCCTTAAAATTCAGTTTGCTCAAACACAGGAAGTAATTTCCACATCAGCCCAGAGATGATTACATACTATTCAGCCTCACAAACCTTTATTGGATCCTCTTATACTGCTGAATGCATGACAGGCTTCCAATCTTAAGATAGCTACTTGCATTCCCCCAGTGCTGACTTTATACCGAGACTTGTATATTGGTGAAACAAGCTTTCCTCTATGCCTCCTCCTCCACCTGAATCTGGCTCCCTTTTTCCTGTGATGCTAACAGACCACAACCTCAAGTTCTACGCTTCTGTTCCTTAGAGCCAGCTTCAGCTCTTGTCTGTCTATTTCTATTTACTTTTTGCAATTGTTTGCAAATTATGCAATTGCATAAACACATGCTCAGGAAAACAGATCTGCCTTATTCACAGTAATTTCGGTCTAGGATCCCAAAGATATGAGCTAACTTGTAAAATAAATTACTGTAGCTCTTTCAGAGTTACACATTTCTAATTTGTTCAACTACATACAAATGCAGGAGAATGCATAAAGCTTAAGCTACCACACAGTTACCAGTAGGTGGTAAAAACATGTCATACCCATAATTCACACTACAGAATTACTTCTGAAAAAATAACTTTGCTTCCCAAATAAGTGTACTACCTGTCACAACATACATCTCTGCAGAGCTTAATAAACCTGACTAGGGCAACTAGAGTATTAATTTTCAGATAATTTCATATGCAAAACATTCCTTATTTTTTGAGAGATAATAAATGTCCTTGGCCAGATTCTGTAACTAGAGACTGATAATATCATCTAATGCCTGAGTATTTTTTCACAAATTACTTGCACTTATTTGAAACATTCATGATAACAAATGTTGTCAAAACGCATGCTTAAGCTTCCATCTAAAACATACAGTTCCATTAAGTAAGCAGCTCCTAATTTTTCATGCACAACTATTTGCCTGGGTAAATCAGTTACTCAGTTTGCACATACGATCCCGACAACAGCACATTAATATGACAAACTGCAACCAGCGAGGGCTATTCATCGCACTGAATTCTTTGCTTGCCTACGCTGCCAAATGTGTTTCTAAACTGCATACAGAAATCCAGACCCTGGTTCATTAATGCCTTGCTATTCAGAACAGCACTTAAAAGCACGCGTAACTTTAGCATGGGTGATGCTGAAATCAATAGGATTTAACGAAGTCAGTGAAAGTTAAACTAACAGTCATGCACTTAAATAGTCTTTTTAAATACCAGTGAAAATTTGATGTAACACAATACAAAATTAGAAAAGCAAGAAATATTTCATGCTTTGTCAATCTTTTCATGTTTGCATTTCAAATGGCTCATGATAATTGCTTAAAGAATGGTACTCTATCATCTCAAATGGCTGTTACCTGAACCTTTCTGTGCATCTACTGAATTCCAGCAGGCAGAAGCAGGCTAGCGTATGTCTCCATGTGTGGTGCAGAAAAACGGGGCCTTATTGCTATTTTATTTATTAGAATATAACACCCACCGGCTTCAGCAGAGTAACTTCTGTATCACAGTAACAAAGCTGATCAGACGAACAGCTGATTGCTTTGCTCCCCTTTCTAAAGACTGGTACTTGGGCACTGATGTGAACTAGTGCTGATTTCATTTCGCTCTAACATGCCAGGCTGTACACTGCTGGGGAGCAGGGGCGTTAAGTTTCCCTGTTGTGGGAATGGCAACTTGTAGTGGAGGTGCAAAGCAGGCAACAGGGGGCAGTAAGTGCTTCAGCCATCCCAAACTAACCTCCCACTGCACATGATTCAACACCACGAAAGCAAACCAGGCCTCTTAAATCCGACAGCTTGTAAGTACGGTGCTGTGAGTATAAACAATTGGCAGGAAGAAAAAAATATTGCCTGGGTTTGAGGGTAAAATAAAGAAAAAAAGTGAAAAGGGAAAAGTGCAATAGTCTAGAAAGTAAGTATCTCATCAGATAGGTGACTTGGATAAAACAGGCCTGTTAATTTCCTCCCCCCCCCATCTTCCCCAAATCAAATGTTTAAAAAAGGAAAAAAATAAAAGAACATCTACATCTTCTTGTCACGTATTATAGTTTTCACGTAAACTTATGACTTAGAGGCTGTAACTCCAAGTCATAACCTTGCCAAAATTATTTCAAGAAATATGTTCAGCTAACCTTTGGGCTGGCACCTTAGGCTGGCTATTCTCTGCCTTAAGACGTAGAAAGCTGCAAAACAAATGTCCAAAAAAAGAAATTCCAGCTTTTTTTTTTTTTTTTCTGTAAGGAGGATGGACTTGGCTGGGGTTTTTATCAACTTGTTACATTCCTGGAGACTTACACACATTCAACATTCAGAGCTTTTCTGAAATAAAAAAATTCTGGTACACATTTAAAAATGGAAATACCTTACATCAGTATTTCATTATGAGATTTAACAAACACATTCTGATACATAACAATAATTAAATATAATGACGTGATGCTATTCTTATTCAATCAACTAAGGAGCTACACTTTGTCATGTTTCATATGGTACATAGTTGTAAAAATTCTCATGTTTCACAGTTTAGGTTCAATGTTTCCATCAACAGAACATAAATGCTTTTCTTAAAGAGACAGTATCCTTTCATTTAAATATAGGTATATATTTTTAATGCTGTGCCTCCACAGAGCAAACATAAAGGGTTAGCATCTGGATGCTAATTTGAGAGTAATTAAAATTACACGCATTTATAAGAATCTGAACATCTGCAACCAATAAACATGCTGGCATATAAATTTACTGCTCATTTTTATAATGTTTAAATTTTGAATGTCATCCAAATTAAAACTAATGCTTATAGGCTTTTTCAGCTCTTACTACCATATGAAACTAGATATGCTATGAAAGTTAAATTAAGATGGAAACACAGATTTATGTTTTGGGCTTATTTTAAATCAATTTATTTGCCAATAAAATTAATGTTAGCAGCATAGCTTGTTAGACTACATAGCCTTATTATAAAAGACTGGGATTTAAGGAACAGCAGCTCTTTGTATTTTAAGTAGTTTGTGACCAACACTTAGGGGTTTGCTATGATTGCAACTTATATTGGTTTAAATTAATTTTAACCATATAGTCCCTTAGGATTTGCTATAGTGGATGAAGGCTCCCCAAGTTGTTGCTGGTCTTTGAGAGAAGCTCCAAATACAAGTATAATGCAGTTGTAAATTGTCAAATCATGTTACTGTTGAGATTTCCTTGGGAAAAACTGGACTGCAAATTTATTATTCTTTGTATGAAGTACATGAGGGATGCAGTGGGGAAGTGGGAAAGGATACTGTATCTTTAACGTAGTAAAGTCACAACTGCTTTAAAAGCATAAAGCTTCCAAACTGAAAAAAAAAAATACCTGAATAAAAATAGCAAAACCTCATTTTTTCTTGCATAGCAGTATTAAAGCAGTATTGCAATTCTGTATAAAATGTCTTTTCTTTGAAAAGTACTACGGATGCACAAAAATATTAGTCATTTTATAAGAAGCAAACACGCTGCATATTAATACTAATTAAAAATTGCCAAAACAATGCATCAATATAGACTGGATTCTTGCAACCAAAAATTCAGTAACAAAACTCCTATCGACTTTAAGGAGGTTTCTGCTAGTGGATCAGCCTCTTGAAAGCCAGTATTTTCATGGCTCGTTATTGACAAAATCTTGGTTTTATTTTTGTGCATCGTGGACTATACAGAATTGCCACTTCCACTGAAAGCATTGTTACGGGCAAGAAACAGAAGTCCTAAGCAGCTCCCATTGATGTATGAGGTGATTTATATAGGTAAACTCCCATCAACATTATCGTCGGTTATACAGAGCCTCCTTCTAGACATCAATGAGAGCACAGCCGCCTCCTGCCCCCCACCCCCCACCCCCCTTGCATCTCTGGCAATAGATTGCACAGAACAGGTACACAGTCTTTAAGCTCGTTAGGACAGGAGCAGCAGCACAGACAGTGTAAATTTCTTCACAACTGTTGTGAGAGGGCAGCAGCATGCACAGTTCCCAGCAAAGCAGTTGGTTATGCCTGCATCTGCTATCTCAGCTTGTACAAGCTCCCCTATCTATCTTGCAGGTCCCCCTTAAGATCCTCCTGAAACAGTATGCTTTCCACTAGGTTTGACTAAATCTAAATGCTAACCTGACATCCTTCAATTAACATTTCTTGATGATGCAATACTAAGGGGAGGTGTAAACCGATGGCTTGACTTACACTTTTACTAACGGGCTGGTTTACTGTCTACCTTCTTGATTGTTCTGTCCTAAGCCAATTGTCATGGGTTTAGCATAAGGTGGTGGGAAACTAGTTTGCTGACCTATTCTGGTTTTGCTCTCTAGGTAGAACACTGAAATCTCAGCACAGGGATAGAACCAGATGGAGTTACAACAGATGGATGCTCTGAAAGAGCACGCTCATCTTCACAACCCCTTCTCAAGGCAGACTTTATAGACTTTGTTATTGTTTAAGGAGAATTCAACATTGAAAAGAGTGAAGTAATCAAATAACATCACTACTTGTAAAATCCATGTTCGGTGGGATTTTATTCCTGTTAAGCATCTGCTGCTGGTCAAACTTTCTGTCCACCAGACAAAATCTCCGAGTACCCTCTGCTGACTCCACCAGTCATGCAGACTCATGCCAACAGAGCCTGCGACAGTCGATCTGCATCCGTGTTTAGAAGTTGCAGATCCAGCCTTCTGTTTTGTATATATGCGAACACAGCAAAAGGAACCATTTTTGCAATTGCCTCTAGCAAAGGAGTTGTCCAAACCGTAATCCAGAATACAAATTCAAGCCAGTTTATATTGCTTTTCTTAAAAAAATCTTGCTTAACGTTTTAAATCTGTGTTAAAGTAGTAGCTCTTTCTACAGTTCTTGGGTGTTAAACTGCAGCTGGAATTTTGAAGCAAAAGGCAGCCTACATCTTTAGTGTACCTTGACTACATACAACTAGCATACAGATCAATTACAAACAGACATGCAGCCAAGTACAAAGCGGGCGTATTTTGTTCATGAGACACACACGTGTGTGGAAACCATTTTTATAGCTTTTGAAAGAGCTACAGAGATATTTGTAAGCCAGCTAAAAGCAAGGCAGGTAGATCATTAGTTCTAAGAATAACTTTCAGGGAACCAAGACAGATTAGTGGCAAAAACATCCACAAGGAACTACTATTTTTCAAATAACCCCTAGCATGGCCCGTTGGAAACTGAAGGAAAGAACTTCCTCTTTCCTTCTGGGTAATAAAAAGCATGACGCCACTTCTCATGTAAGTCTTTGCATGAAATGTGTGCATCTCTTATCCCATATTTATTTTTCTGATAGGCGAACCAGGTTCCCGAGATCAGTATGTGAGTATATATTCACGGTTGATTTCTGTACACCCGATTATGAGCAAGGGTCAGTCAGCAGTGGTTCCAATGACTTCCCTCCTGCTCTGACCTAGCAGAGAAACTTGGACAACAAGGCCCAGATTATCCCTTCCTTGAGAAACACTCAGGAAGACAGCCATCCCTGCAGAATACTGTCACAGATATCGTATTAGGGGGATGAGATGACAGGCTTGAGCAGGTCTCCTAGACCACAGTAGCTATAATAAAGGAATGGACACAACTGTTTTCTATTCTGCAGTTGACATTTCTAATCCAGCTCAAAGAACTGAGTTCCACAGCCCTACCACTGCTGGAAATTCTCTTCCCCCAAGTATTTCAAACCATGAAAAGTAATGCTGAATAACACATTTAAAAAAAAAAAAAAAAAAAAAAGTTGAATCAGCTTCCCAAGGCAAATTTTTTCTTCTGGTATACAGAAAAGTGTGTTTGTGCAAGATACGTGTGATGATGCATGCCCCGACTTGGTTTTCCCTGTATACTTTAAAACCCGTTTAATGGGTTCTGGGTTAGGACAACACACACAATACTGCAGATGAAGTTGCCTTACAATACAAAAAGAGTTATGAATTAAAAATGTACTGTTGATACCTGCTCTTACCAAAAACATTCTGTCACAGGAAGTCAAAACACCCTACTCTGAAAGACAAAATCCTGAAGAAACTCTGTCTAGCCTCACTTTTGCTCCAGGTTATAGTTTTGCTGTGTGCACAACAATAACACATAAAAATGCAAGAAAACAGCCCTATTTTTACACACATCTCATCAGGTACTTTATCAACATAGCGTTTTTCACGGAAGTGGGCTTTTGTGTGATTACTCCCACTACTACTTATTGAGGTGCAAGTAAATCCCCCAGGCTGGGCAACGACATAGGAATTTTGGACTAATTTCAACTAGGATATTTAACATCTAACTTTAAAGCACTGATGCTGTGAGTCCAACATTGTAAAGGGTCAGCTCTACCGATGATATAGACCTGGTTTATATACCAGATCAAAACCTCAGAAAGGCTACTTACGTTGGTGATGGAATATATCCACTGTTATAAATCTAGATCAGGCCACTAAATAACTGTGGACGGATTTTCAATTTACAAGGACTTAGAAATGCCAACAAACTTATTTGAGTTACATTCAGACCCTTTGAAAATACGGCTATATTTGTATCAATCTCAAAATGGATCTAGTTGCCTAAACATAGATCTCACTTTGGTGTTCACAACCTGCAAGGAGGGAAAAAAAAAATCCAACCTGTTTCAAAGTGCTTAATTATTTCAGTTAGAGGGACACTTTCTAAGTGCATTTGCTGGAATTGGAAAGGGCATTTGGGAAGGCAATTTCATGTCACTGAAGACAGAATATTTCTACTAGCTGAGATGTTACAGCTGACACTGACAGGCTTTGGAAGCAAGTTTACAGACAGATCAGACCTACATGCACTTCCTTACACATACAAGTCTTGATAGGTGTAATTTATTAACTGGAGACAGAGGATTTTTTAAAGGAAGAGTGTAAATTAAAGGAGGGGCCTGATTTGCACCTCTTCCTACATGTTTATAAGAGTGAAAGAGACAGCTAAATTATGCTGACTCGCGTTACTAAGCCGCAGTAAGCACAATTACATCCTATGTGCACTCCTTTGTCAAAGGGACATAAAAGGAATTACGCCACACTTCACAAAAGCAAGTTTAGCTAACAGAGTTCAGTTTCCGTTTGCAACTGTATGGATGGATTATGGATGGAAGATCAGGAGCACTCAGTTAACCAAGGTTTAATCAGTTACCGCTTGTCAGCTGTGCCGCTATCCTACTTTATTAGAGCTGACATATACAGGCTTAAACCTCTGCCACAAATAAACCATTACCTTAAATCCCACAGTTGGTTTAAACTAACACTTTTTTTTCCTCGATAGCCATGGGCAGAAGGCATGCCCATGCGTGTTTGGTGGAGCAGCTCAGATGGACAGCAGAAAATTTATCCAGGTATGATAGCGATCGCTTGCCCATGGCTCATCGTGATTCAGAGGTCTCCGTAAAATGGGACAACCCTGTCACGTATCAGATAGGGTTCTTGCTACACTCTGGCTCCAGCATGGCTCTTGCCTGACATTTGTTGTCAGAACGATAAATTCAGAGGTGACAGTGCCTACATAGTAAACTATGCATGAGTAAACAGGTGAGAGTCCAAAGGTGCTGTAGCACTTGCAGGCATGCCAAGATGGCTCAAACTAGTTTGAGAAAAGCAGTTCAAGCTCACTAATAAAGAGCTCAGCATTACTGCCTGAATATTTACAGCTTCTTTTTTGGACTCATTTGTTAATTGGATCTCACTACTAATTTTTAAGCCTGAGTCTTTGGCTTTGTGCAAATACAATTTATTCTCGAAATGGTAAAGAAAATGTGCATCTAGTAGAGAAAGTCTGAGATGTATTTATGCCACTCATTTCAGAGACAGGACTAAGAAGCTCGCCTTTCTTCATAGAGAAAGGAGAAATAATTGTGTACTTGGTTTTTTGGAAATTTTTCAGTGATATCCCTTTGTACAGTAAAACACTAAAGTTTTCCTTTGAGGTCAGGAATGCTGCCTTCTGTGCCAGGTTAATCCTTCATACCAAATGCCACATTCTCAAGGTGGAGAGTTGACTACAGATTTTCTGTTTGGCTGCGAGCACTAGAAAGATTCACTTTCATTTACTGTAATCTCCCGCTCTGTGATATGCCTGGAATTTTCACCACCCACAACTGGGGCAGATTTTCTTGCTTTATTTTTCTAAGAGTTTGGCTCGATTTAAAAACTAGAAGGAGCTGCTAAGTTTTTCATAAGGTCTTCACCCAAATATCTGAGACTCTTCTGAACCAGCAATTCAAAAATTATCAGTACCCAGTGTGGGAAAAAAATGCATTTAGACACTTAAGTGATAACTGTATTTTTGAAAGTCTGGTCCCAACTACTGGAGATGACCACATAAAATGTATCTGTGCACTTCTTGGAAATGTGCATGGGGAACAAATCTGTGAATAATGGACTAAAATGCACTGAAATGAGGTTAGAATTCACCTAGCTTTAGCCTTAAAAAAAGAGCACTTAGGGTAATTGAAAAAGTTGGCACTACAAATGACCTTACTGACAAAATTCAAAGAGTAAAAAATAAAAAATACTTTCTGCATGTCACTACTTCTGTCTTGTTTCCAACTTTCAGTTATGAATCTTTTGCTAGTATCACTTTATGCTATTGCTGTCTCCCAAGATGATAAATATGCAACCCCAAATCAGACTTGGTAATAGTGAGAAATTAAAGGTCAAATATAACTGAAGTTGACTTACACCTAAACACGAGCTGCAATTTATAGTCACAACACAGGAGACAACTTGTCTAAGAAAAGGGTCACAGTGAGACCCTTTTAGTGTTTTGGATATTTTCAGGTTTGTTCTTTTTCTTTTTTTTTTTTAAACAACGCGAATTTTTGCTACTTGCCAGTTAAGCCTTTGTAGCCTCAAACATTGAAACACTCCGTAATTTAAAAAAAAAAAAAAAAAAGTGTTATGAAAGATGGACATGTATTTTATCATCTCTGGAGTAGCCTCAATCAACCTACTCCACATTATCCTTCTTTCTCTACAAACATCTCAGAGAAAGGACTACTTGTTACTAACTAGAGCCCTAAAAATCAAAATGATTCATGGTATGGCCTAAGGGATATCAACCTAAGAACGCTGCATCAAAAAACAGTATCAAGGATGTCATGTTCCAGAATTACTTTACATAGATTTTTCATCAGTCATCCTACATACCTATTAAACATTGGGGGCTTTTAACACACTTGGGAAGGAAGAAGCCAGTCTTGCTGTTTACAGATTTGAACAAAGCCTTTGCTGAGAGTCTATAAGTGCATTGCCAATGCTATTTCTATCTTGTGCCTAATATTTGCCACCTACAGTCACTGCCCTGCAGGCTAAGCAACTTAGAGTATTTAATACCTGGTTTACTTTAAAAATGGCTTGGCAGAAAATAATCTAGTTTGCAGACATTCTTATCAAAATTTTATAAAAAAAAAAAAAAAGAAAAAAGAGAACCAATATTTACAGGTTCACTCCTGCAAAAACTTAGGGGATATCACTCATGTATGCACTGTTAAACACATGAGCAAGAGTTCCCAGTATCAAAGGCTGTAATTTTAACAAGCTAAGATCTCTGTGACACTCCTAACAATTTTAACTTCTACACAGTGCTAGCTACCACTACCACGCCGGAGTAACTTTTGAAGATGTAGTTAATGATGAAGACTTATCTACCTGGTTATCCTGCAATTATATCAAAGATTCTAGATAGATGTGAGAATCTCAGAGATGTTTCTCTTCACGTGTGACCCAGTAAAAGGATGCTGTCAGGTGTTCTTATACCCTTAATATGGGGTTACTGAAAGAATGTTTGAACTTAATACCAACTGGAACGTTTTCACTGACTTTCTAAGTAAAATGTCAATAATTTGGGTTTCCTTCTTGGACGCAAATGTTCTCACCCTGCAGTGCTTGTAACATGACACGTTGTACTGTTACATCAGGCTATTAGACCAGAGCACGAAATGAAGTGGAAACCAAACAGAAATTCCCAAATTCTCATTGCCCAAACTAAAGTTTACCTTACTTGATTGCAATTTTTAGTACTGTTAATAACAGACAAAATTTTAACCAGACAACATCCTTATAAGTAAGTCAGACCCACACATGCAAAAGCCTAAGCCCTGCGTTGTAAGAATATGTGTGAACACGTGAAAGATGTGACTAGGTGTGTACAAGCCTTTTCTACAAGTGACTAGAAGCCCCAGCAGCAATGATACTCACGTTGGCATTGTCCCCAGGTCAATCGGGCCCAGCCCCAGCAGCAGTCAATTCTACTTCCAAACCGACACAGTCCCGGGGAAGAGACTATTTGTCTAGGCCACCTGAACAAGAGAGTTCAAAAAAGTCTGGTGAAAAGTTTTGGAAGTAGCTAAAATCATTCTAGATTAAGAAAAGACAAAGACCATCAAAAACCTCTCCTGCATGGAGATATAGATCCTTTTTTTTTTTTTTTTTTTGAAACAGTAACTGCTCTAAGCTGAAGCTATGATATTTCTATCGTTAATACTGTGTTTAGTTCAGAAAATGTAAATGGCTATAGGCAAAGAGGAGAAAAGATAATCAGGGTAACTTTGTAAAGCCTGAAAAACTTGTCATGCTTTGCAATGTGCTCACTGCTGCCACTCCCAGGCTGGTATTGAATAATTCCCGAAGTTTGAAACAGAATTTATAACATGGAATAAACCACCACAGAATAAAGTTTCGGCGTTGGTTTGTTTCACGATATACGGCCAAATTTTCTCACTGAAACATGAAAGGAAAAAAAAAAAAAATCCAAACAAAAGCTTCCTAAACTGTTAAACAGAAATTAAATGCAAAAGGAGATCTGTAGTCTTCCCTCGTTACAAGGAAAGGATACCACAGTCTCAAGCAACTACGAAGTATTGACATAAATTATTAATTTTTTTTTTAAATGACAAGCTGAAATAAAGCGAAAGCCGGATTTGAACAAATCCTAAAAAGAAGCCTTTGGCGGGGACACGGTGCGGGCTGATCTATTCGCCAGCGGAACGGCTGCGGCGGGCAGCAGCTCCTGGCAGCACCCCCAGCCCCTCTCCCACCTGCCCCGCAGCCCCCGGCTGCACCTGACGGGGCCCGGCCCGGCCCGGCCCAGCAGCCACACGCTCCCGGGCCCTCGCTTCGTGCCGAAACTTGACTTGCAGTCTTCACCGTACGCTGTTTCAAGTGCCTCGAGGCGTCAATAAACTAATTTTCGTTTTAAAGCACGCGAAGTGCTTTGTTTTTAATTCT
>VXBH01004557.1:381464-457073 GCA_013400035.1 Rynchops niger | reverse complement strand
CGGGGAGCCGCAACGCCGCCCGTCCCCGGCAGAGGCGCCCGCGGCCGGGCCCGACGCCTCCCCGCCGAGGGGCACCGGGGGGCCCGCGGTCAGGCCCCCGCCGGCAGGGCCCGGCCCCACGGTACAGCCGGTGCAGCAGGTAAGGGGAACGAGCCCCCAGCTCTTGCCGAGGGGGGCCGACCGAGGCAAAAGCCGCCGTCTGGAGACACTAAGAAGAGTGGGCTTTGTTTTTATACGCTTTTCTAGCTTGAACTTCACGAAGTAGGACGGCCACCCACTCCTCCCTGCAAGCAAAGTCCATGTCTAACGCCAAGAACCTAAGATGCAGCCTTCTCTTGCGAACCAAGCTTCTCCCTGCATACGGCTGACCACAATAATTACAAGGTGTAGGTGGGGTTCTTGTCTGGCTCAAACACTCCTATTAATAGCTCTCAGATGTTGGCATGTGTGACATAAGGTGCCCCAGCCCTTGTCCAGAAGAAACAAGTGACAAGTTTAAATATTATCCACACAACATGTAATGACATCCTAGCACCACTACCAACAGCAACGACTGCATCTGTACTCTACATTAACATGTTAAAATACAGCAGTTATTTTTGGTTTGTTTCTATGAACTACAGCTCTCAGGACTCACTGAGAGACACTTTTAATAACAGCCTGTCACCAATTTAGGGTCTGAGCTGCTCTGAGATCCCTCTGATTACAGACAGATGGGGCCAACCACTTGGCCTAGGTTGCAGCATTGGTTTTGATTTGTGCCTAAATCAAGGGTAAATCTCATCAGCTGTTCTTGAAAGGGTCTGGCTGCAGCTTAGAAGCAGAAAACAAAGATCTTCTGGGTTGTGCTGTAACGCAAAGACGAACCCTTCAGGGAGCATTTGGATGCCAAAGAGGATTTCAGGCTTTAGATCTGAGCTGGTAGTTCTGTACAGAGCGTTTTCCACCTTCAAAACACTTCAGAGATAATTCAAGCACCACTACACAAAGGTAACTACTTTTTGCACAAGATACAAATTGTGCCAGTGAGCTTTTGAAAATTACACCCTTCCCCAGGTGGTTTTACCACTTCCTGCTTAAGTTTGCAGCAGGAAGTCCCCTCCAATGCTCCTTCCCCTCTTTTTGTCATCTTTTCAGGATCACACGTCAGCCTCCAGCCAGCACTTTTCAGACAACAGAGAAAAATGCAACCACAAAAGCTACAAGGTGACGATTCTGCACGGTGCTCATTACCTATGCTTAGATAACATGCAAGCCTTCTTAGAGGACTCTGACAGATACAAAAACTGACCGAGGACCAAACCTGCTTCCCTTCATTCACATGAGAAGCTGATCACCAAACAGTGACGACAATGACACAGTGGCATTTGGGAAAGACAAGAGATCATCTGGCTCTGATTAGATTCTTGCTGAAATGTAGAGCTGATTTCCAGCTCTTGACTGATTGATCATGTTTTTTTTTTTTTTTTTCCATTTGGATGCGTGATGTGGGATCACAGACCATGCAGAATGAATTCACTGTCAGGATTTTATGGGCAAAAGGGGAGAAATCCTATTTGTGATGACCACAGGGATTTCTTTCTGATAACAGCATCTGCCTGCATCTCTCCAACTTGTAGGAAAAAAAAAAGTTCCCACAAATTACACCACAGCCAAGTTCAGAACAGGTGCCAAAAGCAACATTTGAACTTCACTGTGAAATAAGGTCTAGGGCAACCTGACACTTTCCCTCTGATGACCAAAGGAACATGTCATAAAATCAGTTTCTTTCATGCAATGCTGTACGGTGGTACTTAAGTACACAGCAACTTTAAAGCGCATGCTACTCCTTTAAAGCACGGATACTCGCAAATGATAGTAAGATCATTTAATTTCTCCAGACTGCGCTCAGTATCCTCAGCAGCCTGTTTGGCACTCTTTTATGTTAATACTAGGGTGCTGGTCAGACGTGGTGCCTACTCCAATTAAGATTGTCTGCTCTTGTTTTACTTCTGCTGCCTTTACAATTTGTTTTGGAACATCAGCCTGAAAAAACAGTTAACCAGCCACTGAAAGATCATGTATTGCACTTCCATACCCACCAGTGGGACTGAACATCCAGTCCTTTATGAATCCGTTTATTTTGGCAATGCTTTATCAATGCCAGTGGAGTTTTCTTAATGAGGTAGGTTCTCCTATCCAGGCCACCAGAAGGATTACCAAGTGAGCTGGCAAAGAACCAGATCTCTAAACAAGTTAAAGGTGCATAAAACTGTCTTCCGTACCCCACTGCTGTGTGGGTGTGCATCAAGGTAATATATAGAAGACGGAGAAGTTGTTGGAAGTATTACTAGAAGCACTTTTGTGCCTTACATTTAGTGAAGCAGTAGGAAAGTCTGGCAAATGTTGAAGCCATAGGGCGGGCTGACCTGATGTTCAGCAAGACATTAGCAATAAAAGTCCAGCAGCTGTCCATCAAGCACTCGGATGGATGACTAGCACATACCCAGCTACCAAGCAGAGGATAAAGTGGAACATGGACAAAACAAGTGTCCAAGAAAGCTTTTTCAAAGCTACTGATAAGACATTTGGTAGATATGGCAGATGATAGAATATTGCAGATATTACAGAAATCACAGAGAAACAAATTTAAAGTTTATCTTCATTGTTACAGGTAGCTGGAAATTGCACATAATCACAGCAGCAAAACATATTAATGAACTGAGTCCTCTATTCAGCGGAAGCAGACAATACTTTTTGTAACTCCCCTGTTTACATAAGCAGAAATTAAGGAACAGAAAAAGATTTTCCCACAAATCAAATAATCTGTCATCAAAGCAGAAAGAGATCTCCTGTTTTCCAACTTCAAGCTTAAACCACAAATCCATCCTTCCTCCCTTCTAAGGGGGATTTCACCCTCACTGAGGCTAAGCAAGTTAACCACAAATACCACACTACCCCAAGTCACTAAATCACACTGTGATGTGTGTAAAAAACACTTAATTTGTAGTTACTGGCAGGCATGATCATATTCTGCCTCTGTGATGCTAATGTAACATGTATACTTCTTGCAAAATGGAACAGAAGAAAAGAATCCAAGTCCAAATTATCTACGAAACTTTCAATGTCATTACTCTTCCTCTGAGGCTATGCAATTCTGATTTTCAACCAACTTATATATATGCTATAATTAAAAGTAGTATTTATTGTGTAAATACCATCTCCATCACATGCTAGGTAACAATCTGTGTCAGTCCCATGCTAATAAGAAAACTGTAAGGCGTCAAGAAAATCTAGCAATTCAATCAGCTAAATCAACCTTAGTACTCCACCTCCCTCTCAGTAAATCTACTTGAAAAGGTAAGAAAGTCATCAAAACTATCAGACACTTTAGTACTAAATTACCTCTGTACAGGTAAACACTCTGCTGCTTTGGAAATACTAATTCAAGAACTTCCAAATGCTTTTTCTGCATCAGGTTTTCCAAATTAATTTGCTTTCTCCAATAAGCTTGATCCTTCTTTAAAAACTGAGTGGTGTTTTTCTTGAAGTTCCCTGCATTGCATTTCGGTGTAGAGCATTTATTTTCCCCCACAAATAAACAAAAATTTACCTTTCAAAGCCCAGTAAAATTTCATATTCCCTTCTGCATTTGTCTTCTAAACTAACTTCTAACTGTCCACTGTTGTCAATTTTTATACCAAAGGTATTTTGCATAGGGGATCAGAATGATAATCCCCCAAATTTAATATTACCCCGTTCACTAGGGAGGCTGTCTACTTGGCCTCACTTGCAACACAATCAGTAAATGCAGAAAAATCTGCAACCGATGTAAAAGTCATCTTCAGCAGGATGGTGAGAGGCAGCATAGCTAACTCCAAAAACTGGTGCTAAACTGCCTGCACTAATCCCAGCCTTGCGCATCCTGCACCTCTCAGTGATGCCAGCAACGAAAGAGACACAACTGTTGGACAACATGGGCTTAAGACATTTTTTTGTAGACAGGACCAGAAACTACATTGCATTGCGCCCCACTTGCAGGCAGGCAACAGGGTGGAACTGGGATGAGTTCTGCACGTGAGTGAAACAATCGTGAACGCCTTCACAGACTGAGCAGGAAAACATGCATATACAGCCTCTGAGGCTGTCTGAAAAAGGGAGAAAGAGAAGGAAGTTTTAGGAACCTGTTGAATAAATGATTGTCAAACTATTTTATGCAGTCAGATTGTCAGCACTGAACAGAATGCCTCCAACAACACATTAGCATCATTGTTATCTACTCCATGTCGTTTCAGCTAGTTAGCTCTCATTATTCACCGCTCCAGTTCAGTCAGCCTTTGGGAAAGGCTCACAACAAACCACCTGGGTTCGGTGAAGAGGAGGCAGGGCTATGTTTCCTAAGGATCCTGGCTTAGTTGTGCTTCTATAAAGGCATTTTCCACATAATCTTTGTAATGTCCTAGTGTTCAGTAATACACCAAGTCCCATACAGCTCTTGTAGCTTTACGGCATGTGCTTTGCAGATCATATTACAGCTCTTCATGTCCAGTTTTACACCACGCAGCCAACACCTGATGTCTCCTTTCCTCAGGAAACCAAACACTTCAACACAAGAAAACCATTCTATGTATCGCTAATACATTACCACCTATATTGCCATGATCTCCATGGGCTACATGCACGTGCACTTACCAGTCAGAGCAAAGAGACCAGAACTGAGGCACCAACAATTTCCACTCATTTAGCCTGAGTGGAAATTACTGAAGAAAAGTTACTTATATGGCAAGAAAATACAGATACTCGGCAACACTCAGAATCAATAGTGTCTTTTTCATGGGCAAGAAGTGCATAAAAACCTTCTGTTCAACAATATTAAAGGCTGATGACAGATTCTTTAAAAAAAAAAAAAAAAAAAAAAAAAACAAAACAAAACAAACAAACCCAAAGCAAAAATCAAATCACCAGATTACTATCTATAATTAAAAGAAAATATAAAGAAAACAAAACAGGAAAAGAGTCACGTATGTCATACAGAGGATAACAATAAAAAAAGCTGTTAAGAATCAAAAAACCACAAGCACATGAGCTGAAACCAAACTTAACCTCAAACTTTCTGCAACAACTTTAACAAAAGAAAAAGGCAACATTAACAGAAGAGATCTCCACGAAGTCATGTTCTTGACCACAGTTCTAATGTAAACTAATGTGAATCAAGCAGGCAAACTGTTTTCTATATTACCCGAAATAATTATGGAATTAACCTGAGTTTTCTCTTTCATGAGCCCAGACCGGAAGCTAGGACTTCTTAGGCTATGTAAGAATTTTAACATATACAGCCATAAATCAGCCTGAAAAGTTACCAGAATTTTCTGGAGGACAAAAGCAGCAAA
Organism: Rynchops niger; assembly: GCA_013400035.1. Lineage (NCBI taxonomy): Eukaryota > Metazoa > Chordata > Aves > Charadriiformes > Laridae > Rynchops > Rynchops niger. The sequence continues at coordinate 451,704 of VXBH01004557.1, read as the reverse complement.
TAATCTGGTGCAGCATGGATTCAATTGTTTCTGCTCATGAAATACACCCCTTACAGCAGGAAATACACTGGGAGACGCAGAACCAGAAGGAAATTATTTGCAGTAGCCCAAGGTATCAGCCTGGACTATCACACAATTTTTGCAACTTTGGTTTTCTCCCCATGCCTTAGGCTCATTGCCAATATCAGTCAAAAAAAAGTTGGAGGTCCATATATTAATACAGGTATGCTGCCCAGGCTACCTATATAAATTATGACAATGACTTTCCAGAAAGAAATGATCAAGCATTACTTTAACCTGATTCTTTAGATTTTCTTTTTTCATACTGAACCTGAATTACTCCCCAATTTTTTGCAAAGATGGAATAAATAATCTCAAAATAAATAAATCACTCTGGGTCCTGATTTTCCCTCCGTTTCATTTGGTTTCAGGTGCTGTAACTTTGCCTGCCTGAGCTGAGCTATAGCTGTGTAACGAGATGGATCCTCTGGTACTGATTGCTGATAAATTGACCTAGAACTATTTCTTTATATAAATGAGTTTAAATTGCTATTCTCAAGGGAAAATGGGCTTGTCTAATTGATCGAATTCCTTATTTAATTTCCGCCTTTTTACATACAGGAAATCCCTAGTATATTCTGAGACACCAAGGGGGACTATAGCAGGCAGGAAAACCTACTACGAATGTTCTGAGGGAGAGTTTTCATATAGTTATGATATAGTTGACCCAGCTCCTCTGTTCAACTCTATAGAACTGAGATCTCTGAAAGACCTTTCAGAAGTTAAAACAGTGTGGACACCTGATTATTTCTACTGCTGTTTCACAGAATCACAGAACAATTGAGGGTCATCTGGTCCAAGCCCCCTTCTCAACCAGGGTCACCTACAGCTGGTTGCCCAGGACCTTGTACAGGTAGCTTTTGAATAGTTTCAAGGATGGATACTCCACAACCTCTCTGGGAAACCCATGCCAGTGCTCAGTCATTATCCCAGTGAAAAAGTGTTTACTGATGTTCAGATGGAATCTCCCATTTTTGTCCATTGCCTCTTATCTTGTACTGGATACTACTGAAAAGTGCCTGGCTGCATCTTCGTTACAACTTCCTTTCAGATATTTCTCCACATCAATGAAATTCCAACAAGCCTTCTCTTCTCCAGGCTAAATGGTCCCACCTCTCTCAGCCTTTCCTCATAGGAGAGATGCTCCAGTTCCTTAATCACCTTAGTGGCCCTTTGCTGGACTGTCTCCAGTAGCTTTGTATCCCTCTTGTACTGGAGAGCCCAGAACTGGACACAGCACTCCAGGTATGGCCTTACCACTGTTGAGTAGAGGGGATGCATCACCTCCCTTGACCTGCTGGCAATAATTCTCCTAATGCAGCCCAGGAGACCGTTAGCTGCCTTTGCAGCAAGGGCAAATTGCTGGCTCATGTTCAACTTAAGTGTCCACCAGGACCTGCAGGGTCTTTTCTGCAAAGCTGCTTTCCAGCCAGGCAGCTGTCAGAACACAGTGCATGAGGTTGTTCCTCCCCAGGTGCAGGACTTCGCACTTGCCTTTGCTGAACTCCATGAAGTTCCATTCAGCCCATTGCTCCAGCCTGTCGAGGTCCCTCTGGATGGCAGCATGAGCCTCTGGCATATCAGTACGGTATATCCCAGTTTTGTGTCACCAGGGTACACTGTGCCTCATCACACAGATCATTACTGAAGATGTTAAACAGAACTGGACCCAGAACTGACCTCTGTGAAACTTACGATTTATACTAACGAAGTTTTCTTATATTTTAAGTCAAAACAAAAAAAAAATCTCATAGAAGTAAGTGTAGTAATAAATAAAACACATGACTGGTATGATTATTGCACAGATAGCTATTTGTGAGCCTTTTAATGCCTTTCAGAATTACAGATTTAGTTTGTGGTTTTCATTAGGTAGGATTTGAGAGACTAAAACACACATGAAATTCACGTCTTCAGCATTCATTGTAAGAGACAAGAGGATGGAAAAGATTTAAGATGTGTTTAAGTGCTCAGTATGAAAGGAAATGAAGTTTCAGGGTTATCTACAGGTTTTGGTAGACAGTTACCGATTCTTCTACATTCTGCTAAAACAATGCAGTAACATTCAATTTTACTTTGTACTGTGCTCCTCTTGAAGTTGTATATTCAAAAACAGTAAGTCCAAATAACAATTCTAAAGAATTCTATGGATTTTCATGGATATCTTTGGAGAGGAGACAATAAATTTGGGATTCTGTTTTAAAATGCAATTTGACACATGCCTGAACTGTTGAAATAAATCAGACTTCTCCTGCAGGTAGAGAAAAATAACAGTTCTGGCTGAGATGGACTGGAAGCATCAGAGTAGAAGCCTTTTCCATCAATAATGAAGATACTCTACAGAAGGAAAAGTGAGAACATTTCAGGAATAGAAAACAAGTACTAATGGCTAGCGCGAAAGGAGAGGGGAACCTAAGAAACAGACTGGAGAAAATCTGTTGACAATTGTAAAAACTGGTTTGCAGACCATGTCAAAATGTTCTAGGACAAATGAAAAACAGTCCAGCTTTTAAAAAAGCCCCGTAGAGCTTTAAAATAGCAGAATCGATGGGTAACAGAATTAGTGACAGAATTAATGAACAGTTCTATGGACAGACAGAAGATGGAACTAGGACAAAGGGATAAAAGTTGGTTCCTGTCACATTTCAGAACGTACATTTTATTCCTGTCTTTTTAGTTCTAATACATAAATAACCATGACTGATAACTATGCTTGGTCAAGTAGGGGAGGACAGACAGGAAAGTGTCTATAAAAAACTCTACCTTCTTTCAAGAACTGTAGACTGAACTACTCTAAAATATTTTGCAATAATCTGAATATTTTAAGAGCTGCACCTTAAAACTGACAAATTTTCAACTCTTAAAGACAGAGGGAAACTATCCAGGTAAATGAGGTGTCATTTTTCCTTTGAGTACAGTTAAAGAATATCAGCTGCCCATCAGAAAATGACTGTCAAGCTTGCATAGTACTCATTTCTACTTTTACTGAAAATAAAGGCAATGATCATGTAAGGAAAAAAGGGATATATTTTAAACATGTTAAATCAAGAAGGAATCAAAGAAAGTCCACTTACAGAATCAGATTTGTTTGTACTGTAAATGACATTAAAGAAGCTAATCTCTGGTTCTTGGCTCCCAGAAGCTTATGATTTTGGGATTCAAACCAAGAAACATTTGAACCCAAACCTAGTTGCATTGAACTTTTAGTTGATTTACTTTATGAATCGTTTCCTCAACATCAATAGCTTTACGGACATGAATAAAAAGTTAGGTGTACACACTTGTAGGGCAACTCTCTACGTTATACGCAACCCCAAAGAAAACTTGCATCAGTGTGCACTAGGGACACGTTTCATTAAGCAGACAGGTCACAGAAATTTCTATAAAGTCCACCTACATGCCAAAGCCTGACTGACTTTCTCACTCTTCACACAACAACAGCACGACAGGGTCTGGAGTATAGCTTAGAATTAAACTAGCACCTCCTGGCATTTACTGCTTTTAGCAATATCTTTCTATTTGGCTCATGAGTGTCAACTTCAGCTTTGAATTTCTTGGTTCAAAACAGAAAATTACTGAGTATTTTCTACTCTTTCTCAATGTGTGGAAGGTGCATACAATTAGGAGAACCAGACAGCACTTACAGAAAACCTGCTGTGCTTCATGTAAGGTATGAGTCTAATGGACTTAATCACCCAGGAATAAAGTGTTACTGTTCAAAAATACCTCGAGAACAACAGTTAAAAACTTTGTCCTACTGCTTTCTGCACTGCGTTGACTCTTCTCTGTAGATGAAGGTAGGTATTAAGTCATAGCAATTTTGTCCATGTGTATGCCTACATTTTCATGGTTAATAGATGACTTCAAAAAGACACTAGCATTCTTCAAGATCAGATGCACAACGCTGATTATGCTGAAAAATTTTAGAACTAGAACTGTCTAGTGATCTAGAGATCACTTTGTAGTGATCTCTACATACAGCAGCAAATTCTGAATAAAGAGTCATAGACAGAATGGTGCTGTATTATCCTTTGAACTTGAATGCTCCCACTTCTTTCAAGCAAGGTAAGTGCTAACATCAAATTAATTAGATGATTTATGTCCATCAGGTTGACAGTAAAGATGTCAATGGTATTCACTCTTGTAACAGTAGCTATTGTGTATACTAATAGCATGTAGATATCCTGCTAATGTAAGATTATCAAGAATTAAAAACAACTGCAGTTGCAAATTCTCTTAGTAAGGATTATTCAGCTGGAACAGGTTTTACTTTGGAGGGCTTTTTGGTATTTATTACAGAGCATATAAAAGTAATCCAATTGTAATAAAGATTCATAAACTAACTGAAGGTTTCAAATTGCATAATTGCTTTAAAACACTTTTCAAAGGATTTTCTTTTCCAGAATCCTACTTTGAACACAAAACGTTACTCCAACATGGATGAGGTATCTATTTATAACCAAATGTTTGTGTGTAATGGTCAAATGCAAAAAAGAGAAATTGAGTGTTTACTTTAGTCTTGATTTTCATCCAATACTTTGTGTAATTTATCCTGAAATTCTAATTATATCCCCCTATGTAAGCACTGCAAATATGAAAACTGAGAGACAAAAATCTACTTTCTAGAGCTTTTTTCCTCTTCTTTTTCCAAAGTAAAGAGATGCTTGTGGTCAAATTACTTAATGAAAAGAATTCAGTGTGTCAGCGATCATCCCAACAAAGAAAACATGTCCATTTACAGTATTGTTTAACTATTTCTATAGTTGGTGACCGCATTAAATGGGTATTTGAATGGGAACATGCCAGATGAATAAAAACAACCTTCATGGGTGCCAAACATTAGCTATTTCTACAAAATTAGCTAAAAGCATGCAAAAGCAATGTGCAAGATTACACACACCTACTATAACTACTGGCCTCTTAGGTGGCATGCGTAGTCTATAGCTGATGTGATTTTGTTTAAGAAAGCAACGTCAAGAACACCAGGAGTTATTACCAGCCCATTATGTCATCATCCAAGCTTAGATGGAACCACAGCCATATATATGTATTATATCTCAGGAATTGTGACACAGCAGGGGTATGAAAATGGGTATCTATTAATGAAAGAAATCAACAGTTTATGCTGAAGTACATGAAAAGTAACGTTAGCTGGACAAAACTCATAATAACCAGAAGCTGTGCAGTTCAACAGTCTTTTAGTAGTTGAAGAATAAAATTGAATAAAAGTTAATAAGAAGTCAGCCACTGCAGACCTCAGTTAAAAGGAAGGCGTCTGGGATTTGCAACAGTGAATCAGAACTTTGATTCTTCTGGTTGCCAAAAGTGGTCCATATCGGAGGTCTCTGAGAAAGGAGCAATGTTTTTAATGAACAGCAGTTGGCTCAAAGTTATTGGCCTAAGTTCTAAAGCACTAGGCTTCCATCCCCCATGATCCTTTCCTAACTACGGATAACTTCATTATCCTTATTTAAAAAACCTCTGTTTAAAACCTGGCTCAGTGATAGTTTGTCATGGGGAATTCCACTGGCTAAACATAGATGCCACAAAGAAACATGCACATTATAAAAACAACCACTTACTTTTAGGTTTGCAAACTTACTGGCACCCGCAAAGTTCTAAGTTTGTTATGTTGTCCCAGACCACCATTTTTGTATTTCTTTGCAAAATAATAGGATTCTTTCTATACAAGCTATCGCCTACATTATTTTCTTTACCTTATGCTTGTGTTTCAATATGTATTTTTATATAGACTGAATGCAACCAAATGGTAGGTCAGCTTGTCACAAAAAACACAAAGCAGCTCTTACATCTATCAATTCAAACAGCCATAGACAACCCAGACGTGGTCCACAGTCCAGGAAATACCAAATGAGAGACCTCTCTACAAACATATGGGGGGGGGTGGGGGGGTGTTGGGAAACAAAATTGCTAGAGGGAGTGAGTTCCACAGCTGGAGTATCTCAAATAACCATCCTCCATTCAGCTCACCCTTCCCTCTCCATGTTTACACCCCACTGCTTCTCTCCACATGCCTCCACCAAAAGTACACTGGCTGTCTTGAAAACATTATGCTAAAACATGTGATAAAAGTCAGATGTTCCTTGGTGGAGTAGTTACTGTGTGGCTTTTTTTTTTTTTTTGATGAGTAAATTAAAAGTTAGTCTTGTTCATGTTTTTTTCATAGGCGAGAAAACTTGCCCATTTCCTCTCCTTTTAACGTTTCCCATTATACCATAGGCACAAGCTGTTTCCCCCACTCAGACGCTGTTCTCTAACTCATACAAGTCCATAGGAGTAGAGAGGACACATCTGGAAGTACTGGGAGAGCTGGCTGGCATCATCATGAGGCTGCTCTTTAATGTCTTTGAAAGGGGAGGTACCCCAATGATTTCAGAAAGGCAAATCTTACGGCAAGAAGGACAATACAGGGAACTATATGCAGGTCACCCTCACTTCCATCCCTAGGAAAACGACAGAGCAAGGCCTCTTGGAAGCCCTCCAACCTGATATGTCTATGATTTCCATCTAATTTTGGAGCCTCCTTAGGAAACAGGTATCACCTCCCCATGCAAGCTTTAAAACTGCAAAAATTCCCTCTCTTTTTCTTACTTGCAACATCATTTTAAGAACAATTATTCTGGCATGTCAATCCTTAATCATTCCCAAATGATACATCTGTAACTGGAGGCATGCCGAGGCCTTTGACATGGTACTGTTTGAGGGTGAACAAAGTTACAGAACTCCATAGTAAAAACACTAAAACTAAGAAATACATCAAAAGTTAGGCATCAAGACAATGCTGGAGATAAGAGAAAGGTAACTTTTGAATTTTTTGTTCCCTGGCAGAGCTGAATTTACTGTTGCATTGCTTACCTTAGATGTGCCTTTTTATTACCTTCATATAATTGAGGTGTTTTTCCTTTCTCTCTTGTGTCCATGACTGGACAATTACATTTCTCTTGAATCTAACTTAGAATTATATTGCTATAATTGAAGGTGTTTGAGCTGCAACACTGTTATACTGGTAACAGTTTAAAGAACAGTACAGTAACTTACTCTATCTTCATACATTTGAAAATACATTCCTTCCAAAAACCACCAAATTCTAATTATAACGTTAAATGAAATTTTACAACACTAAATGCAGCGAAAGCAACCAAATTCTAATAAAAATGTTAAAAATTACAACAATGACATATTCGAATAAAACAAACTGCCATGTTATTTTAAATTGACACTTTAACGCTCAGAAAAAGATATCAACAATTAAAAATATGCATGGAATGCTGTTCCAACACACCCAAAGTGTGATCTGGGTTGGAAAACTAGCGCTGGGAGAGGAGAAAGCAAGAAAAATGGCAGTTATAATAGCACACTCACAGAAAGATAAAATTACAATCACTTAGGGCTAACAAAAGTATAAGAACTTTACTGTAAGCTAATGTTTTTGATGGATTAAAGTGTACAAAAATACTAAACTGTTTCTGAAATTAGTCTTTGGCACATGAGTACAGCTAAGAAACACAAATGCCATTTTTCTGTATGCTATATGTATTTCTAATCCTTTTGCAACTAGCAAGTGGTAGTTTATCCCAATTTCATGATCACATATCTAACAACATAATTATTGACATTGTTTTAGTTCTCGTATATACAAGATTCTCCTGACTCCACCACTCACTCAATTGGGCTCTGATTCCAAAGGCAGACAGAACAGAGATTTATTTTTTTCCTAAGCTTCATGAAATGTAATTCAATCCTCACCAATATGCAAACACCATATTGAGCACTAGTGTTGATTAATGGATTTCAAACTCAAAAAGACATCCATTGAAAAGAAGGGATAATAATTAATAATAATAATAATAGTAGTAAAGTACTATCAGCAGTAATACGATCATCAATAAATTATTTCTACACTCCAATGTACTTTCTGTTATCTAACCAAAGCATAGGTGGCACAGAAGTGTGTAGGTACAGCAGATCTAAAAAGGAGAACAAATGACATCACATCAGCAAGATGTCACCACATCAGCAGCATCTTTCAACCTTCAGATATAAGCAAGAAACAGTAACGGATCTTCTCTGCAAGTGGTTTACCTATGCATTTTGATCAGTGGCTAGTGTAAACATTTTACAAGATTTTCACAGTGAATACAGTAAAACTGTGTTGCAATACATCTTACATATGGTTGTCCCATATACAGGTACAGAATTTTACAAACCTGCTAATGAAGTGCTTCCTTAACGCTGAAAGGATCAAGTCTCCATTGTGAGCACGTTTCCTATTAGATAAGGCACATGTGGTACAGCTCTCTGGGCTATCACTGCATTGTTACGCTTTGGTACTTACATTCAGGACAAGGGGCAATGGGCACAAGTCAGAACACAGGAAGTTCCGTTCAATCACACGTAAGAACTTCTTTACGGTGAGGGTGACAGAGCACTGGAATAGGCTGCCCAGGGAGGTTGTGGAGTCCCCTTCTCTGGAGACTTTCAAGACCCGCCTGGATGCATTCCTGAGTGATGTGCTCTAGGCAATCCTGCTTTAGCAGGGGAGTTGGACTAGATGATCTCCAGAGGTCCCTTCCAACTCTGAAGATTCTGTGATACACCGTAACCCATCTCACTTGCATGTCTGCTCCACTCAGCAACCACCAGCTATGTATCTCTGGGAAAGTACAAAGGGCTCACTCTGGATACCTTTTGTTCTAACTCTGCATTCCACACCCATTTCCCATTCTGCTGCATGCATGTCTACTGTAGCAACCTAGAGGACTGCAAAGGATGTCTGCCATTGGTTCAAGTACCATATATATGAAACAGTTCAAGAGCTTTTCATCAGGATGTCACAACTCCAAAGCGGTATTACAGCTTCTATTAGATCAGTTTCACTCAACCTCTCAAAAGATCAATTTAACACCCCAAAAAGATTAGTATTTACGTTTGAAGCTGACTCAGATGTTTTTAAAAGTCCCTTAAAACTTTTCACACACCCGCAACAATGGAGTCTAAACATAGAAGGTGCTAAGTACACAAAAATAATTAAAAAGTGATGTTTTGTGTATTTGCAAGTCAGTGAATGAAAACCTATTGTCTTCAGTATCATGGAGAGCTTGCCATTTTCAGAGCAGCCATGATTTCAACCCTCAGGTATCCTGAGTAAGTGCTCTTCTAATTTAAAGCTCAAGGGAAATCTTTCACTCAAGAAAGAATGACAGATTTACCACAAGAAATGTGACAGTAGAACTGCTGAAGCAAGAGGTACATTTCATGAAGTTCAACCAGGCCAAGTGCAAGGTTCTGCACGTGGGTCATGGCAATCCCAGGCACAAATACAGGTTGGGCGGAGAATAGCTTGAGAGCAGACCTGAGGCGAAGGACCTGGGGGTGCTGGTGCGCAAGAAGCTCAACATGAGCAGGCAATGTGCACTTGCAGCCCAGAAAGCCAACCTCATCCTGGGCTGCATCAGGAGAAGCGTGGCCAGCAGGTCAAGGGAGGTGATTCTGCCCCTCTGCTCTGCTCTGGTGAGATCCCACCTGAAGTACTGCATCCAGCTCTGGAGTCCTCAGCACAAGAGGGACATGGACCTGTTGGGGTAGGTCCAGAGGAGGGCCACGAAGATGATCTGAGGGCTGGAGCACCTCTGCTATGAGGACAGGCAGAGAGATTTGGGGTTGTTCAGCCTGGAGAAGAGAAGGCTCCGGGAAGACCTTATAGTGGCCTTCCAGTACCTAAAGGAAGGATGGGGAGGGGCTCTTTATTAGGGAGTGTAATGATAGGACATGGAGTAATGGCTTCAAACTGAAAGAGGGTAGATTTAGATTGGATATTAGGAAGAAATTCTTTATTGTGAGGGTTGTGAGACACTGGAACAGGTTGCCCAGGGAAGTTGTGGATGCCCCATCCCTGGAAGTGTTCAAGGCCAGGCTGGATGGGGTAGTCTGGTGGGAGGTGTCCCTGCCCATGGCAGGGGGGTTGGAACTAGATGATCTTTGAGGTCCCTTTCAACCCAAACCATTCTGTGATTTCAATTCATACAACAGGTTCATATTGCTCAATGTTGCTAGAAAACTTAAAAAAAGGCACTAAAATTAGTAGTCATAGTCAATATTAGTAAAACTATCATTTAGCAAACCTGTTCCAAGGGCTCCATCACAGCTCATGCTGTGCAAACTTATGAAAGATCAGCAACAATCAGGTAAAATACAGTCTAAAGGGCAAAAAGCATAGAATTAGTCAATAATTTAATTTCTAGAATCAGTGATTACTTAACAAGAATACTCAAATATCACTCACTCTCCATAAAGTGAATATTTCCACTATCACCTTAAACAAAACAAAAAAAAACCCAAACCCAAACACAGCCAACAAAATATGTGAAAAATTCAAACATTTAAGTGAAATAATTTTGAGATACATGTTAGGAAATATACCACTTGACAAAGTTTACAAACTGTTCTGCTTTCACTCAGAAATGACCTGAGTGATTTATTATAAGACTATCCTAAACGCTCTTCCTTACATATGAGATTTATCAGGGGAATTTTGAAAACACAGGTGTTTTCTTAAATTCACTTTGAGGACAAGAATGCAGAGCAGGACACTTCATTACTCATTTAATCTCTGAGTAAACAAAAGCTACAAGCAAAGAGAAAATTAATTTGGTTTCAATGTTACTGTTTGCATATAGTCTTAATATATTATTAAGTTTGAAACTGATTTTCATTTAACTTGCTAAGGACAAGCTACTGAACTGAAATCATGATAGCCAGTTGTTTAAGCACAAGTCTGAGTGTGGAAAGCTCTGTTTTCTTCATTTCATTAGAGAGGCATGTAAGTAACATTTTTGACACTAGATATATAGACAGGTACATGTATGATACCTAGATTCCCCCCCGCTTTTTGGGGGAAAAAAAAAAAAAAGTAGTAATAAAATTGCAGGAACTCGGACCGAGATTTTACATCAAGATTTTGTTATGACAGGCAAATGCTCCAAGGCGAAACCACTGAAAGTAGTACTTGAATAGGCTTAAAGGAAAAAATTGTGCTTTTCTTTCTGCTGACAACTAAGCACTAAGACCAAAACCAACACTTCAGCTGTTCAGTTACCTATGAATGCTTTTCTAGCTCAATGCTCTTTAAAATGTATGTATATCTATTCATTGAAAGTGTAAATAATTAATCCTCAACCAAAATCTTGACAGCAAATCACTGCAGCTGATGGTGTCTAGCCAAACTAATATCCATAATAAACCAATTATAAAATCATCTGTGTGCCATTTCACTACAGATTACTTAAAGCTCAAACTTATATGTGTACATACTTGACCATACAGGTTTTTTGAATTGTTCTTGTCAATGAGAATACCTGGCATAGCATGTCATCTAGAAAGACAGCTATTTAAAAAAGAAGATTTCCACTTGTTATCATTGCCTTTTCAAATGACAGATCCACCAGGTAGCTGAAAATCAAGCAATAATCAGGAACAGAAAAAAAATCAGTCTAAAATTTATGGCAGCCCTAATAATGAATCATTTCATAAGCGTTTTTGTAAGAACGATCAATGGGTGATTTTGACAAGTAATTTTCATTAAAAAAAAAAAAAACAATAGATTGGTTTTAGCAGACCTAATACTAACATCTCAAATATTTTTGGTTAAGAGCAAGCCACAGAAAAATTAGGGGCACCATGTACCTACTAGGAATATCCCTTGTTTATTACTACCCCTGCCTAAATATAGCAATACTAACACCTCTTGAAACAGGACTGAGGAAGCAGATAATTAACATGATAAAGACAAAAATGAAAGAACAAAAATAAAGATACATGTACTCACAGATGACTAACTTCAACACACAGAGGAGCTGAGTTCAGTTTGGTCATCTGCTTCCTGTTCTAAACTTACTTTTTCCAGCATTACTGGCTACCAGGGTAACATAAAAGAATACTGGTATGTCAATGGAAAATTATGACTACGTTAGGACAACATTTTGTTCAGCTGGTCCCAGTGGGGCCAGACACATAAGAAACACAAATAGTATTTAGGTCTGCATCTTGGATGTCAAGCTAGCTCCTTGCGTAACAAGCTGCTAGAAGAACATCAACAGTCGTCTACTTAACAGGACCACAATGTCCAGTCACCTTGTTTAGGGAATTCCAGGCTCTATTAATTCCATACTATTTATGTGTACAGAAACATGTAAGAAATTAACATACCCAAAAATTAATATAATTGAGCTCACATTTCTAGCTGGAATTATATGGCACAGAGTGGCAATTTAATGTGTGGTAAATTAGCTATTATCAGTTGTTGAAAATATCTTCTCCTTTTTATACTTGTTTTCACCTGCTTGTCTTCGGTTTTCAATAAACAAAACATCAGTTTACCTCAAGCATAGTTCAGGCTTTACTACTGATAGTAAAGTAACTCCATCCTTAGACATGAGGATGATTCTGTTCTCCTGAGAAGAAAAGAAACCAGAGCCCATTGACGCCCATGGTGACACGGTCACAAAGCAGTATTACAAACGGGGTGCGTTCTCACTATCCTGTAAGCCATCAAGATGACGGATAATATGAGATGCCATCAAAATACAACTGATCTCAGGAAAAAGAAATCTGTCACAAACTCACTTTCTACGGTTTTGCTCATCCAAGAAAAATGGGATGTCACGATGCATATAAACACAGCACTAGTTTTGCAGGTTTTCTTCCTTGCTTCTATAAACCTTTTCTTCCTCTGAAGCCTAGTTCTGTGTGGGGCAGCAGATATAAAGTAATTTACTTAAGTCACAAATAAGCAACACCTGTGGGAAACTGCATCATTAACATAAAAACAGGTACTTTAAAAAATGGGAAAAAAACAACCCCAAATGAAACAGAGATCGGTATTTGGATTCTTGTGTGACTTCAGCTATTTTTCTTGACTGTGCTAAGTATTTAACAACCTCTTGGACGTTCGTCCAAATACGGCTCTTTCTCCACCTCTGTTTCCAAGACATACTGGTTTCGCCTGTTAAAAAGCCATTTTTATCTTTTATTCAGAGGGACACATGCTCCCTTTGGCACATCACAAATGTATTCCTTCTCCTATTCTAGTAGATCCAAAAACTATTACGGGCTATCAAGACAGATACTGTAGAAATTCTGAAGCATGCAACAGCACTGATTTTTGCTCTACTGAAAGCTAATTATTATTGCATAATATCGGACCATGCCATATATTGATTCATTCAAATAAGTATGCGAGAAAAACCTGGGGACAATTGGCATTGCCATATCTTTTGTATTTGTTATATATTCTTTCAACCTCCAATTACTCCTCGAACTACTAAAAGCTGCAGGAAAAGTACCATGTCATTATCTACTGAAGAACTCAGACTAAAGATATGAAATCATACCTACTTGCTCACCTTTCTGCTTCCAAATAAGTGTGCAGCTTCCTTCAGTCTTCACATTTAAAAACCCCAAGTATTAGATCTTTTAGAGATACGTTTCATGAAGAATAAAATACTTCAGGATCCTTTTTTTTTTTCTTCCAGTATCTATTGTTTGTAATTCGGTTTGCCACGTGCACTGAAGGTATGTTCACGCTGACCAAACTTCAGATATACTTAAATTAATCCATGGCAGAATTCATAAACATATCAAACCCATAAAGATGAAAAGAAAAATCTCATTAGAAGCTATCTTCCATTGTGGTACTGTCAACAAATGATTTTAAATTAGGGTAGAAAACTGCCTACTAATCAGAGCACAGAAGTGCATTTATTTTCATGTTACAGCAACATGTCTGCGGTTGATCTTTTCAAATGGTACAAATGCAACTTTGTTCAAATTTTAAACTGAACATAAAATCAATGAAGATGATGAATATAGAGACATGAGCTGTCCTTAAAAATATCTTCTGACAGCAAGTTTCTTAAGAATGGGAAGCAACACACTTCAATTAGCAGAGGAGGCAGTGAGGTATCAATTCGCTAAAATCATCACTAGCTCCTGTTATCTGAGCAATGGATAAATACGGGTTTGCTTTCTTTAAACAGAATTGTGGTTACGGAATTCTTGTGTAATGCTTAGAGATAATTTTTAAGTCTTCTTAAAAAGATTGATAAGTTAGAATACACTTTTCTATATGCAGAATGATGCCCAAAGTATTCTGATGAACATTTATTAAAAATAGTCTTCCTACAGCAGTATGGAATTCTTTAGCCAAGTCAAGCCACCACCTGTTGCACAGCCTTCTTCACTAACCATAAGTTTGATCTTTTCTGGTCCTCTAGTGATATGCGTTATTGGCTGATAGCTGCTCTGTTTACGAGCACAAATGCAGTTTTGAATGTCAATGCAATTTTGAAGCAGACAAGGCAGCTTTACTAAAAAGGAAAGCACCTTCCCTTCAACGAGACCAAGTTTTTCTAAACCTTTGCAGATGGGTATGATTCCATGCACAGTCATTAGATCCAGAAGCTTCTCAGTAAGAGAACCAAAAGTTGCTTAATGACAAATAACAAGTACGATTTGTGATACTCTGCATGCAGTTCACTTTCTAAGACTTTTTGTGCTGCTTCCTTTACCCAACAGAATGGGTTCAAGATGCACGATGTCTGGTTCCCAGCTATGGCTGTATCTGCTGGATGTCATTATCCACTGAAGATTTATGTTCAACTTCAAATCAAACGCAAGTTTCACACTCTAAGTAGGGATGCCCACAAACATATTGTTCTTTGGAGAACAACTCTCTGGCTCCATAGATATGACTTGGACAGAGTAGTTACGTTCTTCTGCAGCCCATGCCCGATCCAGATCCACAAGCCCCATACACTGCTTTCCTAAAATGAGAGCAAAGGAGAGCACGGAAACTCTAAAAATGTAGAAACATCAGAAACGCGCACTTCAATGTACAATGTTAGGAAAACACATCAGTAAGTCATCTAAAAAATATGTTCCAAACCTACTCAAAAAACTATCTTAATCTGTTTTACTTCAAGTAGACAGTCATTAATAGTTCAAAATCACATCTGTGACTTGTAACCCTCATTTAGCAAAGAGCTTGAGAAAGATTATTAACTCCTTACATACGGAGAAACATAATAGGCACGACTATTTTTAAATATTCTCAAAACTCACAGAAAAATCCATGCATTAATGTAAAAGCCACAGGAAGAAAAAAAAAAATGTCTGGATTACCACTTAGTGCTCTGAATTTATATACATCACCATATATAACCAGTTATAACCATAACTGTTTTTCTCCTGTACTTTCACCTAAAATCTGAAAATCTCTGGTTATTGAATAACAAGAACCAAACAGTGATCCTGTGTAATTGATTTGAGACATATGGATGTAACTGCTTATAAACAAAGATACTAAGTTACTAATGAAAACTAATCTTCTCTCAGGTTTACCTGCAGAAAAAATGGGAGGGATAAATTCAAGGGATTTTTCTGCTTTGAAGTTTGTATTATGATACAGCCACACCAAGACAACGGGGCCATTTCTCATTACATATTTACTCATTATAATTGATTATTATGTTCTGAAATACAGAATTTGATTGTATATTCAGCAGTTTGAAACTCTCTTGCAAGAAAGATTTAGCAGGTCCATGAAATGTTTTATCACTAATAGTCATACAGACTCAAGTCACGAACAATGCACAACCCTGCTTCAGTCTCAAAGCCAATGATCCTACATCTTTTTTCGTTCCTGACAGAATTGTACAGTTAAATATATTTGGGGTCTGAGAGGACACCAAGTTGGGCGGAAGTGTTGATCTGCTTGACAGTAGGAAGGCTCTACAGAGGGATGGGGACAGGCTGAGGCCAACTGTATGAGATTCAAGAAGGCCAAGTGCCGGGTCCTGCACTTGGGTCACAACAACCCCATGCAACCCTACAGGTTTGGTGAACAGTGGCTGGAGAGCTGCCTGGCAGAAAAGGCCCTGAAGGTGTTGGTGGACAGCCAGCTGAATATGAGCCAGCAGCGTGCCCAGGTGGCCAAGAAGGCAAATAGCATCCTGGCTTGTATTAGAAAAGAGTTGTCAAGCATTGGAACAAGCTGCCCAGGGAAGTGGTTGAGTCACCATCCCTGGAGGTGTTTAAAACTTGTGTAGATGTGGTGCTTAGGGACATGGTTTCGTGGTGGACTTGGCAGTCCTAGGTTAACAGTTGGACTCGATGGTCTTAAAGGTCTTTTCCAACTCAAATGATTCTATAATTCGATGAAGGGAAGAAACAGGAGCACTCAGGATACAAGGCTGGCATTCCAAACTACCCTCTGGAATTGCCTACCTCCCTCCCCTGAACACATATAGAGTTTGAGTACCTGTAACATGACAAGCCCTGGCATGCATCTATCGGGTGCCTGTAGAAGTTTCGGGTAGGTGGCACTAACGTGCTTCCCAGTATCCTTCTGTTACAGAACAGCTGGTGCACATCACACGCTAATACAGTACTCAGTCCAATCTATTCTGTCTTTCCACAGTGAGCTGTTGACCAGAAGTATTTTCACTTTCTCAGCTGAATTCTCTATTTACGAAAGAAATTCACTACTTTGACTTCACCAACTTTGTGACTTTTGGAATCCATTCTGCTAGTGGCTTGGGATTTGAGAGGGGTAGTAATTGGGCAGGAGACAATTTAGAGATACGATAATAAGAAAGTGAAAAAGAACTTTCCAACTCAGTCCTGTATGGAGTTGTATGTTGCAGGGAGAAATTACCAGTTTATATAACCAACCAGGACAGATCTCTGTAAATTACTTCTTGTGGCACTATTCTCCTAGAGTTGTAGTTTCAAAGAAAATCACCTTTGCAGTTCACTGAACAAAACAGCATGTACACAATCCTGCCACTGACGGCAATATCATTATTATTTGAAGTGTACACACTAGGGGGGAGTTGGGATTGTCACAACTGGGGCCTGGTTCCCTGGGTGCTCTCAGTAAGACCATGTGAAATACATGGAGCAGTTCTGTGATCAGACAGAATAAATCAGGTGTGCTGTAGCAATGTTCACAAAACCATTCAGTATGTTTGCACTCAGGTCCCCCTGCTCCATATAGTGAATAAAATACACGTGTTCAGCGAAAATGGGAAACAGAACTTTGTTCATTTACGAGGGAATTGCTGCATGTAGCAGAACTGGGTTCAACTGTGTATTTTTACGTTCACAGATACTACAGAAATTGGTGGTAACTCCTTCAACAAATGTGTGATTTCAGCCATGACAGACATATACAGAATGCTGTACTTTGTGCTTTAGAGGCTTACAGGTAATGAAACAAAATGATGTGTCACTTCACTGAAGCTGCATAAATTTGGTGGTAATTGCTAAAATACAGTTTACAATGCAATCCTTAAATATTCAAAAAGTAGCAGAACGAGTCATTTTGCCACCATTTACAATAGAAAAGAAAAAGTCTTCACCTGTTCAGGAATATTTTCATTAAATGAAATCTATGGTTTTCTCAATACCTGATCAGGCATTGCACAAAATTAAATAAAAATAAAAAAAATATATATATCTCACCATGGCTGTAACACTGATCTAATTCAATCTTCAATTATTTGCAAGCAAAACTTAGAAGTACCCCAACAAGATTCCCATAAAACAAATTTCAAAGCTGAAACAGAACACTGAAATGGCAAAGATCTTCACTGAAACAGACTGGTATCACATGGAACTTAAAAGAAAAAATAACATTCTTTAAAACAGAAAAAGCAATGATGTAGTGGCAGGCAGAGGAATAAGATTTATGATCGGGTTTTTTGTTAGGGCAAAGCACACAAAACTTAAATTTGGGGGAAAAATGCAGTTTCAGAGACAGAGAACATATAAAAGTTACAATCTTTCAAAAAAAGTTTTTTGGGTCCTTTTCCAATCTTTGGTCCACCTGGTAAGCAGCAGGAGACAATGTGGGGTACTACACCACTAACTGAACACTGCCCTTTTTTTTTCCCCCCAAATATTGTGATATTAGCAAAAGACCTAACAAATTTATTACAAAATAGATACTTTTATATCAGAATCTGTATTATTCTCTTTTTGTGCAGTGAGTGTAGGAAATACTTTGAGCTCTTCAAATGAAGCTTTCTAAAAACGTTATGATTATTTGCTTCTACTGCTTTAATATACTTTCTAAGTGTTTCTTGCAAGCCAAGAATGCACAGTTATATCCAGAGAGTTCCCAGCCCCTTCTGCCTTTTCTGACCTGGAAGATAGTTTATAGGTTCCGTTAGAACATTAATACCAGACAGGACCACATTCTACCCTTTTGTAAGTCAAAGAACATTAGAATATTGCATATAATGAAGAAATGGCTTTGCTTATTCCAAATATTTCAAGTGTTATGTATTTTGCTGTTATTCTGAGTAATGAAATTTCTATCTTAATGATAGCTTCTTGCATTTCTTTTCCTGAGAATCGTTGACACCTGACCAAGAAACAAAAATCTTAGGGATCAACTTACTTTGTCCATTAATTGCATGGAAATGTCCCAAAAGAAGGCAGCTGCTTTTACTCAGAAAGGCAATAAAGTACAAACTTGAAACACAACTGACTACCGAAAGGTAAAAATTGAGTCATGCACTGCTGTAGCTGTAATGTAAGTTTCCCCACAATGGGAGGTCTGGTAAAGGGGTAAGCCAAACTGTGTTTTTGGCAAAGTCTTAAAATTATAAATATTATTAACTATTTAAAAAAAAAAATCACAGAAAACCTTCTGGGTTTTTTTTTTCTAAAATGAGTATGATTATCCTAATAATGAGGTGGCCAAATAGGTTTGTATGTTCTTAAGCCTGCCTGTACCAAAGCTAGCCCAGCCTCTGCAATTTAGCCTTATTATTTCCAGCTGACATTAGATATTTGCCCTTCTAGGAGAGTTATCACCAGAGATTACAAGCAGAACAAAGAGTGCACACTGAAAATCCCTACTACCAATAGCCTGTGCTTTTAATGTAAGATAAACTGGCAATAACAGGACTTTAGTGAACTTCATAAAAATCTCATTCTTTTCAGAGAAGGGTGAGAGGAAAAAAAACATGTGAAGCAACAAAAATCAGTAAAATGCAAACCCTCTCTCTCATATTGATAATTCTGAAAGAAGGAAAGAGTTTCTATACCATAGTTCGGAATAGCAAGAGGAAAAATGTGAAGAAACTAAAATTTTTCAAGTATTACGTGAAGACAGTAACTTAATGCCCTCTTTAAAAATGTACTACTACTTCCTTTATATAGCAAGGTAAATACATTACTAAGAATATTTACACAACAGCTGCAGAAATTCCTACCTATTAGCCTGCGTTCAGGTGGAAGCTGAACAGCTGTCTGATCTGCAAATCTGCAGAGGATCATGTGCTCCTAGAAAAAAAAAAAAAGGAAAGAAATTTTGTCCAGTAGCATTTCCCTCTTCCAAATAAAATAAGAAAAATCTAATTAAATATTTAAAAGTATTGAAACAATTATCATATTGAAGACTATGTTTCTAGAAATGTTATCTGTGTGCAAATACTAATTTTGATACTACTTTGACTTGTAAATATGTATGTAAAATCAAGTGTTGGTAACCACAACCACATTTCTGCTCATGAGTATTTGTTTCTTGCTAAAATTTCTCTGATTCTCTGCAGGAGTTTAATTGGATGCAATGTATTCAAGATAGTATTCTTCAAAGACATACTGCACATTAGTTTTGCCTTCAATTACTGATGAGCCTTCTTTTAGCACAGTTATCATGGGGCCACAGCTCTGCATCCAGACAAAGAAAATATTCTTAAATAGGTGATTTGAACTACTGCACGTTTCTCCCAAGCAGTGATTTTTGAATCCCAGAAAAATCGCCTTGTGGATCAAATTTCCTCTGCTCTGACAAATCCATTTAGGATCAACCCAAAAGATCCTGAAGGTAAAATTGATCCCAAAGGCAAAAAATACCTGTCTGTGAATGGGTAAGTTTCCTACCTCAAAATGAGCACAATTCACTTTCAAACTATCCCTTTTCTACTCAAAGTTTCTGCAGAGGCTTCTACAACAGCTGCTGTTGATTTCTTCCTGCCTTGTCACACAGGGGTACGGTGCAGTGGAGGGTCAGCCCCACCACCTTACTCCCTGCTTAGATCACTACACAAGCAGGCAGAACCCCATCCTCATTTGCCTTCAAAAAACACCGCCTATGCTAGCATGACCAGCCAAGCCAAGGAGACAAGTTATCCAGATGGCGAGAACAGAAAGCCCTGAAGGTGTAGCAATGAAATTAATATTCTGATGACAGCTGTGCTCTTTGGCACAGTTGCAATACTAAGTACAGGACAGAATAAATCCGAACCATTTTAGAATTGTACAACATTCCCAACTGTCCTATAAGGTCATGGGGAGAACACAGAAACAACAACAACAAGAAACAACAACAACAAGAAACAACAAGTGCTCTGCTAAGCAAAGCTTCCAGAGCTATAGTTCGGGGGGGGGGGGGACAAACAAAAAAAAAAACCAAAACAAAACATGTCTTGTATCAAAAAGAAAACTTTTTTTTTTTTTAATTCTTGCCTGACATAAAATGATGATTTTAAAGGTTGGTTCCTGTAATAGATGGAGAGAGCAACCTCACTTGAGGATACTTCAACTTCCTTCAGTATCCTGAAGTAAGGATACTTACTCCAGCTTTATTTTTTTACTCCAGACATAAACATCCAGAAGTCTTCATTTCACAAAAATCCCGAATGAAATCCCATCTTCATAACTAAATCAAGATGGTAATTTCCTCCACAGTACGCTCCACCGATTCATAAATTTAATAGACACTTGACCACAAATAAGTTTGCCTAGACATTATAAAATAAAAATATTACCACTACTTGATACTCAAATATTACTTATTTAAATAAATTTACAGTATCTTGAGGCAGGGATATTTGTTCCCTAGTACAGCTCATTCACATGAAGATTTTCAGCTCACAGCTCCGTACGAAATATGTAAGCAAAATGAGAACATATTATAACACATTTAGGACTTAAACATGTTATGCCCAGTAAGTTCAGTTCAAATTTTTTTGTAGTACTAAAGAGCTGAAAACGTTAAACCCAGCTGCGACTACTGAAAAATGGAGGAGGAGAAGAGCCACAGGCAACGTGGCTGCTGTTAGGAGAGAAGAAGCAGTTATCTCTGGGGAGAAAGCTACAGCCTGGGGAGAGAGAGAGTGATACAGAGCAGAAGGAGAAGATCCACGTTAGTACAGAACCCCTCACCAGCCTTCAGGCACTCAACACAACCCATCTCTTTGCAACATCAGGTTCTCAGCTCATCTGACTAGACCAGAGCCAAGGCAAGCCTTGACAACCTGAAAATGTAGACTGACTGTTATACCTTGGCTTCCTACAGAGATGATCCAAAAAGTTAAACTACACCCCAAGTTATGACTACATCGTTTCCCCATGACACAATCATTGAATTTTTACATTCCTTGGTGGCAGAAATAAGAAGAAAAGCATTTCTAAAATAATGAAGATAATAATTATAAACTGCCCAAACCTTGTGTGTGCATAAACAGTTAAATTGCTTACTAGAACATCCATGTCTTCAATTCTTATTAAGTTTTCAGAGCTTTATGTGCAAAGTTATTCAGTTTTACTTTCCAGTTCTCCTATAGGGAGAGCGTCTTGACAAATACTCTTAAAATGTATCATGGTAGAAATCTACAGCTATCATAACCTTATTCTTTGCAGCTATAAACTAATGAATTATGGCATAATGTTCTCATTAAAAAGGTTTTGGAATTGCCAGACTTCTGGATGTCTTTTTAGATCTCACTAAAATGAAAGATAAGAGAAATTAATTTAAAATGGGAACTGGAGGGAGGTGACACAGATGTCTGGCTAACACATGGCAACTTTGACTACTAGCCAATAACGTATAACAATTTATTAATATGAAATATAAAAACGCATATAGCTAGCTGTATAACAGAAGTTATTTATAACTAGGATTATTTGAGGCACCAACCAGCCTAGACCGTTTGTATAGACTCTTAAATTATTAAGAGCAGGAATATTTTTTAGTCCTTGACCCCTGTGCCCTCTGCAACACAAATAATAAAATGCTGGAACTTCTATAGTGTCGACAAACCCTGCGATTTAAATTTCCATGGATTAACAGATCAAGAAAAAAATTCACTGACTTCTAATGAGATTATACACACTATCCTAATCTAGGCATTCTTGGTTTTATAATTGTCACTATCTCCCTCTGTACTGTCAAACAGGTCTACTTTTAATAATATGTTAGTAAATAAACTTTTTCTGAACTGAAACATGAGTTCTTTGTGATTATGCATTAGAAACACATAAATGTGTAGAAAAGAATGTTCATCAAGGGAAAAAATAATGGCAGGTCCAAATCCACCGTGCTGCTTTTGTCATCTCAATCTATGGACATTTATTTCCACATGAATTAGCAAAGGGTACATAAAACAGACTGTCATGAAGATCAGATTAGTGTGTTACCAGATAACTGAACTTCCCTATATAAGATGGCTGGAAATTTTCTGAATTTTTTAAATGCCCGCTTAGTTGAGGATTAAAAAGGATAATCTTTCCATTTTTCTGGTATATATCTAATGTTTATCAGAAAATAATAGCTATAAAAGCAATATTTTTACCTAAAAAATGGTCAGACATTTCCACAGTATAAACAGTTGTATTTAAGACCTAAATAAACTGGTATCCTGTAATTGTTAACTGATACATGTTGAAGTATCTTACGTAGGAATGGCTCACTTATACATTATGATAAAAAACAGTATTTTGGGGAAAAAATATTTAATTTTATTAAAGAAAAAAGCCTTCAAAAATGGATGGTGGAGAGAAAGCAACACAATGACATCTGCACTACTGATGAACATTTCACATAACACATGCTGCTCCTTGCAATTAAAAGATAACCACTTATATTTCATTTGATAAGACGACCCAGTGAAACCCAGGAACCCGCACATAACCCTCTCTCCCCTCAACCCTTTTACATACCTTGTAAGACAAAATTTCTTTGAACTGATGACTGAAAAAAAAAAATAAACCACATCAATTAACATCTAAAAAAGCAGAGGTGGAAAACAGAAGCAATCATTACACACTTGAACGCATTTTAAACAAAATAGCAGTATCTGTATCCTACAGAAAGGCATTCAAAAAACCCAGAAACCATTACAGTTCCAGTTAACTAGGAAAGGAAAAGAATATTTGGTGTTGTCTTTTTTTTTTTTTTCAATTGTATTATTCACAAAAATTCTCTCTTTAGATCGTTATAAATGCTAACACAGACTTACTGGCATTACCATGTTGTCACATAAATACTTGATATTACATGTACACAACCTCTAAACATGCATATATTTTGTTTGTTTCACAAATGGTGTCTCTACAATGGAATTGAGTATAGAACACAGACAATATGAGGATACGGGCAGGCTATCATGTTTTATGATCACATCAAATAAAAAATGAAGAAAAAGCAAACCCTAAATGTAGCTCAAGCTAGGGTTGATAATTTTCTACACAGGCTTACAATGTTAGAATCATAATTTTAGCAAACACAAGACCATAATTTACATTCTTGCAGCATCTACTGCAACAAAAACTTCTCTAACATAGTGAGCATTCCCAGTCTTCATGATCTAAAAACATAACTGGTCATAAGTTAAACAGTATCCAGTCAATTTTAAAACAAGTCAACAGAGGAAAGCTATATGCCTGCTAACTTTTGAAGACAGAATTTTATTGCCTTTTCCTTAAGCATACTTGTTGTACTGCGTTACAAGAGAAAACAAAAAGGGACACACATAAAGAGATGGAAGAATCAAATTGACTATGAATACACTGTTAAATGCAAAGTTTATCAAATTGACAAATTCTAAATATTTATTCTGCGCACACTTCTGTGACAGCACACTTCAATACTATAGAAAAATATGAAAACATATTTAACATGGATGCGTAAGATGTTTTTACACTCGTTTATTCCTTTTAAGACAACATGTTTCAGTTTCTTATTTTAGCAAATGTTGTAATTTGTAGTAGAATTAAATGTTGTAATTGCTAGTAGAATTAAATCTGATTCATCTTGGACATCCAAAATGCAAAGCTCAACTTTGTAAAAAAAAAAAAAAAAACAAAAAACAAAAAAAAAACCAACAACAACAAAACCCAACAACAACAAAAAAAGCTGTTAGCCTCTTCTGCCACTTTATTTATATTAAAGGCATTACAATTCTTAAGCCTAAAATATTTATATCTCCCCAACATGGCAGATTTGAAGACAACAAAATATCTACACAGGCCACTGAAAAAGTATTAAAAATATTAACTGAAATACAGGAAAGCTTGTCTGCTTGGGAATAAATCAGAAGAGTTTCACAAGCAGTAAACTGTGGTATAAAGCAGACCCATTTCTTTAAGCTGACTGCTTACATCTTTCTCCAACATTAAAACGTCAATTCCCCTTCTTACAGTAATTTTCATGAGTTTTCTATTAACTTTGTGATTTCAAGGTAAAAGGTTCTGCATATTACATAGATTCCCACATACTGTATCTACTATGTTGATGGTATAAAGTCTTCTGAACTATGAATAGATAAATCCAGACAAAAAATAACCCAGGAATTACCAGTCTGTCTCCCTTTCAGGATGGGTTTGCAAAGAGAAACAGGAGGAAACAGCTGCATTATAACTGTGAACCAATTTAGCCTAGACCCTTGCAATGATCTTCAATTGATTGATTCTATACTCTTTTAGTATTTTCTTCCTTTTTTTAAGTTGCTATTTTAAAGCTTATCTTGTTAGTTTTAGTTTACCTTCGTGGATATGTAAACTTCACTGTGTTTTGAATGAAGCCGTAGCAACAAGGGGAGATGACAAAGGCTGCCCGTGCTTTGATGCAGTGTTCGATCACCATGTCTGTTGCCACACCACATGCATGCAGAGCCACCTAGAGTGTTATAAATACAAAAAAAAACCAAAGAAACAAGCAAATTCTTTATAGCAGTATTTTAAATACAGTGCTGCTGCAGTATTTTTTTGGTTGGCTGAGTTACTTAAATATATGAGGAAGTTTTTGCCATGAAAGCTGTTATGCCAAAGGTCTGGTCCTTAATTCGTCAGTTTTTCCTTCCTCTCCTTCCTATCTATGCTGAGGGAAATTTATGGCCCATTACATTAAAAAGGGAACCATCAACACTGAACAAGGGTCACTCACCAAAAGCACTCAAAGGGTAGGTGTGCTGCATTGTGATACCAAATAAATTAAAAACAAAACTCCATAAAAATATTAAAAGGAAAATTATTGTGGTCATTAGTCAAAAGTTTTCATCAAGCAAAAAGGACTTTGACATACGAAGAAATATTTAAAAACTGGATTTCAACTTAGAAGTAAGAGAAGTAACAGATATACATGAAGGTCACATTTAAAGGACAGCATTTACATGTAAATTTTGATCATTTGATTGTAAAGTATTGAGTAAAAACTTTAGAAAATGAACAATGCAGGGGGGTTGGGGGGGTGGAATCAAATATGACCTGCCCTCCTTTTCCTTTTCTCTCCTTATTCTTTTCTTTCTTTTTCTTAGTGATGGGCTCTCTATCTAAAACTAGAATGTCATTCAATCACAACAGCTACCTGCCAGCATTGATGTGTGTTTGGGCAACGCACAAAGTTGCACCCAAATTCTTCACTGTCTCCCACAGAAAGGCAAGTTATCACTGCACTCATATTGCAAGGAAAGGTAAGCAGCTCTCTCCTCTCAATACCTGTGATGCCAAATAGCCCAAGGGAAATGAAGGCATTACTTTCTCTGCCTTCTTCCACGTACTCAGTTGCTCTAAGGCTAGGTCTGGTGCATAAACATTGCTCTGTTTTCATTAAATTAAGGACATTTTTGAGGCACGTTTTTAATTTTATGCAGCAGTGCAGTTTTGTAACGCTTTATTGTATTTTTTCTTTTCCTTCACTGTAAATTTAGGATAAAAGTTTAAAAATGCAAAGCTCAGATTTCAGGGTTCAAAGCTGTTTTTCAAGGTATAGCAGTTGGAAGACAAAAACTTTGCTCTCCGATATAGGTTAAAACAAAGGCTTTTTTGTTTGCAGACTGCTTGATGTAAGCTCAGCTGAGCAGACCATTAATCATCAACTGAACTGTAACTGCATACAGGTGCTAACAAATATTCTTGTCTCAAGCAGAACATTAAAAATTATTAAGAACGTAATTACACAATGAAAGTTTTCTGCTCTTCTGAATTTAACAACAAAAATAAAACTCCTTTAAATATCAGAAATAGATTCTTAGTATCAGAGCTATTAGATTATCATGGAATATAACTATAGTTACTTCCTCATCTACCCAAGCAGAAAACAGAGACCTCTGCTTTGCTTGCACATTGGTAAAAGAGACCTTAAGACAGCAGTGGATAAAACCAGTAGCTTTGCTGAACCTATATGAACTTTTACACCAACTGATTTCTTCTTTGGGTTTCTCAGAATCAATTTAGTTAAGTCAAAAATCACTTAACTAAATAAAACTCAAGACAAAGCTTTCTCAGGATGTCCTATATATTAAAATCACTATCTGAAACAAATTAAAAAGTGAGGACTAATGCAGATAATGCATTTGGTTCACAAATACATATGTCTGTAGACACAGGAAAAAAAAGTGGTCCTTGAAGAGAGCAACAGAGCTAAAGCAGGGTAGGACCATTGCCCTGTATCACTCCTCTGGCGCTACAACTCCCCAGAACACCCTAGTTCACCCTAGTCAAGCATGCAAAGAAGTGAAGGGAAAAGAACGTTTCATGCAACCTCAGGTTCCCCTTAGTGATCTTAAAAAGAAAAGAACACACTCAAAAACATACTCCTCCCCCAACCAAAACTTAAAATCTTCAACTCATTCTCACAAATTAGCTGAGACACTGTGAGTACTATGTAAGTATGAAAAACAACTAAGATCTCAAATACTCCTCTGGGTGTTGGCATCTAAATGAACGCTAAATGCAAACATCTGGAAGCTTTCATTTGTAGACTGAAATCCTTTATTGTGGTTGGACATTGTACTACAACATAAAATATTACAAGGTACCAGTAAGTTTGGCACTCAACACTTTGTTTCACAGAATGGGCTGGAAAGGACCACAGAGATCATCTAGTTCCAACTCCCCTGCCATGGAGGAACTTCTTTACCCTGAGGGTGGCAGAGCACTGGAACAGGTTGCTCAGAAGAGGTGGTGGAGTCTCCATCTCTAGAGACATTCAAAACCCGCCTGGACGTGTTCCTGTGCAACCTGCTCTAAGGTGACCCTGCTCTGGCAGAGGGGTTGGACTAGACAATCTCCAGAGGTCCCTTCCAACCCTATGATTCTATGATAGGCTGAGAGAACTATGTTTTTTCAGCCTTGGGAAAGAAGGCTTAGAGGAGACATCATCACCATGTTCCAGTATTTAAAGGGTGGCTACAAAGAAGATTGAGACTCCCTTTATACAAGGAATCACACGGAAAAGACAAAGCATAATGGGTACAAGTTACTCTTGGGGAGATTCCAACTGCACACAAGAGGAAAATTTTTCACAAGGAGAATAATCACTCATTGGAATAATCTCCCCAGGGAAGTGGTGGATTCCCCAATATTGGACACTTTAAAACTCAGCTGGCCAGGGTGCTGGGCCATCTTGTCTAGACCGTGCTTTTACCAAGAAAGGTTGGACCAGAAGATCCTTGAGGTCCCTTCCAACTTGGTATTCTATGATTGTATTATACTGTTTGGGGTTTTTTTAACCATCTTTTCAACTCCTGGCAGATAACAGGTAAGAAAATAGCTAAGTAACGTGCAGATTTGATATCAACGTAACTAAAATGCGTTCATGTTTTAAACTAATACAAAAAAGAAGACTTCTGTCACGTTCATTTTTCTATACCTCTTAAAATTTCAAGTACTGTAACCAGTGAATTTATTGTCATCGTGTCCACTCTCATATTTACACTGTATTGTTTTACTGAAAACGGTGAAGTCATACAACGAGTGAATAGCTTTACAAGCCTCAGAAGATGGGTTTAGAAATGATTCATTGCCAAACTTTCTACATACTTATGTATTATGACATCATATTGTCATTTTTGTATCAGACCTTTGTTTATGACATAATGATACAAAGGCAGATAAACTTTACATTATCTACCTTCAAACACATCAAACACTTGTGCTACTGGTCAGTAAACCACACAGCTCCTATCTTAAATGTGGCTGCACAGCAAAGTTAATTCCAAGTTAATGAGCTAATCCTGAAGAGCGCATCATGGTGTGATACAAACTAATTCTGAAGTTGAGATTGACACAGGTCTCCCAAAAAGGGAAAGCTACAGGTTTGTCTGTTGAATAGACTACAGAATCAAGTCAAAGAAACTGAAATCACAGGCCTGGAAATGAAGAATTTCCAAGTGCTTTTTTCTGACGTCTACTTCAATATTTTCCTTGTCACAAAACTTAAAAGAGAGAATGCAACACTTTTTTATTAAATAAAAACTCTATGGAGATACTTAACTTAGTATTAACCTTAAAAATAGACCCCCAAAAAGGAAGACAGGAACTTTGTGACCACAAAATTGGAGACTCATTTCACTGCAAAACTATTACACATTTCACACACAGAATTCAGTAAATTAT
Source organism: Rynchops niger (assembly GCA_013400035.1). Taxonomy (NCBI): domain Eukaryota; kingdom Metazoa; phylum Chordata; class Aves; order Charadriiformes; family Laridae; genus Rynchops; species Rynchops niger. The sequence goes on along the minus strand of VXBH01004557.1, from coordinate 422,940 downwards.
TTATGAGATCCTGATTTTTTTAAATAGATCTCTAGTTCATCCATTGAGATTTGTATGACAAGATAGCACAGAAAATAAAGCTAGAGAATTGGAAATTTACACTTGGAAGGACTGGGCTCAAGTAATTTATTCTCTCCTCTTTCTCCTGCACTGTATTTCTTTTCCTTTATTAAATAAACCAAACAAATAGCTAAACACCAGTGTTCATGTACCATAAGCCTTCAGCATTAAACATCCTAACCTACAGCCAAAACAGGCCCTTGGATGGGCAATTTAAAGAACAGTCAGGCTCACAGTGAAAGCTTTGAGCTTGCTGCAAAAGTTCATATTCTATTAACAGAATATAAAACTGAAAGACAGGAATCTTTACAGAGTTACAAAACACTATTTATGCCTTACTCTTCACTAGGCCTACACAATTCTGGAGAACACATATCATTTACTTTCAAGGTCTAGCACAGATACTTTGAATCGGTATTCAAATCGCCTACTTTGCTCCTACAGAACTCAAGATTCCTGCTTTGGTCTACTCATGTAGAGTTAACTGTCAGAATATCACCTGTTGAATGCAATAGGGAGTGCTCAGCATAAGTCCTATAAAATAGAGGTATCGTTCTGCCTTTATAAATATAGCTTGAGTATACTTTACAAAATGAACACACGTGTATATCCTTAGCATAACATTCTCTCTGTCATGATAGTTCCTTCTCAGTTTTGCACTGTGTAGTCTTGAGTCGTTTGCTTTATCTTAAAATGCTTTTACTGTCACCTAACTACATTTCTAATCTCACTTTACTGTACTCAAGTTTAATTTGAGCAACAGTAGTCTTCTCTTCCCATCTTCAAAACCTTCTACAGAGTATATACAATGACTTTAAAATAACATGATTAAACCAAGAATCTACCCTACTTTTTCTTTAGCATGGTCAGGCAGCTCTTGTATTTTTGTGTTTGACTGGAGCAGACACTTCTTTCTTCATTCATGTAATATACAAGCCATGCCAATTTGCAACAAATAATAAATACAAAACAAACTTAATACAGATTAATATAACAAGGGTCCTCCTCATAGCATCAAAAATACCTGTCTGTAAGGACATACAGAATTTTCTTTTCTTAGATATTTTAGTTGTTTTGAAAATAATTAACCAGGCACTGAAGCTTTGAAGTGGAAAAGTTTAATCACTTACCCCAATGTTAAATGTCCCATTGAAATAGTCCAAATTTGCTTGAATGAACCAAATGTTGTTTAAACCTAGTTCATCACTTCTGTCTTTAGCACGCATCAGAGACAACTCCTTATTTTCTATGAGGACCACCTAGATTTCATACATAGCAGAAAGTAAGGCAAAATAATATTGAGAAATCAGTATAACATTACCAATAAGCACAAAACTTAGTAGTTTAGTTGAGAAAACCTCTAAAATACTTGTGGCAGAGCCTGAGATCTCCCAAAATTAATTAGCAGGAAACCTGACAATAATGGAAGGCATTTAATACTTGCCACTACCAATCAGCTTGCAAATATTTCATATTTCCTGTAACTTCTATTTACTCAGGCAAGCACTGCACACAGTTGGGATTATGCTAAAAATTTGCACGTTTCAAATCTAAGTCCTCTGCTGAGACAACTGTGTCTTCACATTTATTCACCCTCCATACACATCTTTTTGAGATGCTTATCACAGACCAAACGCTGATACTGTCTGTACTTTTTATTTAGAAATTACCTGACATGATGGCATCATGTGAGCAAGAACAATTCCAACGTGGCCCTGTGAAAACAAAAACAAACAATAAAATCTGAGTCAGTTTTCAGTGTTCCCTGTTTTTGACCTATTACATGACCCCCACCCAGTGACAGAACCTTTGAAAGCAGATAAAACTTCAGCAATTTTACTTTTGCTTTACTTTGTGGCAGCAACCACCTAGAACTGCAAAATGACAGCTGAAAGAAAATGCATCATGTAAACAAAAATATACATTACCCCTCCACTGCAAAAATCCACAATCACATCTCCAGGCTTAGCAAGCTTTGTCACCACTGCTACCAAATTATTCAATTGCTGCTGCTTCCTCAGAGCCCGGTCTCTAGACATCTTTCCTGGGGATGACAAAGAAAATGATTAAGTAGTTAGCAGCAGTTCTCAACATTGATGGTAAGAGCAAAGCATTGCACATGAAATTTATGGCTGAGACTAAAAACTGGCTGGAACACTTGGGCATCGAATCCCCTTTGGGCTAAACTCACAAGTATTTGGTAGAGCTTTCCCTAGAACATTAGCATATTTAAAAATTTACTTTCCACTTGTTGCAGTTAATGTGTCCTTCGGAATAGACTCATATAAACTTAATATATGGTAATCAAATCCAGCTTCCTGGTTATTACAAAAGCAATTCAATTATCATCATCATCAATTGCATTTATTATACAGTTTATTGTTTAAATTGCTATTCTAAAAATGTATTACTTTGTATACATTTTGTTATATTTTACTGTATATAACATTTAACTTTACAAATAATCCATCAAATTCAACAAACTTGTCAGATAAAATTATAACAACATTGCTCTGGGTAGTATGAGAAAAAAAATCACTTTGCAAGATATTACATTCTATGCTGTCAGGGCAAAGAAAAGAGAAAAACTGAAAACAGAAGGCAGAGGAAGTAGGGTGGAGTTCATTCTGCACAATTATTGCACTGACAGTCGCTTAAAAAAACCAGAGTAATGACACTTTTAAAAAATATTCCTAGGTGGCTGAACTGCATGGTGACATATTAAAACCTATACTATTTCTTAATGGAAATTAAGGGACGGAACACAACCTCCTCACTTCTTATCAGCTTTGTAAGTATAAAATAGTACATTTTATAAAAATAAAACCACTATTACACATCAAACAGTTTTTACACTTTGTGGAAGTTAACATAAAGAGGAAACACAGAAAATAAAGCTTTCTAATGACAAAAATGTATACAAGGACTGTGGATAAGCAACTTTTACAACATCATGTAAGACGACAAATACATTTTAAGAAATCATCCCTTTCATGTGAGTAGAAAAACCTTTTATGAAAAACTATACTTGGAAACCCTAACTCCTTGTATGCCAAATATCTATGTGAACTGCTCCATAGCTCATCTCTAATTTTCATGCTTCCATTTGGTAAACTAATGTTCAAATTCTCAACGCCTACAGTTCCACCTGAAGCCAAAGGGAGATGCGGGCATTCCCACATGTGAAAAATCCAGTGCGGTCATGGTGTTTGAGCTAGAAATTCAGCTTGTGAGGTCAAACATATAATTTGTTAGGTAGACAGGTATTGTGATATTACTACCTAGAAAATCCTATATCTAAAAACCACACAAGTACAACCTCTATGTATGTGTATGCACATACATGCACACACAATCACAAACGGTTGTTTGAGTTTTAAAAAGTAGCTGTTATCCCGCAAATAGCTTTAATCTAACTGAGGTTACCTGAGTAACGAATAAAAAGAGTCAAGAAATCTAATTTATATTTGTCTGCTATATCCCACACACCTGAAATACAGCTGTGGCAAGAGGGGCACAATTCACAGGGACTTTTATCTTGATAATACAGACTACTGCTTGGATTTGTTTTCAATCAACCAACACATCTTATTGGTTTTGTTTCAATTATTTCAATTCTACCTGATAAAGTACTTAATAAAATAGACATTGGTCCAAAAAAATGACCGGATTCATTTCCCTTTTATGGAGGCAGCAAGAAACTGAGTCACGCTTTAATTCTTTCATCTGATAATGGAGCGGCCAAGCAAGTCCAGACTTCCCAACGCATACAGCTTCCTTAGAAGTCCACTAGAAGCTATCCGCACAATACCTACATCCGACTATGATTACACAGCCATAAGAGGTAGAACTGAGCCTGCTTTAAACAACCCAGTTTGGACATGGACAGCAACACTGCTAGGACAGCCCTGCGTTTAGGGCAAGCTAGCCTTCCAAAAACCTATTCAGCTCCTATCTGACTAAAACCCAAGCCACCACCTTAAAATTAGCTCGGCTTATCTCTATGAACTGCAGGCACAATTCTAACTGTGGTATAAGCCGCCTCCTGTGATATTGCAGGTCCACAACTAGTGGACAGCAGCAGGAGGCACAAATAGCAAGAAGGAAGCGTGGACATAACTCCTGATCAGTACTGGATAACATTTCGGGTTCAGCTAAAAAACAGAAAAACGGGCTTTCCAAAAGCATGATAAAAGCACAGAGTTTTTTGTTTGACAAGATTCAGTATGGACTTGCCTTTTTAACCTCCTCAAGACAGTCAAAGCACACAAAATCCCTTAGTTAGAAATACACTGTGAGGATACAAGGTCAGCTCTTGTTCTCCAAAATGGGTTTGAACACAACAAAATTTGCCTCCTAAACTTAGGTGGCTTTATTTACACTGTAACTCATTTTTAACACGGGTTGCTTCTCTGCAAGCTCTCTTGGTGGAAAACCTTAAGAATTCAAGGCTTCCTGAGCTCAAGTAACTGCCACAATTAATTTAATGGGATTTGTTGTAAGTGCTTTTTCCCTGGTAACTATTGTATCACTCTCTTATATTCGCTTTCAACTTCAAGCATCATAATTATGAGAGGGACCAGGCAGACAATTTTGTTTCCAACTGCTGCCTCTCAACAGGCAATAGCACAAACGTCCTGAGCCTTTTTCTTGCACAATACTGAAGGGGAGAGCACACCTGTCAAGCCACAAACAGCACAAAAATCCATGCATGCAAATGCTCTTACATCCCTATCCAGCTTCGTCTCTGCTCTTATTCCCCAACCCTAAGGTTTTCCCAAGAGGTTTGGGATTTATTAATACCAAGTGCTACTCCTGAAAAACGCCATCGAATTTTCATACTGCGCAAAGTCAGCAAATAGATCCTAAAGTCATTAAAAATCAAAAAGTAAAATGATAACGGGTTTTGTCAGCAACAACAGATCCACTACTTAGTACTTGGTTAGTCAACTTCCTGAGTATTAAATTAATAAGAAATACTTTTTAAAAAATACTAGCCTATAGCCTTTAAAAACTCCCTAAAAATTAACTCTTCATGGTTACCAACAAAGTTTCATCTTCCCTTACTGTACAGACAATAAATAACTAATAATAATAATTTCTTTACAATGAGGGTGGTGAAACACTGGCACAGGTTGCCCAGTGAGGTGGTGGAGGCCCCATCCCTGGAGACATTCAGGGCCAGGTTTGATGAGGCTCTGAGCAACCTGAACTAGTTGAAGATGTCCCTGCTTACTGCAAGGGGGCTGGACTAGATGACCTTTAAAGGTGCCTTCCAACCCAACATGTTCTATGATTCTATACATTCCCTTGAGAGATGGAGAAAAGCAAGCTTGAATCAATAGGTCTTTCGTCTGTTCTACCTCTATATTTTGAGCTCAGTAGCTAGAATTACGGAAACACAATGAGCCGTGATGTAGCCCATAGAGAATGTTAGTTAGCACAGCTGGGCACAGTAGTCCTTCGTTACAGCAAATAGACGATAGATTCAACTAAAACTTCTGCATCTAGAAACACTACTGCTCACTTTGCGTTTCTCAAGCCCTGTGATGGTAAACAATGCTAATTGTTGTCTTCAAGAACAATAAGAGAGGAGGTAGCTTCAAATTTAGCCCTACAAGGCAAAACCTTGAAGAATGTGACCTTTTACTACAATACACTGAAAACGTCCCCACAAAATGCTTTGCTCCTTTCCTAAGAACCCAACTGACAGATTGCCATACAGTCTCAGAAAGATTTTCATTTTAATTAATGGTCACAACAAAAATATTTTATTTAGCTCCACGAATCTAACATTACTGTTAATTCAACCCTTGTCAAGCAGAGCTCTGTGGCACTTAGAGGTCTTGCATTTTGGCACATAGAAATAAAACTTTTCAGGGGGCAAAAAGCCCTTTATTTTTACATTGCCTTTTGTCAGTGTTCAAGTTCATATAATCCTTCGTTCCTCAAATAATACTTCCATAGTTCTCAAGTTAAACTTGAAAAGAGATTAAAGTTTCCTTAAATAAGCAAAACCAAAATACCATCTCTAAGACTTTAACCCTATTTAACTTTGAAGTCGTAACAGTCACAACACAGTACAACAGAACACACAACCACCAAAACTTAAATATAACACACGATACCTGCATTCTCCTATTCCAAAAGAAGTATGCAGAATTGCATACTTCTATTGTTTTAGCACAAATATCTTATTATTAGGTTTTCCATAAGCCTCATCTAAGTAATTCAAATGATAATGTGAGTCTGCTTTTCATGGAAATTTAGGTAGAGAATATTTTTTGCTATATTGATTTAATCTTAGTATAGCAAAAAGGCTCAGTGACTATAAAGCAAAAGCCAAAAGAGATAGTTTTATTATTTTATACTAAGCTGAACACATTTTTCTGAAATCAATGTGTTTTTTCCCCTTGTAGTTCCTTATAATTCAGCATATTCTAATTATTTCTTAATACTCAGCTCATATTTCCTTCTCTTTGATGTTAACTCCTGCTACACTATTTTTGATATCTGTTGGGGCATGGGAGGTTGTTTGCTTCGTTGTTTTGGGGGTGTTTTTTGTGGTTTTGCACTATAGATGTCTTTTTAAATATAGTATTTGTCAGATTAATATAGCTGTCCAGTGGTTCCCATGCAACTGCTAGAAAAAGCATAATTCAAACAGATGAAGGATGCCAGCTCAGCTGACTTTTATTTACAAAGAAATGTTCTTACTAATCAGAAATAATAATAATACCTTCTTACAAAGAACTCTGCCAAATCTTGCAATAAATACCATTGGCAAGGACAATAACTTTGCTATGGTCCAGTGGTCACCTTGGTTACTTGAACAATATTCTTCTTCAACTTTAGCTGCTTTAATTCAATCTGTGTGGGCCCGTGCTGAAAGCTGAACATCTGCCTTCCCCTTCTCCAGCCTGGGGCCACCTTCCAGCTGCCCCCTTTCACTGCACTGACCTGTCTCTCTTCCCCTCCGTTCCAAGAAGGGAAGTGTTAGCTTTCAGCCACTTCTGTTTCCTACTCTTATTCCATGACCAAACCAGAGGAGACAGAAGAAGTAGCAGGAGACGGGCCAGCCAGTCTCAGTATCATCTACAAGTACATCATGGTAAAGACCCAGCTGAATCGCAGTCTGAAATACACACTGCATCAAAAGGCAAACTTACCCAAAAGGTATGTGAGAGGCAAGCGTATCTCAATCCTCCTCTCCCTCTCACCCCACTTTCATAACAAAGGAAGGAGGCAACTTTGATCAGGTAAATAGATACACTTGAGTATAACTCAAAGTGGGGGACCCAGAAAAGAAAGCGGAGAGAGAAGTCTGACCACATCCTGTATCAGGACTGGAATATCTCCTAAATGATATAAATCTGTCCATTTAAAAGCAGAGAGTTACATTCTTCAGAGTACGGTTTCAGCTTTTGGAACAAAGTAGGCTCTTACTCCAGAGTAGCTGTAAAACAATTAACACCACAAAACGTCCTTAACCGATTCCTCATGGCAGTCGAGCTTGTAGAATGACACTAACCTTGGCCCTCTACTTGTCAGGCTCAGTATAAATTATTTTCCTTATGTCCAGCTCCCTTACTGTTGCATAGCTTTGTGAAATAATTCAGTCTGGCTGTTACCAGTGATGCTGGACTAAAAAGTGCTTGTCACTGGAGGTCTGCCTCTTATTTACAAAGCATGTACACTCCTTCACTAAGTGCATTCAGTCTAAGGGTAAGACTTTGAGCTCTGACATGAATGCAGCGCTCAAAGGCTGGCTTCTAACACAGATTAGTTTTGAAAAAGGATTTTGTGTCTTTGTTTTTACTACTTTACATTGACATACAGGACAAAGTAATTTGTTAGCAACAACCTTGCTTCTTCATCTTGAGAATTCTCTTTCTTTCCTTTGTTAAGAGAAATATTGCAGGGACACCTAAATGTGAAAAATAAATTTGAGTCCACCCACAAAAAGGAAGTCTGATCCAGAGCAATGCTAAAACAAGTCATTTGACATGTTAAAATTACATTTTACAAGCTTATGCAGATATGAAATAGACTGAGAAGCAAGGTTGAAATTACTCAAATGCAAAAGCATGCTGAATTTGGTCATAAAAATATTTCTTATAATGCGGGATACTGAATCTCTGGTGGAATTGACAGTGACAAAGAAAACATCAGTCAAATTATACTAAAAAAAAAAAAACCTGCAGCAACATCTGAAGACTAGGATCTAATTCACATTTCAGAAAGCCACAGAACAGAATCATCAGAAACAAAAAAGACATACTTTGAAGCATCACAAAGAATGAAATAATTCTTCAACCAAAGCTCTATGCCAGAAATTATGTTTTATTGTAGAGAAAACTACAGTAAACCTTAATTTTTTTCTGCTTTGTTCTTCCGCACTTTTTGCGTTTCCAAGACCTTCTTCCTAAGGTATACCAAAAGGCAGGTTGCAGGTGGGGAAAGTGTATGCTTTTTGGCTCTGGAGACAAACTCATAGAGTTGTAATGAGATATAAAGACAGAGGGGCCAGATCTCCAAAGACCACTGGGAGAAACAAATGCTCAAGCCTTTTAAAAACATATCGACAAGGTGCAGCAGAAAGATTCAGTTACACAAGATGATGGCAACTGTACTGGCTCTTTGAGCAGTAACAACCCTGATAGTGCAGTGTTAATCCCAAATTCCTTTGTCTCTTCTACTACTTTTAGGGGTCCTCGGCTTGTTTCTCTACTCTGCACCATATGAAGTAGGTCTCACTGCTTATTCAAGAATGTCCTAGTGCTGTACATTTACATGGTATATGCACACTTCAGCTTCCTCCTTGCCTTTCTGTAGGCACTGTGACACTGTCCCAGAAAGCAAAACAGCATTTTAGGACAGAACAGAATTGTTTTGTACTTACAAAGGCTGCTTGTAACAATTCTTGTAGTTTTTCTTATGCATATGGCCTCAAAGTGTAAATCACTTCCTCTATTTAACCACGTATAAAATCCTATGCAAAAATCCAACTAAAAGTTAAGCTTTACTACTTGCACCACCAAGCAACAACATTAACCATCCTTTTCTCTAATCCTGGATATAATATTAAAAGAATCCTAGGATACAAAAGGGAGCTTGCAGGTGAGTTGAAAAATTCCTTGCTGAACAATTCTTAATAGAAAATGTAAGTAAAGTGGAATAGCATCTATGGTGAGCAATTACCTGCTTCCTAACTCTTCTACATAGATGACTCATGACAATCTATCACTTTTTAGTTCTCAAAGAAATAGGAGCCCACTCTATTACATTTAAATTACGGTTTTGTTTACAGAGGCTAAAACATTTGTTCTATTAGATACCTTGGGTTATTATTGACTCATTTGCTCCTCCTTTACTTTGGCAAATTGCTATTCTGATCTTTCTTACCACACATTGGATACGAAAAAACCCCACGTATAAATATATGTACACATGTACATATATATGAGAAAGTATTATATTTTAAGCAAAACCAACATAGCTATTCGACATTAGTTAATATAATATTGGTACACTCAAAATATGCCAGTTTCTCATTTCTTTTCAGCTTGGACTTCCTGCATTGGCCTAACTTGATTTCCTCTTACAACAGTTTTCCCACTGGTTTAATTTCAAAAGAAACTGAGTTGTGTCAAAAAAAAAAATCTAGTTCCAATTGTATAAATATTTCCTTACTTCTGCATCAGAATCTTAATGCATTAATCATATAACGAAATATCTTTATCACAGACATAAGCAAAACAGAGCAAGTGAGTAATAAAGACCAGCAACATTAGCTGATAAACTGTGCTGTTATTACTGTTCTCTACACCTCACCTCATCCACTTTTTAAGCTCTCTCTCCATGCACTCTTGGAGAACAAAAGTGTGAGCTAAAGATTCAGGGAAAACACTGTTTTATAGATCAGGTTGCTATGACGAAAACATCATTTTCCTATTTTTACTGTTAACATTTGATAAAATAACTTGGATTATAATACGCCTGTTTGAAGCAGACAGAAAGACATCTTGCTGCCCAGAGTGTATTTGTATGAATAGAAGTAATCAGCAGCCGCATTTATGTGAACAGTTCAGGGGAAGGCACACCGCCCCCACCCCCCCGAGTGGATGTTTATCAAAATATATTCTGGAACTATGAGGTTTGGAAACACTCCACATGCCTTTACTCATTGGTAAAAGTGCATGTAAATGTTTACTTTTTAAAAGAGGTAAAAGGTACATACGCCAATTCTACAGTTTCACGTATTTCTAAAAGTAGACAACCCTATTAAATGAAGAAAATGGCTATTAATTTGTCTTGGCATAGAGTCTATTTACCCTTTCCTATCAGATCACTGGATATTTTCATTGTTTGTGCCTCATCACAACAATAATCAGATTTTCAGGAAAGTTGTGTTGGTTTATGTTAGTTTGCTTTTTAACTAACCTCTGAGGAGGCTGTGAATAACAAATGGGTTGACAAAAGCCAACATTTGTTGCCCGGAGCTTCATTACAGTGAAGAATACACAGCTGCTCTGCAGTTCAGAATGCATCGGACTTCATTCTGCAAAGACCAGACTTCGCACACTTGAATGTTTCTGGCAAGTCAAAGACAACTAACAGCATTCATGAAATCACTAATGTGCACATATGTGAAATAACAGCCTTAGCGTCTTGGGGGGGTAGGAGAGACAAAAAAAACCCAACACAAACATATAAACTATATACTATTATATAAACTAGCGTTCTGTATGGCATGCACTTTCAGTCAACAGATAAGCCCAGTAAAGAAATCCTCAGAGCATGTATTATTTTTTACTATATAAAGGCTTTTGTGATCAAATGTGTTGATATTTTAGCTACAGTCAAGGGAGTAGGAGAAGAGAACGCTACAATGCATGGTTTAAAATCTATAGATATAGGGCAATAATAAAAAGGACAGGAAAGACAACTGAACTCCATGAGCACTTTTTTTTTTTTTTTTAAATAGGAGTCCCTCCTGATCTTACGAAACAATCTGCTATTTATTAAGGCAAGCTTTGCAAACTAGCTTTATCACTTCAGGCATAAAAAAAACCCAAACCTTCATCTTGCATACACTGCCTTGGTGTAGTCTAAAAAGGTCAAACAGCTATGAAAACTGACCTTTGACAACCTAAGCAGGAATCTGGCCTGCTTCCCTTTTTTGTATTAAGTCATCTTTAAAAAAATAAAGATCAACAAAAGCCAGTAAAAAGAAATGAAAATTAATGCTGGGCTCCCCCTGAATGTAACTACGTTCTACTTCGAAAAGATTTTGGTTTTGTTTTTTTTTTTTTTTTTTTCCAATTGCTCATCTTCAAAACCCATCTTCTGAATATTCAACAAAAAGCAATCCAGACACAAACAGCTAACATCATTTTCACATATCTAATCTAGAATTTACACTATTTTAAAATTTTTTGTACTAGATTATGAAGCCTCTGTAAGTACTCAAAATTAATGAGTGTTATCCACACTAGCATGTACTTGTTAGAGCCATGCTCACCTAAGTTTTTCACATTATAATATTGACAACAGCAATCTTTAGAAAAATCATGTACCAGCACCTCTCTCAAAACACTAGATGAGTACCAAAATTCTGAGCTACTACACATTTAAACTAACTGACAATGTCTGTTCATCCTGCTTTTCACTCTGAAGCCTTTGAGATTCATATTTTCAAGCTATTTTTCCAGAATCCCAAAGATTAGGGAATCACTTTGTTTTAAAATTAAAGCAGGCAATATTATACGATCATGGGATTTCAAGGAAGATATCAAACGCTGTCTCATGAAAGAACTGGGGGGGGGGGGGTATCACATCGCATATGCCCTTCTTTTTCTCATTTATTCATATGCTGCCTCTCTTGCACTCCTCTCTCTTTTTTCTTCACCTTTCTCCCTTATCTTTATTTCTTTAGGGTCAAGCCTAATATCTAAAGATATTCTTTAGAATATCTTTATTTCTTTAGGGCCAAAACCTCATAATTTACCCTACTGGACTACATGACTGCCTGAGGTCCCTTCCAACCTAAATTATCTTATGAGTCTACAAATGGATATGCTACAAGTACTAAGAGTGCTAAATGTCTTGGCTCAAAGAGCAGGTGTCAGAGCAAATGCAGTACAGCAGAGAGATTTGTAACAGCTTTACAGCAGTGGTGTTTCTTTAAATTTACATCTTCTGTCCTCACCTTACCTCCTCTGTTGCTTTTTGCCTTTATCTTCCACTCTTTATGTGCCCAAACCCATCTATCACTTACAGAAGAATGTCTGATTAAGATGTGAGGAGGAAAGCACATCAATACAAACCTTAAAGTGAAAGACAATAAAACTTTTGGGGAAGAATAAAGAAAAGGGAAAAGCAATTCCTGCTGCGCTAAATATGGAAAAAGGTCTCCAACCCCAAAAGGTACGCTCTTTTACCTATCCACAATATTATACCAAATCTCAGCCACATCCAGGCTTGTGAGGTAGGGGCTGCTCACTTTCTGCAAAATTTCTTCAGATGAAGATGTCACTGCCTGACAACGAAACAAGAATCAAATGGTTTCTTTGCCTCTCGCAAGCCTAATATACTGATTGACAGCTACTGTGCTGCTGAGAAAGGGGAAGAGCGAATTCCTGCTGAATTCAGTGCTCACCAGGGGCTAAGAGTGGTCGTCTCTTGCAGAAACAGGAGGGCTCATTCCCCAGCAGGAACCAGAGATGGGCCCCTGCCGAGGTCCGAACAAGGCCGGGAGCCCCTGTCATTCATGCTGACAGCTGTTCAGCAGGATCTTGCCTCCAGGGGACCAATTCTCAGCAGTTAAGAGGCAGCCTATTCACAGTGCATGCAGGGACATAGCAGATTTCCCTTTCTGAGCTCCTTATGCAGAGTATCTATAACTGATTGTTAAGGAAAAGGTAAGAGCTAAACGCCTCTGTACAGTAAGGCGTAGTGAATCACAACTAGCTGAAGGAAAAACGGAAAGACACCTTCTGTTATGCATCATCGCATTAATTCCCACCACAGCCTCTAAATAAGCAAAAATATTTTAAATATTAAGTACATTAATAATTTGGATGATTCTGTCTCTGATTTGCTTGTCAGTAAGAGTGAGAGAGCCTGAACTAATAATTCAGAAACAGGAAAAGCTGGCTTAAAAGACAGACATGATTCATTTGGCCCTTATGTGTCAAGCAATTGAACAGCTGGCTGCTGGACAAAGAGCAGTACTTTCTGCCTAACTTTACACCTCATGTCTGTTTACTGTGCAAAGGTTAATGGCTGGAGGAATCCCTCCAAACCACTTACTCTGATGAAAAGAAATTCCATCCTGCACTTCAGTCATTACAAAAATTAAATCTCACACTGCAAAAAGTTTGATGACCGATTCATAATTTAGTGACATTTTAACATGCAAATAACCACATAATTTCACAACGGCTGGATACAACTTCCAAACGAAGTCCTTCTAGTTGCACATGGAAAGGTCAAGGTTACAGATTTCTATCTTGTCTGATCTACACTGCAATTACCACAGTACTTTCAGCTTGATCCTGTATGAATCTCGAGTTCATGAAAATTTTAATCAAGTCAATCCATTTTACTGTATTAAATGAGTATCTCTGGTATCTAAGTGGTTTATGTTAGTTAAAAGGGCTGAAAAAACATTCAAGAGTTCATAGGGAATATAGGAATTACCTGACTCCATCATAAGGTTTCAATTCAGTAATAGTAACTGCTTGACGACTTAACTGTTTTCCTTTCATTTCTTTTTTCTCTAATTAATTTTCTTAGCAAAGTTGGGGGGAGCATCAAAATGAATTGCAGTTTAGACAGTAAACACAATTAATTCCTTCAAATACCTAGTTAACTAGGATGTTTTCTATACAGTTTTCAAGTGAGTCACCAGCTTTAGATAAGTGCTCTTTTAGTCTCTGATGCTGAAGGTCAGTATTTGCTTCTGCCAGGTTATCAGTCCACCGCTGTAAACGCTGATGATCAGCATTAATGTTTGTATAATGTATTAGCCTCCAGAATCGCATTCTATAATAAATAAATTTTGTTATAAGTAGTACATATGACAGATTTAAAAAAAAAGTTATTTTCAATTAGCATTTCTCTTTCCATAATCTTTTCCCTCCTGTGCTTTCTCATACTAAGAGCACAAAATGAGTAAGCCACAAGCAGCTGAGATGGTAGTCCTGTCGCTGTAATTAAGTTCCTGTTACTGAATTCTAGCTGTGCAATTTTGCAGGTAACATACCAGAGCCAAGTAGTCCTTCTGTATGTTTATGGTGCTCTGGGTAACCAATTTGGGTCAGAGCCAACACGTATTTCAGCATTCTCAGCTTTGCCTTTGAGGAGCTCTGTAACTATGTAAAACCAGACCACTTGCTAAGAAACTTTAGCGTTTACTATTATGAAAAAACCCCAGGTTTCATAATAAATGCATTCATAAAGATAGTCCATTGGTACCCCTACCACTTCTAGAGCTGTAATAGATATGTTACCTATCCACACTAACAGAATCAGGGCATTTTGCAAATTGCTCTGGTCCAAACTGATCCTTTTCATTGCTGTCAGTAACCCAAACTACCCATTCAAATCCTTCCAAATCAGGTAAAATCACAAATCGACTATAATCAGCACAAGATAATTATAATGCAGGGGAAGACAAGCCAATGAAATGAACAAAATAAATTTTTTTTTTTCTTTTAATAAATAAAAAATAACGATGTGATCATCTGGATCATATTTCATAGCAATAGTTGTCACGAACAAATGCTACTTTAGTCCACACATTATGACAGAAAGATTGTGACGTTAAACAGTCCTGCCATAAATAGAAATTTTTCATGATGGGTCAAAAATATGCAACATGCAGACAATAACATTTTACATCAAGTTTATAAAGAGAAAATGTAATAAAATTTCAACATGTTTTAGTGAGTTTCTGAAGGACTGTGCATAAGGGGAAATGCCTCTCAAATAACAGAAGTGTCGGCTTATGCTATACAGCACTGTATACATAATAATAATAAATAAATAATAATAATAAATAAATACATTCCTAGGAGATTTTCAGAGCAAGTATAAGATATCAACTAGAGATAATTTGGCTATATCAATTCAGAAAGATGTCTAAAGATAGAAAATATTTTAATTTTGGCTAATCTGATGTAAGATCACTTCAGAAACACTGCTGGAAAAGCTAATTGTGCCTACAGTTCTCCACTACTAACATAAATGACAAGAGAGCAAGAGAGAGACAGGAAAGCAAAATTCCTTACTGATATTATAAGGAATAAAAGTACTCAGGCTTGCAAAGATTGTCACAGGTTAACTCATTTTCCCGACGTCCAAAGCAGAGGCAAAAACTGAGTTTCCAAGACAATGGATATACACAATTGGCACTTACTGCCTTATCAATGGTTCTAATAACAAAAAGCTCCTTTTACTTGTGTCTTAAGCAGCTTTTACTTTTTGTATTATTCCCACATAGTTTATGAAAGCAAATAGCCAGGAAAATCCATAATCCCTTCAACCACTTTTGAAACAGAGACTGCGACTTAAAAGGAAAAAAAAAGTTAATGAAACTGTGGGCATCAGCCCAGTACTGTACTTCAGTCTCCCAGACTTTACATGTAAAGAATATTAGGAAACAAAGACATGATTTCATTTGGTCCTTTCATAGAAAGCAACTCTGAACAGCTGGCTGCCAGACAAACAGCAGTACTTTCAGCTTAACTTTACAAGTCACTTCTGTTTACTGCATAAATTAATCAGCATACTTAAGGCCATCTAACTAAACAGTAAGGTCATCCATAAACTTATCTCCAGCATGACAACTCTGTACTAATTAATTTAGAGAGGGAAATGTACGATAGTATCTTCCTGCTTTTTATGCCAACACCAAGTTCTTTGCAGAAGGGAAAACATCAGCGCATTTCTCTCCCTAATCTTCCCAACATATTGTAATTACTTTACTATACTTCAACAAAATTAGACAAGCAGTTTTGAGGGGATGGGGAGAGACAAAAAAATTGGGTAGCATGGACTGAAGTAATTCAAGCAGTTTGCTGAGTTTCCATAAATACTTCAGAAATTGATCTGAAGCCAACAGAAATGAAAAATTATCAACTCTTTTCCAACAGAAATTAATCAGCTCAGTCAACTAAACAAAGACTCATGCTAAAGAAACATCAGCCTTCAGAAACTTAAGAAGAAAATGTATCTCCTACTAATTGCCAGAAGGCAGTTCATCAAAAACAGCTGCCTTAGTGAAAAATACATGACTAAACACATGAAAACGGTAAAAACATGACATAGTTCAAGAGTAGTATAGAACATAAACCTAAGATCTTTAAACAACAGGCAAATATTTGTAGGGCACTGTGTAGAAAATGGCCTCTGACACAAACCTTATATGCCAGCATAATGTCAAATGAGCCAAAAGCTGGAAAATGCACAAAGAAAACAGCACAACAAATCATCACAGCAATGGTTTTTTGCATAAGACCTCCAGAGTTATTCTGGTACAACCTTCTGCTCCAATGAGGTCTACCATCAAGACTTGGTCAGGTGTTGCCGGGTCTTAAAAAACCCCAAGCATGCAAGCACCACAGGCCCCTGGGCAACCCATTCAACCGCCATACTGCCCTGCTACTGCTAAAAATCATCTCATAGAAATCTTCTTCCTTCACCAACATTATCTGCGGATACAGTGTTGTGGTACGGAGGTCATACAGATACATTTACTGTACCATCATCACTTAATGCTGATGTAGAAACTGACCTAATAGTTCACCAAGTATCAGTGGCTTTAAACCTCTTTACCTAATAAATTGTGCATATGAAGCTAAGACAGCAATATCTAAAGTGGCCACCTACTTCAGAATCACTTCACAGTTCGCCTTTTTTGTTACTCAATTTTCTTAAGTTTTCCTATTTACAAACTGCACACAGAAAAATCTGCCGGATTCCTACTGCATCCCATTCTACCTACAACGTAAGTATGTCAGAATTATTTCTCTGGACTTTTAACTGTGTGGGGAATTGAGAAGGGAAGATCAGAGTAACGCAGGTCGCAAGGAAACCAAAGCTTCTCAAAGTAGCTGAAAGGAACTGAGAAACCTGGGGACCCTTCACCTTTGCATGGACACCACCTATGAGAGCAAGGCACATACAAACTCCTGTGATGTTTCTGAGACAGAAATTCCGCAGATGCTTAAGCCCTTATATACCTACCCACGGTGCAAAGCAAGCATTCAAAGAGGAGCAAGCTAAAGGGGTATTGACATTGCGAGCAAATTCTTCTAAGGCCAAAGACATAAAACTATTTTGACAGTAACTAATACAGATACAGCATAGCGCAAAGCCTAAATTACAGAGAAAAGTGCCATCAGTCAGATAAATACCGTTAGACAAATATAATCCGTAAAATGGGTGTTTCTGATGAAACAGTGCGATTATTCTGAGGCTATTTGATGGGATTGGTTTATTCAAGAATTGGTTTAATCTAAATAAAATAAACTGAAAAGACATGAAGCCAGAACAAGCATTTCTATACTAAAAGAATTATATTGCAATTACAGGGAAAAGCATCTCTTACAATAGGACAAAAAAGACTACACATGAGTATCCATGACCAAGCACTCAGCAATTTTAAGGGGTATTTTTAATTACAAAATCCAAGAAAACCTGAGCTGTGATAGTAACTACAACCTCCAACGTGTACCTGCGTAATAGTGAATATTGGCAGAGAAGTGCAATATATATATAGTCTACGGTCACTAAAATCTGAGGATGGAAGACAAAGTAATCGATGGTTTTCAATTCATTTCCCCCCTTGATAATCCACGGCTGTTGTAAAGCCCATTTCTTCTTTTGTATTGCTGCTTTATACAAAAATGTAACCATAACTTATGCTTCTAATCTTACTCATGCAGCAGTTGCTAGAGGTCTTATGAACAGACTATGGACCACATTCCATCAGATATGATTTCTCCATAAAGCTGTTTTGAGTTAATGACTAAAATATTACAGGGTTAGGTTTTGTTTTTTAATTAATTAATTATTACTGAGTTGAAAATACTTCAGAAAAGTAATGGGGGGGGTGGGAAGAGTTGAGCACTATGCTCTGTCCCTCCCTGACACACAACAAAATTAAATGGGAAATTATTAATAGAGTATGGAGCACTTGACTATGCAGCATATTTGCAATACAAAACCAAAAGAATATGCTAAATAAAGTAGGAGTCTTAAAATTTATTTATTTGGCTTTGTATATATTGTACAGTAGCAAGTCTAACTGAACTACCTTAATGAGCAACATAAAATTAAAGCTGTCATTCTACTGAAGGTCTTGTTGCTCAGTTTTTACACGACCTCAACAGGACTACTCCTACATTTAAACAAAGTACACACACGGTTGCAGTAGGGAAGAATAAGTTCTACAAGTCACTGTGAAAATTTAATTTACTTAAAAAAAAAAAAAACCAAAACCAAACACAAAAAAACCCAAACACCCCAAAAAAACCCACAAAACCAAAAGGAAGTTTCCGTATTTGTTTTTAACTAATTCAAGAAGCTACTGTTTTTTAAGCAGGCATTTCCCTATGGCAATTATTAAAATAATGAACAACTTCCAGAAAAAAAAGCTCTATGTTCATAAAATGCCTTGAACTAGATATAAGATATTACCTAACTATTAGAGATTAACTTATCCTTGTAGGACCTTCAGAAAAAAATATAGCACAAAATCTGATCATCTCCCTGATAACAAAATAATGAACAGATATGTTCGTATAGACCTGTATGCTTTGAATTTGACACAAACCCAGATGGAGCTGAATCTACAACCAACCAGAGTGTTCTGCGGAAAGTTACTGCAGTGATTTTCAGCCCTACTGTTTGACATTGCAACAGCTACAAACCAATATTTAAACAAAATTTCTGACATTATGGCTCAAAAAGGAGTTCAACATTCATAATCTCTGCCATATGTTCTACTTGCTCCCTACAAGCGAGAATCAACTGTGGCTGTAAACTTTATGTCACAGTTAAAAAAAAAAAGAGATGTAAAGTGCACGTGTTACCCATGAAACAAGGACAAAATGGGGGACACAAATATAGAAAGAACAATCTAACCTTTGTTTACAAAGCAATTAAGATCCAAAATGTCAAGAAAGCTTGATTGAAGGTATGATTTATTTTCTGCATCACATCTTACTTAACATCATCCAAAATTAGTTACAGAGAACTTTTAATTCCAATAGACATCAAGTGGAATCACAACTGGGCCAAAGCATCCAGTAACAAGCACCAGCAGCGGAATGTCAGATACGTGCTGCAGATAAGATGGAAAGTAATCTATTTGGCAGATGTTTATATGCATAGCATAGAACACAGGATTAAGAACTGTTCTGTCTTAGCTCAAATTGTGTGGGGTTTTGTTTTAGAAAACCAGATTATTTTAATTAAGAAATCATTTCTAGTCTTTCAAAAAAAGATGAGAGTCCAGTGAAGAAGTTATGGCAATGCTTCACAAAAATTGTACAGCAAAAGATTGTGCTCAAAAAATGCATTACAGGGACACTAAAAATTTTGAAAGATGACTATATACCAATTTATGTTGACTTTCATATTTTAAATTAGCTAAACTGAGAGGAACCACGTGAACAAAATCTATTTCCATTGTCAGAATTCCTCAAAACTGATACCTGTCTAGCAGGCTACTGGTTACTTCACATAAATCTGAAATACAAACACGAATTACAAAGAATAAGGGTCTAACAATGGGCAAGCAATGAAGTGCTCAAATGAAGAATTTTACTGTTCACATTCATATACTGTTTACATTTATAAAAAATAACTAGAATCAAAAATGGATCATTTAAAAAAGCACGAAACAGTCACTTTATTTACTCAAAATGCATCCACTTCCCTGAAAAACTACTACCATTAAGAAATGTTTTACACAGAGGTTCAAAATTATCTGACCCACTGTCTATTACAAAAAGAAGAGGTCCTGCAAATGTGCAAAAAAGAGTATGGAACTAAAAGTTATCACAATTTTATGTGCCAGACTTATTTTCAAAGGTTTTTGGAGAGGTGTGACAGAGAAAATAGAACTCTAAGTTTAATGTGACTAACAAATGTAATGTCTTATTTGGAAGCTACCAGTAGTTACAGGATCTGGATGTAAAATCTGGGGTTTGTTTCCACATTTCCTACACTTAAAGCACAGTGACATTTATTTTTGCTTACTTCCAGTTTGCTACAGAAACCGCCAAAGAATGAAAACAATTTCAGGATTAGCACACATAAAAAGGCTGTATAGCTACTTTATGGTTAAAGGGCCAAATCAGCTACAAGTATAAATTCAGAAGCTGTTCAAGAGTAAACAGTCTTTCTTAACCCTTGATTCTAAAAGTTATATACAAAAAAATAACCTTAAAACCCTGGCTACGAGACTTTTCACAATACTTGCTTACAGATTTCTATATCCGTTAAAAACAAGAACGAAACATATCCATATACATTGATCCATAAACATAATTATTTTAAAGCATGTCATAAATATTTTACAATACACTTTTATACTAAAAATAATTTCTTGCTACTTGCTTAATATAACACCACACTGATCAGTAACAAGTTTCCAAATTACAGGTAAATTAGGCCTGGAAATCCCAACTCGTTATTTTGGCAACCATCTAAATTATTATCAGGATTACAGAGCGTCTTCAACAAGCAAGGCCTAAAGTCCTAGGCTATGAATTATTGTAGAGAGAGATCTGTAAATTCCAGTATTAAGGAGTTTTGCATTTCAGATTAACCCATTTACTGAATATGCTAGGACTGCCCACATTTTCCTGAATCTTCCTCCTTCCCTTAAAGGTGAAAAAATAGGAGAGGAAAAACTATTCTAAAAAACAGCTTCAATCCCACATTCCAGCCCAGCCACAACATTCAGAGTCCAGCATGATTAAAATATAGTCGTTCTTACATTACTATAAATCATACCTAAAGTTTCAATTTTATTTGAGGAGGAAAAGATGGGTCATTGGCTAGTACACTAATGCAGAAGCAGAGTTCAGGTTCTGGCTATTTCATATTTCTCTTGCAGACCTTCTCAGGCACATCAGCTAAGCCCAGTGCCAAAGCCATTACGTGGGTATTACTGTTGTCCCATGTCACAAGTGATAAGTCAGGTCTGAATTTTACCAGCTGAGAAGCTGTGAAATAGATACTACAGCAATACCAGTGACATAAATGTCTACATTAGAAGGACAGAATTAATTAAAAGTGTTCCTACTTCTAGTAGAAGCTTGTGAAAGAGTTGGAATGTTGGAATCGAGTAACCACGGAACAACTACACTGCAACAACCCACTCATCAGAAGAGATTTTTAAGGTACAGACAATTAAAGTATTTCAGAGCCTGCATAAACAAAGGGGAAAAACGCAACAATTTGATTATACAAAACAAACAGGAAAAGAGATTGAGATGAACATTACAAATGCTTTCTTGTGGTATTTTTTATTTTCTTTTTAGTCTTAACATATGCTGAAAGACTCAACACATATTAAACTAAATCCCTAACTAGTGCTAGGCCAAATCCAATTGAGATTTTCTGCAAAAAAAGAAGTCAGTCATGAGAAATGTTAAAAATGTACATCCCTGCG
The DNA here is from genome assembly GCA_013400035.1 of Rynchops niger. NCBI lineage: Eukaryota > Metazoa > Chordata > Aves > Charadriiformes > Laridae > Rynchops > Rynchops niger. The sequence continues at coordinate 401,186 of VXBH01004557.1, read as the reverse complement.
ATTATATTAATTGAATGCGTAGAGCGATATCTATGTAATTGTCTTGCAAACAATTGCAACTACCTGGATTGCAGAAGACAGAATAAAGACTTGCTGCCGTAATACATACACTTGGTTCAAAAAAAAAAAACGAAAAACCAAAAACTAAAACACCTTAGTATTACCTTGGGTTTCTTATTTTACTGATTTACAGTGATCAGAGATGCAGTGATCTCAGCCAAAGTACTTCAAAACCAATTATACTGCTGAATTACTGTCAAAAGACGCAAACCAGTACATTTTATATTAGTCCAGAGTTAGGCTCAAAATGTTTTCACAGAGTTTGTGGGAAACAAATTTGATAGTAATGAGATGGTGAAATGAACAGACTGGTCATACATCCTTTCAGACGTTCAATATTGGAAGTAAAGAAAGACTTGGTATTAGAACTGAGATACGCATAACTCTCAGCTGAGTTCTACATCCTTATCTTTTCTTCCTTAGGAAATTACTCTGGAAATGAACCAAGTGAAATTAAAGTACAATTCAATATATGGAGGAAGTGGCAGAATCAGGCTCTTCTAGGAAGAACAAGGGACAGATTCTCCCGGCAACGAGCTCTTCTGGGACAAGGACTCTAATTATGGGTACACGCGGCATTAAGCACAAAAAAGGATTCTAGGTCAGTTGGAAGTTAAACAAATTATTAAATCATGCTTGCATGCTACTACTACCAGACCAAAAGTGCAGCTTCCTCATATTGCAAAGCATTGATTTGCTATCACCCTGGGGGTTCAAATGACACTTCTAATTATGCCACCCCCCACCTTGCCCCCCCCTTTTTTTATTTTTTTTTTGACATTTAACTTGTACTGAAAAGCTTTAATTGAGATAACATGCTGCCTATCCTTAGCACTGTTTTCAAGCCAAGTCAGGTTTCGGGTGTCCTTCCATAGCTAGCATAGCAGTATCTAGGCACAAGTTCCAAATTGTGTGCTAATTTGTCACAGATACAGTAGTATGCCAACGTCTAATTCAGATGAGACTTGTACAGTGAAGAGATCTGGCAGGGAACCCATTGCTTCTCTTGGGAAACTTAAGTACTACAGGAATACAAACAGAAAAGTCCCTGGCCTTAGAACTCTGCAGACCAACAGATGCCTACTATGATTAGAAAGCTCAAAATAAGCAAATGTTCACAAACTGGAAGTGAAGGAAGTCACACCAAAGACCCCATGACTAAGGTCATGGTGACAGGACTGAGTCAGTCTCTCTTGTTTACCTGGATTTTTCTCCAGCATTATACTGTAGAAGTTCATTGCAGTGCTCTCTTCAACAATTTAACTTCTCACTGCAGAACGAACTAGGCTTTCCCTCTCACAATAATAAGAAAAAGTTTATGATTTCAGAATCAAAAGAATTCACTTCCATTGAACAAGCAACAGCAACACCTGCGAACAGCCATCTTTGGTGAATGAACAACAGCCTTCAAGTAAACTGTTAACTCATGCTTTTGGAAATAAAAACTCTGTTTTTCACACTACTTCACACTATTTTTTAAAAATGCACTGAAGTATCTAGCCAGATGATTTGAAAATGTACTCATCAAAAAGAAAGAGCCATGTTAAGAGAATGCAGAGGAACACAGACACCACAACCTCTAAAGAACCACAAAAAAAAAAAAAAAAAAGACATTTCACTCACACTTAGATTTGTAGCAGTAATATGAAGCTTGTTAAAAGTAAAAAAAAAAACAATTCTGTCTATTACAGGTGACAAGGTCTAAAGAATATAAGCCAAAAAAAGACCAAATAATCAATTTAAAATATGAAAAACATTAGAAATGTATCCATATCAATGACAGATTGTCATTAGAGTCCACAAAATTTACCTTGCACAGCAAGTCTAGTTTGTCAAGCTTACCTAGGTGTATTTGATACCCAGGTTCGCTTTGCAGTTACTACTTCTGAACAAAGATTTTATTACACACTTTTCCCTGTATGAGAGAAAATGAGCTACAAACACCAAATTCCTCTTAACTTTATTGAAACACGCATTTTGAGACCAGGCAACACATATACAAGTAGCTTCTGTTGATGATACAAAAAACATAAGAATGATACAGACAGGTAAATAAAATTTAAAGCAAAATATACACAATATTAGTATAAACCACAACAGAAATATGAGGCATGATTCAAGGTATTATATCTACAAATTGCCTTATTTCTTGCACAAAGTAAGCCTGTCACGTTGCAGGTAACAGCCCTGTGTTCTTTCCTAAAGATACCGGCTACTTAAGTCCCACTGAACTTGCAGCGAAACATCCACGATACAGCAAGAAATGCTAGCTCATTAAAAGTCATGACATATACCACTCTTTCCCAATGCCTTTAACTGATGAAGGATAGGGAAGGGAAGCCAGTTTCTGTATGCAGTCTTGAATGTCTCATACACAGTCTAGAATGATTTACAACTTGAGCTAACTTTTATGCAGACTTCAAAATATCAGGTTCAAAGTCCAGGACAGCAAGGAGTGTTTGTATTTAAGAGTACATCTTTATTTTTTCCAGCATACTCTTCCTAACAAAGGACAGACTGCAGAAAACATGCAATGCAATTGAAAGCTGAGATAAGAACTTTGTCCAGTTTAGCATTGCTTCATGGAAGCACTCAGAACAATTTATACTGCTAAGAGGTGTCTTAGTCTTTGGGGTGGAGGGATGATTTTTTGTTTCGTATTTCTTGTTCCTAAAAATGCAGGAACACAGGAAAAATCTGCAAATGTGATATTCAAAAGCATTCAAGCAGATTTAATAGCACTTCAGACAGATCAGAAAATTCCAGGTAGACCATGATGATGGAATGCTTAAACGAATACTATCTCAACTGGTCACGGAATCACAGAATCTTCTGAGTTGGAACGGACCTCTAGAGATCATGTAGTCCAACTCCCCTGCTAAAGCAAGAATGCCTAGAGCACATCACTCAGGAATGCATCCAGGCGGGTCTTGAAAGTCTCCAGAGAAGGGGACTCCACAACCTCCCTGAGCAGCCTGTTCCAGTGCTCTGTCACCCTCACCGTAAAGAAGTTCTTCCGTGTATTTGAACGGAACTTCCTGTGTTCTAACTTGTGCCCATTGCCCCTTGTCCTGTCACTGGGAACCACTGAAAAGAGCCTGGCTCCATCCTCCTTCAGCCCACCCTTTAGATACTTGTAAACATTAATCAGGTCTCCCCTCAACCTTCTCTTCTCCAAGCTAAAGAGTCCCAGCTCCTTCAGCCTTTCCTCATAAGGGAGATGCTCCAATCCCTTAATCATCTTAGTTGCCCTTCGCTGGACTCGCTCCAGCAGTTCCCTGTCCCTCTTGAACTGGGGAGCCCAAAACTGGACACAGTATTCCAGTTGTGGCCTCACCAGTGCAGAGTAGAGGGGGAGAATGACCTCCTTCGACCTACTGGCCACACTCTTCCCTATGCAGCCCAGGATTCCATTGGCCTTTTTGGCAACAAGGGCACATTGCTTGCTCATGGATAATTTACTGTCTACTAGGACCCCCAGATCCTTCTCCTCAGAACTACTTCCCAGCAGGTCCACCCCTAACCTATACTGGTGCTTAGCATTCTTCCTCCCCAGGTGCAGGACCTTGCACTTGCTTTTGTTGAACCTCATTAGGTTCTTCTCTGCCCAGCTCTCCAGCCTGTCCAGGTCACGCTGGATGGCGGCACGGCCCTCTGGAGTGTCAGCCACCCCTCACAGTTTGGTATCATCAGCACATTTGATGAGGATACACTCTGTCCCCTCATCCAGGTCATTAATGAATATACTGAACAAAACTGGACCGAGTATTGACCCCTGGGGGACACCGCTGGTTACTGGCCTCCAACTAGACTCTGTGCCGCTGATCACGACCCTCTGGGTTCTGTCACACAGCCAGCTCTCAATCCACCTCGCTGTCACCTCATCTAGCCCATACTTCCTCAGCTTCCTAAGGAGGATGTTAGGGGAGACAGTGTCAAAAGCCTTGCTAAAGTCAAGGTAGATGACATCTACGGCTCTGCCCTCATCCAGCCAACCTGTTATAACATCATAGAAAGCTATCAGATTGGTCAAGCATGATTTACCCTTGGTAAATCCATGTTGACCACTTCCAATAACTTCCTGTTCCTCAACTTGTTTGGAGTGGTCTACTCACAATACTTACAAAAGCGATTTAAACATCAACACAAAGACCAACAACTCAGTGACAGATCTGCAAAAGTTTTAAAGTAATACCCTGGCACAAACTGAAATAAAAGCGTCATGTCTGTCTCTGTCATCTCTGTATTTTTAGATTAATGTTCCACAGTAACACGGGACAAATTTTATTGCTTCAGATTAGATTTGATTGATTTTAATATTGGGATTATTCTCCAATTCTTCTACACTTACAAGATACTTCTAAAAACAGCTGAATTTCCTACTTGCCTTTGCTCTTCGATGCTTTAAAAGTTTTTAAAGGATGTGAATTCCTTTTGATATCGCTATGGTAAGATGCCAGAAATTTGACATGAGACATGCGCCAAAAATTAACTTTTCAGAAGCTATTCCAGACCATCTGGAGAAGATGCATTTCAAGTACAAAATAATTAATACCACCTTCACTAAAACACTAAACAAACAGTAGTCTGCCCTTTCCTTTGTGCAATTAAAAGCTTTGAAAGTATCAGCCTACTCAGAACAGATTATGAATCACTCATAACGAAATAAATTTCCTTTTTTTTTTTTTTACCACTATTAGGTTTGGGCTTTTTTTCCTCAAACATAGCAGTGCTCTCGTCCTTGAAATTGCTGATTAGAACTTTAAATACACAACTGTGGCCTAAAAACTCACTTCAAGGAAAAGCTAAAATGAAACTCCCGAACTTATCCAAGGTGAAATTGTATCCAAATCAAGTAATGCATTCATGGTTCTTAACGTGGAAGTCTAGAAACACTGAAAGTGCAGATGGAAACCATAAGTAAATTCAGAAGACAGAAAAAATCCTCCTTATCTCATATTTTGTCACAAATGATTTATGGATTGGAAACAAAACCTGTACCTGAATTCTGCAACAGATGAAGACTGGGCAATGGAAAAAGAAGGTATATGCAACCACTTGCACAATGCTTACTTTTACGAGTACACACAACATCCGTGTTTCTAGCAGAAACACTAGTTTCAAAGTATGTTTTATATACAGAAGCCTATTGTATTGCGTCAATGAAATATGTTGTCATTCATAAACTCCTTATAAAATGTCAATAAAGAGCTTACAGAAATTCACTAATGCTGCACAAAACTTGACGGTACCTCAACAGAGATATGCTTTTTACATTACAATGAGGCAGTCCTGCCCCCACCAGCACACAAAACTGACACTGCAAAGTAAGGTTGTTCAGAACATGTTAGCCTATATTTCTAAAGGAAACTGTCTAGTGCAATAATCACAAAATAAACCTCCATTTTATTTATTATGATCATTTATGAGTTGACATAAAATCTAGGCCTTAGAAATAACTCCTTAAGGAAATTAAATACTAAGAGAGATGAAAAGCATTTCAGTAATCCAGTAAAATAAGAAACTGAGAACTAAGAACACAGCTTGAATTATTTTTCACAAATAATCTACAAGTAATCTAATGGGTTCTCCAAAGAACGTTATAAAAAAAGATAATGTAAATCACCTATGAAGTATTTCAACTTCCGGCAAATCCTCTCCTCCTTCCCTCCCAAATCAATAACAAATAATGTTTTTTAAGAACCTATCCCCACAACAAAGTTTGAGTGAATGTCAATAAAGTTGAGTAAGAACAACATATAAATTCTTGTGATATGTTTGCAGCATTTTGTTACCAAAAGGAGGAGAAAGAGACACACTCAGGCTCAGTTTCACTCATTCTCTGGGCTGAAGTCTTTTCTGTGACCAAGCATGGAAACTATACTTTCCTTCTCATGTTTAGTTAATCTTCTGATCTTAACTTCTGTATAATTTCTCAGTGCCTACATTTCCTATTTTGGAAGCAAGATTACACCAGGACGAGAAGTTGGGAGAGGTTCAATCAAGAGAGAGAACCTTTTTTGACTTGTTTCTGGGGAACATTTTTAAATATTTGCATAGGTGAGACAGTTCTTTCACATTGTGACTACTGCCCTCACCTCGTAATGAAGAGGGTCACGTATTCTCATGTGCTCAGAGTGCTGCTACGGAAATAAATAAATAAATAAATTACTGCTTATTTGCTTGAAATTCACATCTTTACATCCTTTCATTTGCTACTTTTTTCTTCTACTATATCAAATATGTTATTTCTCTTTGCTCTGAACTCTAGCCATAACCTGGCCTTCAATGCTACCATCTTTTTCAATTACCAAAATGTTGGCCCTTTAACTATGGCAGCATTTATTGATCAATAAAAAAATAATTTTAAAATCACTTGCACAATTCTTCTCATATTGTTACATATGTGCCAGGAAAAAATTTCCATAAATTTCCCTTGAGCTCCTCATTCTCTTACAAATATTTCCCCAGCATTTTCCTTTACCCCAAAAGATATAAAACCAGCAGAAGTTGAGCTGATCAACTTTCTCCCTCCAGCACTCGCTGCTCAGCTGTTACCTCTTTTCTTAGACTAGAAAAAGGCCACGGCAGAAGGCATTACGCTCCTATGTGTTTATACCGCACCTAGCACAACAGACTCTGCTGTTATTGCTTTTAGGTCCTACTACAACACAATGAATATGTCACCTGTTAAATCATCAACCCTAATTTGAAGGAAAAAAAAATATTTTAAATGTCTTTTTCCAACAGATGGTCCCAAATTTTAGGATTAGAGGTTATTGTGCTGAGAACTGTCACATATAAAGCACCTTTCTCTTAGGTGACTAAGGAGGGCACAGCTCCATCCATCCAGGTACCGCTTCCTAACCAAACAGATTTTGCTGCCCTCCTGTGGCCTGTGAAGATTTTAAACTCAAAAGTCACACTCACCAGCACACTGGTGAAACAGCTAAGAAAAACTGATTCTGCTCGACCAGTTCGCACTTTTGTCTTGAAAGACAGATTGCACAGCTCAACATCACACTTTGAAGAAAGTAAAAAAGACAAAATACTGTTGCAGGGGTAACAAAGGTCTCCTGATGCCTCTGCTTGAAAGGACTGCTTAGGCTTTGTAGCAGAAATACAGAGATCAGTCATGCTGTCTTAACAGCTGAGCTGATAAACTTAAAACTCATCTGTCTGTCAGTTACAATGTGTAGAAAACAACAGTGTAAGTGACCTACAAAAATACTGCAAAGAAAGGGAAAAAACCCTAACTTTAAATCCTTGTGTTGATTATGCTACATAGCTATATGAATTACGAATCCCCATACTCTCAGATACGGCAAATGGATGACACATGAAACAGGTACAGGATGCAAGCTGTACAATGGTTACATCCTACCATCAATGGAGTTGGGATTTAAGTCTAATGAGAAAACTTACAGTACAATCTTCAAACAAGCAGTGAAGACATTCTACAGCAAGAAATATCAGAATGCTGAAGCAGATTAAATATTTCTTTTGAAGGCAATGCTGGTGCTACAGAAGTTCAATTTAAGTTGTACAGCAACTGGAATACTAAAATATTTTTGCTGAAGTTCTGAAACAGGCAGATTTTCTTGACAACTAGTTAAGCAGCTGCCATGAGGACCAGCAGTGCATGAATGGTCAGCATCTGTGTAATTCAGACTGGATGGCATATATGGAATTAGCTATTATGAAATGGCAACACTATACACAGGACTCAAAAGTAGTTCAATGCTTTCTCATACATAGTTTCCAGGCAAAAAGGTGCAAGAAATGTGTCGTCATTGTCTTCTCTATGAAGTGTCACTTTGTACCACAGCATCACTCTTAAGTACACCCTACTGACCATTAAAGGAGATAAATTTCTATATACTGTGGCTTCCCCAAAAATACCTCTGCTGATGATTTCGAGACGCGTTTAGAAGAAAATGTCTTTTTGGATCACATTAATCATCTGTCACAGATTTTTGCTGGACATTGTCCCAAACCAAAATTGCTAGAAGGGATCATCACTCTTCTTTCTTACACAGTAATCATCCATAAAGAATATCCCACACCTCCTTGCTATGGAGCACTTAGCAGAAACTTCTTCTCTAAACCTCTGGCTTAAGAGATAAATAATAGAACTTTGGAGCACGGAAATAAAAAAGGGGCAAAGAAACAAGTATACTACAGTGATATCAGGAGAAGAAAGAAAGTCTAAATGAACAAAGGCCAGAGTTACTTAGCGGGCTATTTAACATTCATGAAAGATTTCACAGGAAGACATGGAAAATTAATTTAACAGTCCTGTCAAAAAAATTAAAAAATCTGCTAGTCATCTATGAGTTAATGGTTTTGGGTTTTATGTCCTTCCATATATGTGAGAACTTTAGAGACAAAAGGGAAAAAACACACAGTCTAATGATTAAAACTACTTTTTCTATCTAGGGCAGATCACACTCAAATTCTATCTATACATAGCCAGCTCAGGCAGTGACTGACAAGTGCAGACACTTTGTAAAAGTTCACTCTAATTAATCACGAACATGCTTTAATTTAACTGTCAGAACTAAGACTACTGTGAATTTATACAACCAAGTCATTAAGAACTGCCTTCAGTTCCCAAATCATAAATCTCTTAAACATTTCAAGTGGCAAATTGCACCATTTAAATTCTTTAGATGCGTTCCATAAACAAACACAAACCACAACAGGATTAAAAAAAGCCTGCACTGAACTTTATATACTGTATTCTATAAAACAAATCTCTCAGAAACCTAAAAACTCACAATTAACAAGGACTTGTGAATTGTAAAACCATACCTCTAGGGATTAAACTTCATGAAAAACTGAACTCCTATTATATGGGAAATTCATATACGAAGGGCTAAGGCTTCAGTAATTCTCTGAGGGTTTATACTTATTCCACAAAGCACACCACTGAAACAAAGGTGATGCTTTTCAATATCATTATCAGCTGTATGGAAAGTCCGTCAATCATCCTCACCATAATACTTTCTTACAGAACAGGCCAAACACCAATGAGAATGTGCCCTAACTGAATCAAAATGCAGCTGTTAGAACTTGACATTATTCTTTCTAGTATGATTTTCAGTAAGATACATTAGCAAGTGTTCCTTTTTCTTTGAAGATTTTAAGTATTTCAGCAGCTATTAAACATGTCATTTAGATCCAAACATCACTTAAAAAAATGCAACAGACTTGAAGCTAACATAAATGTACCGAACTTGTAGCTTCATAATGCAGCTGCATTGTTTTCATGAGGCATACAAACCTGTTTTCAAAAAGTATTCGTTTCAGTAAAACATTGTGCCTAAAAATCATTAGTACACACTTATTTAACTTAGTCATATAATAGCTTTGCCTCATGTCTCCAAATAATCATCTTAAAAACATAAAATAATGCATTCCTTTCCCTTGTTTACTTTGGCAACCAAAACAATCACAAAAGAAAAATGGAGGGAGAGCACAGTAATATTAGGAACAGTGTATATTGCCATGGACAAGTTATCTGGAATAGTGGCATGCATAATTTATGATTTCCAGCTACACATAATTTTTTGTCTAAAAATTAGCAATTGCACTCAAACTCCCATCAAAATTGTCCTATCAAAAACTATGAGTCAAAAGATCCAAAGAAGTCACACGTGAAACCTAAAGTATTGCAAGAATCCTCTTTTTAAGACAAGCCACATAAAAGAAGAGTGAAATTGCAGTAATAAGCTTCCATTTTCTTACATTATCACCTCAAAAACCAATGTTGCCTATTTTCAAGCCATAAGCAGTTCCTTTTCTTTTTGTTACTGAAAATTATTTACTTCTTAAGTACTTATTAAGAATATGAGACAACCTGGCTTCATTGCCATCATGGGTTTTCCAGATCTTAAACTGCAAAATACAATACATTCATAAATGTGGTTTAAACTTATCTAAATGAGTGCAGCAAAACTGTAACTTTAAGAAGAGGTTAATGAGAAGCAGCCTCAGTTGCGTTTCCCTTGGACTGTTACCCATGTGGCTTGCAGGCAAAGAGCTGTCTGATATGGAAAAATCAGTTGAGGAAGAAGGATGAGTTCCTGCTTCAGGATGCTTGAGATACTGAAATAGGCTACAAACTATTAAAAAAAAAAAAAATCTTCAAAGTCTTTCAAAAAGTTCTGACAAGCTTGGAAGGGAAATAGAGAACTTTAAAGTGTTTCTTTTAACTCTTCTTCTTTTATAGAATAAATGACTGCCTGGATCTTATTTTAGAAACACTGTTGCTTTTAAAGTAAAACACATAATTCGCATGTCTTGATTAGCAAAAAATTTAATAAAATATCAATTCCCTAAAACAGCTTTGATTTTTAAGCATCATATATTCTCACCTCAGAAAGCATCTCTCAAGTCACAAATATTCCAAATGTAACACCAATATAAAAAGCAGAACAAAATACAGTAACTGTGAGCAATCTTCACAAAATAATCCAAGAAGCAACTTGGATATACTGAATCAATCTCAACAGCAATTTCAAATCAAATAACTCTGCATCTAATAAAGCATTTATTCCACAGCTAGTGTGTCAGTCAGTTCTGTTAGCAATTACAAATAATTTTAACATGGGCCCAAAATCACAAACTTTTATATTGGTTAAGAGATAACGACATCATTTAATGTTTTCCTTCAATGTTGTAAAAAAAGAAAATAAAAAAACCCCGCAATAACCATTAAAATATTAGAAATCTCTAATCATGTGAAATCAGAGAATGTTTGATAGTCATTTGGTTTAAGGGTAAAACCCAAGAAATCAACATTATGTCCAAAATACAGGGAACTCATTCAGAAGCCAGGCTTTTCAGTAGCTGACAGATCAAATCAAAAATCTCATCATAGCTCATCAGTGTCGCACAGAAAGCAGACGAAGAAGTAAACTATTGAAATAAATTCCTCTGCATACTTTATTTACAGATACTTTCGCAAAGCCTAATGCAAGTTTATTATAAAAAGTCCTATAAAATCAGTGTTTATGGACAGAGAAGGAAAGGAAAGTAGGTATGGAGAGAGAGCATGCAGAGTAGCAAATTACTGATACAGTACTAAGTATTTCCAAAGCGCTTATGATGAATGAACTCAGTCCTTGAGAATTGACCCCAGAGGTGAAACCAAATTGCTTCGGAATAATATATGTAAATGGGATCTCCAAGATCAATGGTTGTCCAACTATAAAAACATTTTTGAGATCCCCATTTTTATTTAGCAGATTCAGTTTTGCCAACAAAGGAAAACACTCTTGCCTTCCTAAAATATTTTAACGATTCCAGGGCAAAGTGTCAGATAAATATCCGTAATTCGTTTTTCTTTCTGCCAGAAAAAAATATTTCTATCACAGTAACTCTAAGTTATGTTGGATAGTAGGTTAAAAACAAAACCTGGTTTGCAAATAATTAATGCCACAAGGAAAACGTGAGCATTAGTTCCAGGTGACAGTTGTGGAACACAAAGATCTTCTTTCTACAGGGAAGCAAGTTTTACTGCCTTGGAGTTTCAATGGTGTGTTTTTAATTCATAAGCAATTTATTTAAAAATAATTTTAAGATAATTTTCTATTCTTCATCTCTCCATACATATTGTGATGTCAATTCTTAAAGCCACATACTAGATTTACTCATAATTTTTTGTCATACACAAACGAATTGAGATAACCAGTCATCAGAAATTACGTTCAGTTTCACTTGTATTTTTACCAAATAAAATATCCCAATCCCCAAATCCCAAAAAAGTACATTTCCTTTTGTGAAGAAATTATCATCACTACCAAATACAAAGGTGGCACAGTAAGAAGAGCTTCATCCTCATGTCACTATTCTTTCTGTAAATCAGACAAGCTCTATTTCTAGTGTGAACATTCTGTACTCTATATATACATAAATAATTGAATATGGCACCGTTAGTAAGATTTATATTCATGCATATATTAAAATACTCCTATTAATAAAAGCAGGTTTCTCAAAAAGAAAAAGCACTGAAGATAAAGTTCTCAGCTAAAATAAATTATTTAGGAAAAGACAACAACATAAAGGCAAACTTTTAAATATTATATACCTGTATTCCCACACCCCCCCAAAAAAAACATTTACAGTATATTATGAATTATTCTGTGGCTTATAAATCAAGGTAACAAATCTCTTCTTAACAACTGTTTAAGAGACAGCCTTATCCCTGACCAGTAGATGTTGGGCTTTCCAAATTTTGTCTCATTTTAAAAGCTAAGCATTCTAAAAATCTTGAATGCAAACAAGGGGCAAATATCAATCAAGGTATCATTTTATTCAGGCTAACCTTTGTGATGATTTTATATAGTAATTTAATTTGGTTATCAACTTGCTACTGATCACAAAGCAAGCATAAATCACACAGAACCACAGAATGATAGCAGTTGGAAGGGACCTCTGGAGATCATCTAGTCCAACCCCCCTGCCAGAGCAGGGTCACCCAGAGCAGGTTGCACAGGAACGCATACAGGCGGGTTTTGAATGTCTCCAGAGTTGGAGACTCCACCACCTCTCTGGGCAGCCTGTTCCAGTGCTCTGCCACCCTCAAAGTAAAGAAGTTGCTCCTCATGTTTAGATGGAACTTCCTATGCTCAAGTTTGTGCCCGTTACCTCTTGTCCTGTTCCCGGACACCACTGAAAAGAGCCTGGCCCCATCCTCCTGACACCCACCCTTTAAGTATTTATAAGTGTTGATAAGGTGCCCCCTCAGTCTTCTTTTTTCCAGACTAAAAAGATTCAAATCCCTCAGCCTTTCTTCATAAGAGAGATGTTCCAGTCCCCTAATCATGTTGGTAGCTCTCTGCTGCACCCTCTCCAGCAGTTCCCTGTCCTTGAACCGGGGAGCCCAGAACTGGACACAGTACTCCAGGTGCGGCCTCACCAGCGCAGAGCAGAGGGGGAGGATGACCTCCCTCAACCTGCTGGCCACACTCTTCTTGATGCACCCCAGGATGCCATTGGCCTTCTTGGCCCCAAGGGCACGTTGTTGGCTCATGGTCATTCTGTTGTCCACCAAGACTCCCAGGTCTTTTTCCACAGAGCTGCTCTCCAGCAGGTGCAGCACCCTGCACTTGCCCTTGTTGAATTTCATAATGCTTCTCTCTGCCCAACTCTCCAGCCTGTCCAGGTCTCTGTTCAGATTCATTCTGTCTTCAGGTAGTCATCGCCTTGCAATGGATTAACACCCTTTCTTACACCTGTGCACTGGACACAGAAGATATGAAAGGCCTTTTCTTTTTCCATGTTGGCTTTTTTAAATTTGTACATGGAAAATTTCACCTCCTCAAGTCAAACGCTTGTCCCAGTCAATTTCTTAATAGGAATAACATGTTTCACTGGGAGTTGTGTTTATTCACAAAATCCATTAAAATGCACTTGCTTAGGAAAAATTGACCCTATGAATAGGACCAATTACAAAGTTGAAGGGCTTCATATCTTCCATTAATTGGTAAGAGCAAGCTGCACTTGTAAAATGCATTCCTGTATTTTGATCTAGCTTTATTTATTTGCCTACATTTTTTGAACTAACTTCCTCCACCTCAAACTCTTCACAGATTCTGCAACTGAACCCTCTGTCTCCTACTGTGCATGTACTCCCAGTTTTTATTATAGTGGTCTTTCAACATTCACCTGACAGCAAGTTTTATTTCAGCTAAGGAGCTCTTTTCTGACCTACAACAATTCCTTCATTTAAGAAAAAATATTTTTATGAGGAAGAGGGCATTACTTACAAGCCTACAGAATGCAGTTTACTACACGCTACATTCATTCTGTGACCAGTTTCACACTTTGGAAAGAATAGTATAAATTTGTTCACAGCAAATACCAAAGAAAATACCATCATGTGCCCACTCTGTCAGTCTAGCTGCTAATTTCAGAATGCGATACAAATAAAGCACTTTTCTTATTTTAAGTACTTCCTGTTTAACAAGCATTTCAACTCAGAAAAGAAGTGAGGGTTTGTGAGATTGTGGGTCAGTTATTTCTCATTCTTGAATTTCACAGTAGGGTAAAAAACTTAAATAAATAAAAAGCTGTTGTAAAGAAAAAAGTAGATTCCTGTTAAAAAAAATATAACCTTTCTCCCATTTTTTGTTTCACAGTGAACACAATGCTTGATGAAAAAATGACAGTACCAAAGACTTACATGCCCATATATCAACAGAATAATAAAGCAGTGACAAGAGTTATCGCTCCCCGCAGCCACGTACACACACTTTCCCCCTCCCCTTAATGCGCTTTGGGTGAGCCTAAAGAAAGTACCTCTAATCATAACTAGTCAAGCTGGTCTTGATAACCACAAAGTCTTTGCAGCTGATAGGGAAATAACCTGAAGACAAGGAACAGTTCACACACACAGCACCAGGAACACAAGCAAAAACTCCAGGGTTGACTGAACTTCCAGGAAGGATAAAAAAGTCCTTTCTACTGCTGCCTAATGTGAACTGTGAAACCACAGAAAATATGTCTCATTTCTTTGTTGGTCACAGATTTAATTAAATATACCCTCCTCTTTCCCAGACCTCACAATTAATCAGCAGTAGCACAATATTTCCATTCAACATTCTTATTTCAACAAGACTCTCTTCACAAAACTTCAGCCACAACTTCGTCAGGGAAAAAATTAAAACATTTTCTATGCTGACATGTCCCTGTACGGCTGATGCAAGTATCTCATTTTCCTTCAGTCTCACATTGTGACCACCTACACTTTTATATTCTGACCTACCACCCTTTTCTTTTACTAGCTGTACCTATTTACAACTGCATCTACCTTTACTTCTATGGAAAAGTTCAATGTAACCAAGCATCTCTGAGTTATATCTACTGCCAGCTGAAGAATTTACTGTAAATAAGTATTTCATTAAATATTTTTCATTAAATATTTTAATGGCATACACGTTTCCAGTATTTGCCTCCGAAATAACTTAGAAATCCTTAATTTCTTTTGAGATTCTGCACAAATTAACTTTTCAATATCAAAAGATGCATTTAGCCAGACAGACTCAGTTTGTGTGCTTGGGGGTAAGTCTTTATACACTATGTGATTTAGAAGAAACAACAAAGTGCTGAGGGGTTTTGGCTTCTGTATTTAATAGACAATATCAACATATTTCTGATCTAAACATAGATTTGGGAAGCAAGCTTAGAAACTTAAAGTATTGGCCAAGTTTTTATACAGTAAACTAGAAGAGAAACCAGCATTTACAATACATTTTAAAGTAAATGAAATATTTTATGTTAAATTCCTTCCAAAAGTGAAAGTTTGTAACAACAACTACTATATTCTAGAATATCAACAGTTATGGAGGGCACTAGGATACTACATTTTGGGAGATTTGCAGTGTTTCAAATATACTCCAGATGCTCACAAAGGCTTAGAGAGTCACACATCTCAAGGCTGATACACGCAACTTTACAAGCCAAATATTTTAGAAGTAATTGACATAACAGCAGAAGCTGAAAGATATATAAAAGATAAACATGAGTCCATTTTGGTCAATCAAATACCTTTTAAAAATTGCATCGGGACTAGAGCTAACAGAGGGGTTTGCATGGGAATGGTTCAAAGCTGCAGTGGGGGAGGTTTAGACTGGACATTAGGAAGCATTTCTTTACCAAGAGGGTGGTCAGACACCGGAACAGGCTTCCCAGAGAGGCGGTCGATGCCCCAAGCCTGTCAGCATTTAAGGGCATTTCGACAATGCCCTTAACATGCTTTAACTTGGGTCAACACTCGACTGCTCAGCCGGTTGGATTAGATGACTGTTGTAGACCCCTTACAACTGATACAGTCTATTCTATTCTATTTCATTCTGCTTCAGAAATATGACTAAGCAAATGAAATTTAAATCATGTTATCATAATCTTTAGTTTTGCAAGAGTAAATAATCCCTACCAGAAGAACTAAATGAACTTAAATGTATAATCTAAATAATACATTAGAACTGCAATCATCAGTAATTCTTTCTGGAGTAAATAGCTGTGACAGCAAGGTGGTCTAATTAGACTCCCCGACCGAACAATTCTGTCCTAGTACCTCCACATACATATAAGACAAATGCGGAGATACCTAAGCTGAGATAGAGTGAAGAAAGTATACCATGTATGCTATTAAATTAAGTTTTGCCAGCAAATTAAACTCGCTGTGGATAAAAAAAAAAAGTGAGTTTTAACTGACACATTTTCTACTTTGTCCCAACTGTTATGAACATTAGGAAGAGAAAATTTATTTACCAGTTATAGGGGTAATTTGTTTGAAAGCTTGAACTGCATTACCAAAATCCAGTTTAAACCCTGTCAGATTCAGTGACTGTTTTCTTAGTGTGCCAGATAGGATTTAGTAATAAAACACTGAGAATTCATTTCATATAACAATTATGAATTAGGCTGTACTAGCAAAAGAATCAGGAAACAGAGATCAGTATCACTTAGAACAGCAGAGGTAAGCACGCAGATGTATCCTACTGAAAAGCAAAATCAATTCTCATATCAGGAAATTTCTTTTTGTCATATGTGACTCTCTTCTTGCTCCTGGACTAAAAGGACAAGCATTTGGAGTTTCCCTAAATCAGAAAATGACATCAGTATCACTGTGATCTTGGGTGGAGGGAGGTGAAATCTCTCTCTTGGCACCTCGTTGAGCTAGCAAGTCTTCCCAAAAATTGAACTGAAAACTGTATTCAAATATCAATGTCATTAGTAACTATTTCAGCAAACGTGAAAAAAGGGAGCAAGCACACACGTAGGCAGGAAGTAGCAGTTGATTTTTCCCCTCAGTCAAACTGAGTCCAAGAGACACCTTCCAGCACAAAATTTCCAAATATACATTAATTATGTGGTTTTGTATGTTATGCATCTTTTTCAAAAATTTCTTTCAAATAGAAGAAAAGTGGTATCTTGACAAAAGTATGAACTAAAACTTACAGCTAAAACCTTGAGCATTGGAAATAAGCAAAAATGTTTATTCATTTCTGTAACAAGCTCCAGCTTTTTGTCAGAAGTTCCCCAAGCATTTCAGCAGTCAGACTACAAAGGTATTTTAACATAAGAAGTATATCCAAAACAACCACATAAAGTCTGAAAAAATATGATGTAATGTTGACAGATGCAAACCCAAGTTTTGTTTTGTTTTTTAATTCCACGTTAAAGGAAAGAAAGGATCAATAATTAAAGCAGGGTGTGCAACTTCCCAGTAAAGAGTTCTCTCAGGACAAAACCAGAGGAAAACAGTTCATGTTAGAAGGATGGACACTTTCTATAAAACTGTGAGGGTTTTGTCATGGCTTCGTGAACTAAACACAGATCCAAACAGAGGAAATCAACTTCAAATTTGATCTTATTTTTATAGCCTGTATATCATAAATGGGAATACATGTTTGTATTCACAGTTAGGTATTTAAACCCAATAAAAATAAAAAAAAAACCCACAGTATTTTTTGAAAGTGACTATAGCACTTCAGTGATTACCAACATGTTCTGTGAAGAATTTCACATATTGGTCATTGAAGAACATCTATACATTACATATATATTTCTATATTCTTTAAATCAGAAGTTCTATGCTACTGAGGCTACACTGACTCAAGTATCTAAGTTATCTTATTTACACAAAAGAACACAAGCCTTTTTCTTCCCTGTAGAAAGAAGTTACCATCCACTAACTTCTTTCTGTCTGGCAGTATGGATAAGACCTTTTAGAGGAAACTCTACTGTGTGGTGGAAGAGGTATTTAATATTCACAACACTGATGAAAACAACAAACGTGATAAATCAGTTTCTTCTGTGTAGAACTATAGCCACTAGGCAACAGACTGCCCTGCAATCCAGCAAAGCAAACAATCCCTACAGGGCAGGGAACACTGCCACAAAAGGGAAGACTCACTCATATGTAACTACCAAACTTTGCTAATGAATATTATTTTCATCAGAATAAAATCAGCTGCTGCGGAAGATAAAATCCATGTACAACACTCATGCTGATTACATTAGTATCACGTAGCCAGAAAATGAGAGAAGTTATCTCACCACGTCTCCCAAACAGACTGAATTTTAAAAGATTTGGAACTGTTTACCTGCTTTACAGCGCTCTGAAATACATTGAAGTGACATATTTTCCTGTGAAGCAGTTAAGTAGCTTCACCAGAAGGCAGCAGTGTTAAATACAAACACACATACACAAAAAACCTTACCTTCTCCAGGACTGACTGCAGATGGTAGATTGGTCCAGTCTAGGGTCCAGCTGGGGCATGGATGAGGAGAAAATTTTGCTTCAATACCATTTTCCTATGTGAAAGGGGGGGCAAAAAAAAAAAAAATTAAGACCCTGATCTTTTACCCACTGAAGTTGGTAGCAAAATTCCCAGTGAATTTAATGGCTTCGAATCAAACCGTGCAACACTTTCAGCCTAACTGAAACTAAACAGGCAGCTGACTCTACATTATATGGGACTCAAATTATGTATTTCTCCCATTTTCACAAGAAAGCCCTGTTAATTTTCTTGAGGAAATGGTGTCAGCCTCTATGCAAAAAATACTGAGTTATGGAGCATGACGGAGAGTCTTCTTCAGCAAAACTCATTAGGGTTCCCAGATGTTCAAAGCTCTAATCAAATAGCAAAAAAACCAACAGAAACGATAGAATAATGAAGCCAAGTATAAAAGCAACATTTTTGTCATCCTTTATATAACTATCTTTAAAAGAGGAACACAATACTGCAATTCAAACAAGAAGTTACTTTGATTATTCAGAATTATTGATAGGGCTTCCAGCAGTCCTATCTTTGCTCAATTTCTGAATCGATCAAATATCAGAACAGAACAAAAAAAATAAAATCACTTCTAAGTCAATGCATATCAGACAGAAGATGGGCAAAAGGTATTAAACTCTTCAAAGCTGTCAGACTTAGCTTCTGCAATTCTAATAAATTTCAACTATTCCAAATCAAGCAGAATATTACTGTCAAAAATAACTTATTAAAAAGCTTACATTACCATTAACTTAGTCATAGTTGGCCTTGGACCACCTATAAAATTACTGTCTTCGTTCTCCTCTTCTAATTCATCAGGAATTGAAGAGAAGTCTTGTTCCTCTGGAGCAGACATCAACTCTGGAAGCTGGAGAAACTCCATATGGCATTTGCCAGCAGCTTTCTTTACTCCAGGTACTTCTTGAACTCTTCGATACCAACTGGATATCAGAGGCAAATTTACCAGATTTTTGCCTTGTTTTTTGCTGGAAACCTGGAAAAATAAAATGGAAAGCTTACTCACTACAGTAAATTTCTTCCTACAAGCCACAAGAAGACATGAACTACAGAAGTGAGCTCAGCTCCATGCCGAGCATGCTTACTCTTAGTGTGATGGTAATGCAAAAAGCCAGCTAGTTAGAGCTCAGGCCTGCAGCTGGAATTGCCAGTTGGCCATTTAGACTTTATCTACAGTTCCCATTTGCTTCATCGTACAAAAAGGTTTACATGATCAACTTTAATAATAATTTCAGTCAGTAACAGGAAAACACAATTTAAATAATATTCTTAATTATCTGTTACTTTACTTCCTAACAAGGGAATGATTCATTTTGGTAGGTAATCACACACACACAAAAAAAAAAAAAAA
>VXBH01004557.1:266738-381430 GCA_013400035.1 Rynchops niger | reverse complement strand
CAAAACAAAAAACAACCCAAACCAGTAATTTGCAATGAATACTGAACTCTGAGGAAGATATTATGGTATCTGAATGCTCTTCTTTCCCACAGGCGCTCTGAAGCCCTTAAAAGCTCATCCACTGACAGCTGTTTTGCTGGCAACTGCAAGCCTAAAATACCTTTGACTATGTGGTAACAGCAAAACAGGCACAGGCACACATTATCCTCAGTCTTTATTGAAGTCTTTGCAATACATCTATGACACTTTTTTTTTACTAGCACTGAATCAAAAGAAATTTTGAAATCACATTTACTCAAACTTCTTTACCATTTTAACTTCATATTTTTACACAAAAATGGTAACTAGTACATTTCTTTTCTGAATTAAGTATATGTGATGGTGAGATGAAGTGGCCTTCAATAGAAATTAGAACCTTAAATGAAAAAAAAAAAATTCTGAAGTAAGAATACGATGCACATATTACAAAAAAAGACACCTAAATCTCATTTTTACAAGATGACCGGCTAATTTTAAAAAGGATGCATTTAGTGAACTTAAGTAATCTTTGTTCAGGTTCCCAAATGTTTTAGAATGGTGAACATCATCCCCTTACAGGAGGAGAGGTTGTGAAGTCTCCATCCTCAGAGACACTCAAAATCTGACTGGACGTGACCCTGGGCAACTGGCTCTAGCTGACCCTGCTCTGAGCAGGGATTAGACAAGATGATCTCCAGAGGTGGCTTCCAACCTCAACTATTCTGTGATGCTGTGCCTGCTTTAAGCAGAAAATTAAAAATTGCAATTACAGGAAAAGGCAGAAAAGGCCATGCAAAACTAGTGTTCCTCCACATATCTATCCTCAGTGTGGAAATAGAATTTGGTATAGAACACTTGAAATGATATAAAATTTCAAGCAGCTTTCTTGCATGTTGTGTTTACAATGTTCTGAGGGTAATCACAAGTAATTAGTAATAGCCAAAGGAGCAAAAGGAGGATGAACTGTGTAATTTTAGTATCTAATCCAATATCCTAATAGTAACACAGGCAGAAATATATTAATTCAGTTAAGGAAGAAGTCTTTTGGAAAGCAATTCTAAGAGGCACTGCTACCCTTGATAACAAGTGTTCTAAATTGTATTTTAAAAAGTCAGTAGTGTTTTCTCCCAGATGGAGAACAGAGCTTTTGTTATTCTTCTATTAATTGTTACACTTTCTATTAGTTGTAACTGTTTAAAAAGCTAACCTCAGAAAGATAACAGAAATGAAATAAGGTACTGAAATGAAAAACAACTCTTTAGCTTCATTATCTTACTTTTGGTAATTATAATTACAATCAGGCAGTCAAGTCTCCTCATACTTATTGTATGATACTTTCCAGACATATGCCCATTGAAGACTTCATTATTATTCACACCCTTAAAGCAAAGTGGAAGTGCAACTATAATGATTTTTTTAAATACAGTCAAGGAAGTCCAGTTATATAAGTGATAAATAACAGTTAAATACAGAATTAAACTCTGTCACTTCTATCAACAAGAGCGTTTTTGACCCAATGCCTACAAGAAGCTTTCAGATGCAAGTTATTCAATTTTAATGACAACTGCAGGAATCAAAGTATAATTGCTTAGAAAACAATCATTCACCAGAGAACAGAAATAAAACAACATTATCCCAGAGCTCTTATAATTTAAGGAAAAGTGAAACTGAAGGCTAGTTTTTAAGGACAATCCTCGGTGTGAGCCAACACAAATGTATTATACAATATAAAGTTCGTAAGTTGCAGACCACCAAGGCTCAAGAGTCACACATGAAAAGCAAATAAATACAGCATTGTCAGCTGCTCCGGGTACATCCACCAGATGATTTCAGTTGCATCCTGAAATCAATCAAGCATTTATCCAAGAATCTCCTCATGCCTAGCACCAGTAAATCAAACATTACTATAAAAAGTTATGCTCTTCTTATTTAAAAGGGCCTTGGAAAAATAAATAAGACTGAAATACACTGAAGTTTTCAAAACAGTAGGAAATAATTTTGTCTTACAACTTTTGTTTAGCATCACTCATACAGAAGTTGCTGTTAATCCTCAATTACGTGATTTGCAAAACAAAAACAAAGCAGAGGTGAATTAATAACCATTTCTGTAAAATAAATCATCTTAATTCAAAGGTAGCCATATTAACCCACTTCCGGACTCCCATACTGCTATCATGATTCAGAAATCCACTGAGGGTCCCAATCCGGATTAAAAAAGTTAGAAATTGGACATTTGTCACATATATATGTTCACTAGTAATTATTTTCATTTTAGAGATTGTTTCTCTGAATCTATCTGTCAGCATCTTCTCCAGGAATTCCATTTGTTTTCAAACACCGTAAGGCAAATTTGGCAAAACAACTTGCAAAATCAAAATGCAAATACCAACTTCACTCAGAGCTCTTCCTAGCAACAGACACCAGTTTAGCTATCAGTCTCATAGAGTAACTACAGGAATACTGGTAGTAAGCAATTTCATTGTACCGTTTTATCGTCATGGGAAATAAAGACACAGTTGTCATTTCCTTACTTCTTTTCTGCATATACATCCTCATATAACTAAGTGCACAGATTGTGCTGAGCAAGATTCTCAAATAGTCTTGCCGCAGAAGTTTTTTCCCAGTGTAAAACTGGGTTTGAAGCTGAGCTCAACTCACTTTCACTACTGAGCCCTACCTCTTTCCAGAGGTGAGAAAAGGGTAAAGGGAGAAAAGGGGCGCCGGGGGGGTTTAAAAAAAAGTAAATAAAAATCAAATTGCATGGCTTTATTAGGCTCAAAACATATTTTGATATATTTTACTAATCCCGACATTAAGATATTTGTACAACAGAATCTGCAAGACACTCACATTTACTAGATAAGTGCTATAAAAAAAACCAACCACCACCACCCACACACGGAATCTCCTTCTCAGGCACGGGTTAAATGTTGTACAACCTGAGAGATCCACCACAAAAGACACAATAACCAAGTCACTAAGGCTATCCCCTACAAGAGGGGTGAAATGGACTTTTAACAGATCATTGATCAAAAGGTACAGACATATGAATGTTTTACTGATTCAAATTACAGTCAAGTTGACACGACCAATAGCAAACTGCATCCTGGAGTGCAGAAGCTTCTAAATCCAGCTTTGCCACTTCCAACAGTGTTTCTATAATGATATTCTATGTCAGGGAGCAAAGATTTATTCCCTAGTTTTCCACAGTCCGTGTGGTGACCTGACTGCCAGCTGTGTCAGTGTTTTTCTTGTTTTATCTTGGTGAAACTCTTTGAAGGTTTCAAATACCTCCATATACAGACTGGGAGACCTTTTGAGATCTCTAAACACATGACAAGATGCAAAATAACCCTACAATCAGCGTTAAATTTTGCATGTACCCACTATATAAAGTATCCATACTACTTTGCTATCATACACTGTTTTTCCTCACTGTGCTGCGAAAAGCTCTTGATGTGAAGGAAAAAGACAAAGATGAAGACAACTGAAAACAGCCCATTGGTGTTTGTTCAGTATTAGAAACGTGGTAGGTTGACTGCAAGGAGAGACAAAGGCGTCTTTGAATAGACCACACTCTTGGCATTTCCAAAATACTTACAGAATCTTATAGGAAAACATTCCACTCCCATAAAGGAAAGTATGGGCTTTCTATCAGCGTGTTATTGGACCATACAGGTAACACAAGATTCTATTAGAAAAAAAAAATTAAGCAGCCAATCTCATAGGACTGCAAGGAGAATCATAACTTTTCAGTTATAAACTTCACTCCAAGAGCTTCTAGCAACACAACCTTTTCCAAGGTACGTCTCCTTTCACTGCAGTAAACAAAGGACCTTCCACAAACCGTGGAAAACAGTTCAGTAGCAACAATACTATGAATCACAAAACTACAGATTACTAAATCTTCAGGGACTGAAGCACATCCCAAAGAAGCTGACTTCCTAGACACAACACTTCACTTCTGAGTGGGGTCACAGTGATCAGTCCTTGCTTGAAGAATACAGACTAAGTTTTGTGAAAATACAACTGCACAGAAGAATAAAACGTTTGTTGATACACAGGTATTAATCTACAGATGTGCAATGAAACTGGCTTATTTTGTGGGAGGGCTTGATAAAAAGCCAGGTTGGCTACACAGGAATGTTTCCTCCCAAACAAAGAACTCATTCCGGGGAACTAGAAGAAAACAACAGCAGAGATTAAGAAAAATTAACCTATTGTGAAGAGAAATAAGCAAATTGGAAGTCGCAGCATACCACATTTTAAAAAAAGATATATTTGTAGACAAAAAAAATTCTCAAGAGAATCTCAAGAAATTATATACCAGTAGCATAAACAAATGAGCTTTTAGAAGTCTCTCCCTAGTCAATACCCAAGTACCTCTTCAGGTCTAGTATGGGTACGGAAAGTCAAGGATTCACTCTTCTAAAAAGCCACCATAGTCCCTGAATCTCTCCTCATTCACTACCTCCCTAAAAGGTATTCTCAGTTTCTTCAAATGTACTTGTTCTCTTTTAGACACATCTGTCCATGTCAAAATAAAGTTACATGAAGTTTCAAGTCTTTGCTGAAAAGAATTCCAATTCAAATAATATCCATGTAGTAAAGGTACAACAAACTGGGTGGGAAATTCATTTTGCCTTACCCCCCAGTACACTGAAAACAAAATTAAAGTAGGTTCACGCTTACCTACTTTTTTTCTGTACCTATTACAATATACTTTAAGTATCCATTTTAACTCTCTCATGGGGGACATCCCTTCTAATAATTCAAAATTATGATACCATTCTCAACCCTCCCTCCTCTTAAAATTTGCAATTTATGATGGAATCAAAATTCCAAATCTCAAAAAATTCTTCAAGGATAAAATGGTCTTACTTCAATAATTACCTATTGAGTCATGGTCATAAGTATATAGTACATTAAATTAAACGAAGAAAATAGCTTTATGCATATTAAAATGCACTTTAAGTGTCCTTTTTAAGTATTTTCATTGGTGCCAAAACATATTTCAATGTAATATTTCAACAGTTAGCAGTGTTTACTAAGTATTGATATGCTATGTATATAAAAGTAATTTTGGTGATCTCACCAATCCCTTTATTTCGTTTGTACAAAAACAAAGTCAAATCTTCTGTTTCGAGTTAAGTTCACATTGCAAACACCACAATATATTTTAAATTAACACATTTTATAACTTTCCAGTTCTTAAAAAATATACATATATACCACTTAATATTTGCAGAACTTGTCATCTTACCAAGAACTGATGGATGCATGGCAAAAGCACTATATCTGCCAAGGTAAAATAAAGCCCTTCTGCAAAAACGTGGTCCAAAAGTGGAAGGTCAGAGGTTTTTGTCCTCCTGATGTGAGGGGCCTCCCGGCTGACTGCATCTGACACTTCCTGGACAAGCAGCTTGGAGAAAGCTACGTTCAGTTCCAAACTTGGGAGTGGATGTTCATGCATTTCCACTGTTTTTCCTTCCTCTCTTGCTTCTTTTCCAAGTACAGGCACTGCAGCCTTGGCACCTGCCTTTTGTCGTTGAAGTTTTTGCCTTCGAATTTTGTCATCATTATGTACTCGGACAGGTTCTCCAAGCTTCCTTTCAAGTTTTAAAATGTCAGGAGGAATAGTCTGACAGTGCTCAGGAGACGCCGTCAAAAATCCTTCAACAGCCAGAGGTATGCTGATCTCACAAAGTCTGGTCCACTGGCTAACCTGTCAGAGGAATTTATGTAATTAATGTCTCTACAGAAAGAGAAACAAAATCCAGGGTACCTTTTTGTCCACTTTAAGCAAAGACATTACAGCTTTTAAATACATTCTTTGATAATCTTAGAAGCTCAGATATTCTGTATTACTTTTGCAATAGGAGAATTAGGAAGATAAATCTTATATATAAAACAGAATGAACAGTTATCCAGTAGAGCATATTTTTATTCCTTATTGTTGGCATTAGATTAGGGTGGCTGCGTAACTCATGAGACGAAAAGCTGTGATCAATTTCTATATGTCATCTCTACCAAGTGCTGGTAATAAAACCAGATTACACCAGATTTTGAGTACATTTATCTTACAGAAATGCATCATATTATTAGTGGGTTTTTAGCACGCAACATCAAAAAACTTTAGTCTAACCAAACAGCACCTGAAAAAACATTACTTAATTTTTTTCATGTTCTTATCATCTGTAGCTAAAGGTTTTAAAACTTTTAAACTCTTGTATTTTCTTATTCAGTTTACTCGCTTTTTTCCACCTGATATATGGAATCAAGTTTTACAGCAAGAAGAGATTAGAACCAGAGGTTTCTGGAGGATGTCGGGGACAACGTCTTTATGCGAGTGCTAGATGGACTAACACTGGGATATGCTTCCCCAGATCTGCTACTCACCAACAGGGTTGAACTGTATTGGAGGCACAATAATCAATGGCAACCATGGATGTAGCGATGATGAAATAGTGGAGTTCAACCTCCTGAGAGGAGTGAGGAAGGAAAGTCTAGATTGATGAGCTGCCAGATGAGTAAACTGCTATGTGATAAATGAGCTGAAATAACAACTCAATGGGTAGTAGTGGTTAATGGTTCATGCTTTACCTGAAGGTCAGTTAGAAGTGAAGCTCTTTAGGGGTCTATGCTGGGACCTATCCTATTTAATTATCTTTACCAATGACCTGGAGGGGCAGATGGAACACACTCACACCAAGGATGACAGTGAGTTGAGCAGAGCAGTCAACAAACTCCAAGAAGGAGCTGCCATTCACAGGGGCCTGCACAGGCTAGAGAATGGGCTTACAGGAACCAACATGAAACTCAGTAAAACATCCTGCACCTAGGATGGGTTAAACCCCTGTAATGGTACAGGCTAGGGACTGACTACGTGGCCAGGTAGCAGCTCTGCTGAAAAGACCCTGGACATTCTGGTGAGCATAAGCTAAACATAAGCCAGCGGTGTGCCTTGGCAATGACGAAGACTAACAGTAACAGTACATGGGGCTCTTGAAACCAAATTAACAATAAATAAGGTGTTTCTTAGTTTACTTCAAACTGCAAGACCTGTACTTTTTAACTCATTGAAACTTCACCGCTAGACATGAAACAAAGAGCTGACCTAGTTTTTGAATCTCATGGTCCTTTTTGTTCTGCTAAAAAGCAGTATCTTTAAAAAGAATTATTTTTCATCTTTATGCCAAAATACAGATACTTCTCCATTGAGGAAATTTCATTTTCTAAGCAAATTAAGTTTCTTACTAAAATAACTTCGTTTACATCAATATTAAGAGTCTACTTCAGAGTATTTAATGCTTATCCCTATTAATGTATCTAAGAGAAAGAGATGCACTCACTTCAGCACAGGCTTTTAAGCAGGTCTTCTTAAAGCCTAAGAGTTCCAAAACATCCTTTTTAGATGGATCTGCCTCGTATGTTTTCTGTATTATATGCCTTAAGACAACAGAAAGCCCAGCTCGGCAGAACTTGCCATCTTTCACAACAACAGCAGGTAAACAGCAGCTCTGCACAACCACTGGAAGCTGACATCTGGAGATTAAATGGACCTCAAGATCGCCAAGGAGGTTTTTTGTCACAAACTGAGCACCCACATCTTCACCAGTCGGCACTAAGAAAACTTTGAATAATTTGCAATCACAGTAGGATAGCAAAAACAGTGAAACAGACGTATGAAGAGGAAAGATACTATCTCTGTACTGATGAGAAAAATCCAAATATAAATGTTCTTCAGCGACACTATCTTTCATCTTACTCCTGAGGTGAAGTTCCTGAAAGAGAAATCAGAACACAACATTCATAAAAGAATACAGAATTTAGAACAAAAAAGAGGGTTTGAAACAGTGGTCCTTCCACTAAGGCTGATTTTAACTTAAGATACTATTAAAGAATGTCCTGCTTGAAAAAGTGGACTGCGGGCCCTTCTTGAGAAAAAAAGTATGGTTTCACATATACACTGTCTCCTCACATACAAATCATTGATAAAGAAATGACCTGGGGAAGTTGGTGGGTTTTTTTATACATTTTAGCTTATTTATGACATTAAACAAAATGTACAAAATCAAAAGAAAATATTTCCTTTTAAATTTTTTAGTGTATAAAGATTTTACAGCCAGGCTTTTTTTTTTTTTAAAAAAAAAAAAAACAATAATCTCCCACATTAACCTACACTATTGAAAAAATAAGTTCCTGAGCACATATCTACAACAGCCGGTTTTCTAATACACACGTTTGTCTGTCCATAACTGTTAGAAGGCACATTTATAGGGTATTTAGGCCATGGGAAATAATATTGGTTTCTGTATTAAAAATTCATCTAGAGCCTGGTGAGATACTAACTGAAGGTCCAGAGGACACATAAAAAGGAAAAAAAAAAAGTTCATTTCAAGAATGCTACATAAACACCTCAAACACACAACTACTTTAAAGGTTACACAGCTGAAATTAATGTCTTCTTATTATATTAAAAACTTAAATTCATTTTCCTCATACCTGACTGAAAATTAAATTTTTCCTATTAAACTATTTCATACCAGTTTAATGTAAAACAACAATGCAATAATTTTTCTGCTCCATCACTCAATAAAATTACCCATTAGACACTAGATGGCAGTCTTAAAACATCATTAAAGAAGAAAGCTTTATTATAATAAAGAAATTTGAATGTTGCTAAGAAAGGGCAGTATGTTTTTTTCTATACATATGTAAGTATAGCACAAGTGACATTGGAACAGCACCAGTCTTTCAAATAACTGTCTGGATTAATATGGCCTCTGTACAGTTACATGAATATGATGTAATTATTTAAAAAGCAAAAAAGGGTTTTGTATGATATATCTAGATTATTGCATTTTTTTTCCCATACAGATGTGTATATCAAATTTACTATTTTATATCATCTGTCACTGGGCCAAATCAATTGTCCAAAAAAAGGCAGTGGAAGAATAAAATCAAGTCCACCTGACATTAAGTAAAGATCATAATGATTGTTACAGTGAAGCATTTTTAAACCATTATATTACATGACCGTCTCAGAACAACTGTGGATCAGCATAATAGTACTGCTGCTTTTCTTCAATTAATACACCTGCCACACAAAGAATAGTACAATACATATTGAAATAACTACTTTCCTAAAAGCTATTTTATTTGTATAAATCTTGACAGCACGTAAATTGAGACAAATTCAACATGGCAAGTACAGCTCTGTGGAAGAAATTCCACAGTGAGAGTACTGTTGAGGAGATTAGTCAAGAAGAGTTAGTCTTACCTGCTAAATCCACGGTTACTATCAGCTAAACTCATATCCTTGACTATAGTACTTTTCTCAATATTAAGTAGTACCCTCATATGCATTTGGGTTGTTTATATTTTCCATGGGAACCCATAGAGCATCTTTTCCTGGCCACTCTAGCCACTCAGACATACACGTTCACCTTACGAGTCACTCCACCACTGAAATTTTTTATTTTCTGGTTGACCTGGACATAATCAGCTTCTTTTGTCACTACCACACTGTATAGAACTGCTAAATATTTTGGTAAATTCTGAAGAGGTTTCTATTTACAAAGTATATTATTCTGTAGTTTCAATCTGTTAATCACCTGTTCCTACAAATTGTTCCAAATACATCACTCAGGACTGCACAAGTAAAACATTAACCTTTTGACCACACAGGTACTCTCAATAGGTACACCAGCCTTTGCCCATTTTCATGCAGAGTGGCAGCTCTGAAGCACTAAAAATAGACTAAAAATAAAAAAGAAATATTTGAAAGATGCCCAAATAGAGGTACTACTTATTCAGGCTACTGATTAAAATTACAAAAATGTCCTGCTATGAAAACTGCTAGACAAAAGGGTGAACTCCGTCAATGTGAATCCTCCTCCAATCTGTTGAACAAAATTACTTCTACCCAGTAGCAATGAGTAATAGATAGCAGCCACCAGTCAGTTGCAGAGACAGTAACTGATTGGAAATAATGACTTGATGATTACTGGTCTGCTCTGTATTCAACCCAGTAAATGCCACAGCTGACGCTATCCTATTAATCCACCTGTCTCCTTGAAGTTTGAAATTTGACTTGAAATTCGTCTGGACAAATTCAGCTACTCCTACCCTCAGGTATACAACTATTACATACAGAAGTCACACCAACCAGATAAACCAATACTAGGATCTTGCTAAAGCAGGATAAGCAGATGTTGTCCAGAGCTACCCACTCCATTCTCTTGCCAGGGTCAGAAAAAGGGAATATGCATGCAGCCCACTTCATTTAGTCCATGGTATCATAACTTAAAGTTACTTCTCTCAACCGTTTTAGGTAAGCCTCTGGATTTTGCACTGAAGCAAAGGTATACTCAGAAAAGGTCTGTTCTTCTAAATGCCTTTAAGAGAGAACCTCTGGGAGACAGCTGGGCCAAACACCTTGAGAGTGGTTACTAACTTCTTCAAAGGTCAGTTTTTTGTAACATACAGTAATTTACCACTACTCAGCTGCAACACGGTGAACTATGACAGAGAGACTGAATTATTTTTCCAAACCTAAATGAACAAAGACAGAAAGAACACAGAAACAGAGACACTCATGATCTACTTACACAGCAGTGCTGTGCTCGTGCTGTAAAACCAGAAGAGTTTGCAGAATTGAGAACAAGTTATTTTGGAAAAAGGGAGAAGGAAGGGCCAAGACTTTTCTTCCCGCTCAGCCAGGGCAATAAATTGACATTGTTCAGCGTGTAGCCGCAAAAGTGCCCATGTAAAGGACATGGTAGAAATATGCAACTGGAGTTGACAGGGAGCCCAGGAAATTACTTGATTTGACAGTGGCTCACACCTAGATAACATCAACAAGTCTTGGTATCACATGCTGAATCAGCATAGTACCCTCTAGTCCCACGACTTGTTATACCTTCTCCTGAGAGTCAGTTCAAACTCAGATTTGGTTCTTTCTTGTACTCTCCTTTCTCAGGTAAAGCCACCTCACACAAGCTTGGTAGTGCTTAAAATAAACTTAGACAGCCTACGAGAGGGGTTCTCACTTAAGACTGTCCAGTACAACACAAGTTACTGTACTCCGTGGCTAGCAGTCTTCCACTACCTGCCTGTCATTATCTACTCATAAGCCCCAAAGGAACAAAAAACTTCTCCAGTAACTCTCCACAGAATTGTACACTTTACCTCCATGAAGTGCAAAGAACCAATGAACAGGTCTACAGAGGTAAGCATAATGCTCAAATGCTCAGTATAATTTGAAGCTTAGTGGCTCAGAGATAGCTATATTAACTCCGAAATAAAAACAGAACTTTTATTGCTCACTGACAAGAATCTCAGGGCTCACAGTGAAGTTGCAATACCTACTGTTGAATTTTCTGATATATAAAAAAGCTATTTCTATGTTTTCTTCTAGTTGGATAGACAGTTATTTTTAATAAGTTTTCCAATAGCTAGGTTCTCCTTTAGCTAGGTTTTGCACACATGTTGCAGTTACATTTATCCCAAAAAGCAAAAAATTTTAAGTACCACTCATTCATAAAACATTCATTAGCTACGCAGATTTGTTTAAAAAAAAAAAAAGTACTCAAAAAATTTTGGAGAAGAATTCTTACATCAAGGTGAGGGGGAAGGAGAAAGATTAAGCTAAGGCAGCTGTTTCGGCTAAGTAGACCCTCCCTACAAGGGAGGAGTAAGGGAAAATCCAAAGATGAAAATTATGGTCAATATTACGAGAATTTCCTTTTTAAGGAATCACATAAACAGTGACAGTATCAATACAGCAACAATTAATCATTCCAGTTAGTAGTTCTGAACCAAATAAAAACAAACTGTAAATTGCTAATTTCAGAAAAAACTGCAAGCAACTAATACCTTACACTTAGCAGAACAAACTCCAGAGAAGGAGGTAACTCCAGTTCTCATCACAAAAATACAAAAGTCTCATTTCTTTGATTTTCAGGGAGAGTTAAGAACGTTGCACATTTCACAAAATCAGGTTTTAAATCTGAGAATAGGTACTTACATACACAAATGATTTCCAGACCCTGAAAAATAAATCATTTATATGATAGTTATTCATTTTGGTTCATACAGGCAATCAGATCGATCTCAACTAAAGGCCCCCTCATGATACCTGACCTGAAGGTGTCTTTACAATATACTTTCCCATTGTTTTCAAATATAGTCCTAAATTCTTCTCGTGTACTATACTACTACTACTTTTTCTACCAAAGTTCCTTTCTTCTCTCAAATTTGCAGTGCTACAACACTGAAATTGGTTTCCCTGTTCTGCTACTGATATGGCCAATTTAGATCTGGGTTATCAAACTTACTGTGTGGAGTGGAACAAATTCGATTCTTAATTAGGGTCCATTTAATACAATAATACTTTTCTGTTTCTGCAGCTAACCTTCAAGGGATGAAAAGATGAGCTTCACTCAGCAGGAAAACAAAAGAAATGTTGCACTTGAAGCTCCTGTTTGCATCCTCCAGCTGTTTCTCTCCTCCTTTGCTATGCCCAGTGTGGTGGTCCAGGGACACGCCTCCTTTACAGTTGCCACAGAACTTGCATCTAAATTCCAAGGAAGCCCAAACAAACACGTTAAATTATGTATCTTTAAATTCATGATAATTCAGGCTCAAACATCAAACCAAGTATTTTTAAGACTCTAACTACTGATTCCACGAAGGTTAAGATTCACTTGTCAATTTGCTCAGGTTTGCTCCTCCATCTCCTTCCAATACTCACATTTAATTCATCACCCAACTGAAAATACAAATTATTAACATGAAGGTACTATTCTCAAACAAGAACAGATAAGCTTATTAGCTGATATTTCCGTTGATGACTAAGAGTTAGGCAATTAATAGTGCTCACGTTAAAACAGCTACCAAGTGAACATCCTTAAGAGCTGATCAGCAGAAGACAACATTTTTCAGAATTCTAAAGGAATGAAGGCCACTGTTTTGGTTTATACTTTGAAGTTACTTTTTGCTACTACTAGCAACTGTAGTAGATCTACAACTAGATCAGCTATAAGTTGTTCCTAAGTTAATTCCTAATATACTAGATCATCAGGGAGCAAAGGACTTTTTTTTCCCATCCTCCTTTAAAACTGTCAAAAGTTTAAGGGGGTTTTGCTTTTTAATCTATTCGTATTCCACATAAGAGACTTCAGAAGGCCAAAACATAGCAATTGAGTGTATTTTGTTCATAGATACGCAAGTTGAACAGACAAATGACATTCTGAATAAAGTAAGTCTCCATTAGAGATTTAGTTTCATTGCAACTACAGAGCTCACAATGCATGGGATAAGTGCAGAAGAAATTTTAACCTATTTAGAACTTCCTATTCCATGAAGAAGGAGGAAAAAAAAAGTGGCCTGAGGTCAATTGCTGAGAAAATCTTTTGTAAGTCTCCTCCTCCCATTTTCTGACTTCTAGACACAGGTGTGTCTCTCTACCAACTTCATAAAGCACTGCTAAAAGTTCTCCACCTTTGTTTTTCATAAAGCACTTACATGGAAAGAGTAACTTCTGAACTCATACAGAACTTTCATACAGACTGTGCAATTGCCAAATAACATGCCTACCATGGTAACTTAAGATTTCTTTTTATTCATATTTGAAGTTAGAAGATTTAGACTAATGCAGCAGCTTGCTCTTGCTCTTACTCCCCTAGACATCAAAAACCTCTTCGCCACAAAAAGATCATTCATCAACTACCTCAAAAGTTTATCTAGGAAATTTTCTTTTTCAGCCTCAGACAGATAGTGACCAACATAAAGCCACCTGCTACATTCAAAAGGCCCGTATCTTGAATTACAGAGTAACCATTCAAACAAAAGATTTTCCTTGTTCTCCATTCAACATTTGTTTCTAGAATTACTAAGAGAGCAGCATTATTAAAACATTATCACGGATATTTTGCAGATCAATAAAATGCACATTAGCTAATACAAGAAACAAGACTTTTGTCCTGGACACAAGCTTTGTCATATACACGGCTAAACCACAACAACTGCATTCACTACCACTGTCAGAAAGCCCAAGCATTGAAGTTTGTCCTAGTTCACACCGGCAATTCAACTCTCTGTGCGTGCCACAGATCTCTACTATCTCTTCTGTAACTAGATCACCATAATATTTCTTCACAACTGGAAGCACTGAATCTTATTCCTTTACTGCAACCATATACGAAAAATCATTGATCTGACATGTTGTTAAACTACTATTTTTCTCTTTTTGCATGAATTTAAATGTTGCTATTCCACTTGTTTAGAGAGAAGTTATCATTTTTTAAGCAAACTGGAAAACTACAGGAAACATTAACTATGGGGATATTTAAAGTTATGTACTTTTCAGACCAGGAAGACAGACTTTTTCAGGCTACTAGGTAAAGAGAGCTAGCAATGGAAAACCCCACTCTGCTTTTTGCATTAAGCTTTTCAACATCAACAGAATTACTCTAATAGTTTAATTCCCACAAAAACTTTAACAAGTATTTTTAACAAAACGGGCTTCTGCAACTCGTTACATATTTATTTCAATAGAGTAGCAAAGCATTCAGTCTGGATTTATTTATATTGCTAGTTACTGTAAAAACTTCAGTGTCCCCTCATCACAACAGTAACTGAACGTCTCATAGACTTTCCTCCCAAAAGCCTTGCAAAGCGGAAGTTTCCTGTATTCCCATTATACATGTGAAAAAGCTGAAGCACAAAAAGAATTTTTATCTCAACATCACACAGGAAGTCTGTCCTACAGCAACCCTAGAAATCAGACATTTTCCTTTAGGGTTTTGGTTGGTTGGTTGTTGGGTTTTTTTAAGTCCAGTCTATGAACACCTAAGAAACCAAAATAAATCTGTCCAGGACTTCTGTTTATAAGTGACTTTACCTGTGTTTCCTTAAATTTCTTCCTGTGAGAAGGCCTTCTTGCGTAGTCACTCCAACTGAACTGTACACTCTTGCACTACCATATCCCATCCCTCTCCCTTTTTTTACTTCAGAGAATTCCTCCTAACATCTTGTCTCCAAGCAAAACATCATAAAGTCTTGTTTCCTATAATTTTTGTTTCGAAGATAGCTGGCTTTCTGCACTATTTTGGCTCTGTGGAGTACATCTTCCTTGTGGATTTATGCACAGCCTTTCCTTTGAAAGACTTAATAGCCTACCTGGTTGCCAATTCTCACCTAAGTATTTTCACGTAACTACTCTTCCATTAAATGCAATAAATTTATTAGTCCCTTGGCAACTTACTAAGACAAAAGGAGCCACAGACACACACAATAAAACAAAACATGGAACACAGAACTAGCAAAACCTACAATGCATTATTTACTCATTAAATTTTTCCCAGCACTTTTCTTTCCCTAATGAGACTATAAATTCTGTGGGAAGAGATGTTTTTTATTCTATACTGGCCTTATTTTACAGTAGCCACTGTTGAAAGAGGGAAAGGGAAAAGTAATGAACATCACAGGATTTGCAACTTAAAGACAAGATAAATAATGTTGTCTTCCTTTGGTATAAAAATGACCTTGGCTATTTAAAAATAATAAACATTAAGCAAGTATAATTTTCACTGATGGTACTGTTTGTTACCATTTCGTATTCCCTTTCAACATGCACTAAACAACAGTTAAAATGGTTTCACTGAGCCACTGTGTTAACTGTGTAATAAAGAAAATGGTTGTTTTTTTTTAAAAAATGGTTCCCAGGAAAATGGAAAAATTAAAAAATTCAAAATAAGTAAGTACATAAATAGCCTCTTCCTTTTAGCGCCTGAAAAACACCTGATTTATTTGTTGACTATTACACGGCAAAACAGACCTTTTCTTAAATATACACATTAACATCTGAGAACTGTTCAACATAGTAAGTAATTTAAAAACATAGCTTTTCCTCCATCAAATATTTAACTTAGCACAAAGTAGTATTTGTGCTTTAAGGCAGGTAACTTTGGAGGCTGGAGTTACAGTTCCGTCCAGACAATTAATTTACTGTATGAGTTTAAGGCTACCATTGCATCTTCAAGTGAACCCAAAGAGAGGCAAGAGAAGCATACAAGCTCTTCATGAAGAGCCTCAAACCAGAATATCAGACAGGTGTATCAATAAAGAAAAGCTGTTTAGGGTTCAAGAAAGTATGGCACAGGCCACAAAGAACAGAAGTCAAACTTTAGAGAGACAGCATATTAAAATTCAGTTATTGCAGAAAATAGTACCACTGCGTTAAAATCCCTTTGGGGACCTAATACACGAAACCTCCGCTCCAAGCTTCTCTCAGCAGTTTGTCAGCCCCGAAAATTCAGATATGGCAGTCAACACTGAAACCTTTCCCCCCGCCCCCCCCCCCCTCAAAAAGCTTAGCCATAAGTCACCAAGCGTCAGATGAGAGACATGACGGTTACAAGCGCGTTTCCCGCCATCAACTACGACCGCTCTTCACCCACAAAACCCCGCAACAGGGAGCTTCCAGCCAACGCTGCTCCACCGCACAGAGAACTGACGGCGGAGGGGACAGAGGCCGCCGTCCTCACCCTGGGCGGGCAGGAAGCAAACAACCGGAGCTCCCCAGGGCTTGCTCAGGGGCGCCGAGACCCTCCGCCCGGGGGGAACGCCGGGGCTGCCCCCCTCAGCGGCCGCAGCCGGTAACGGCCCACCCCGCAATGGCTCCGTCCCCCGCGCGCACGAGGCGGGCGCCAACAGCCGCTTACCCCGCCCCGCGCGCTCCGCTCTCCCGGCCCAGCCGCTTCCGCCCCGACTCCGCCCCTTCCTGCGCGCGGGACCCGCCCCGCTCCGCCCACAGAGCGCGGGGCTCGCGCCCGGAACGGCAGCGTTGGGGCCCCGGTTACGCCGGGGGAACCGGCGCGGCGGCGGACTCGGCTCCGGGCGGCGAGCGGCGGCTGGTCCCCCATACCCTCCTCTCTGGTAAGAGCACCGCGGGCGGCTACACGCGACTTCACCGGGAGCCGGGAAGAGGGGGTTTTGGGAGGAGGAAGAGGGGGACCTCGCACGCACGCTTGGGGGCCGTTACCCTCGGCAGCCGTTACCCTCCGGTCTCCCGCTGTAGAGCGGGGAGAGCCTAGGCGGAGCTGGTGAGGAGGCGTGGGCCGCGTTGTCCCTGTGGGTGCCGGTGCCCCTCCTGCCCGGCCTCTGGAGGAACGGTCCCTCCTGGCACACGGGCGCGCCCGGTGCCGCAGTCTTGAGGAAACCGGGCCAAGGCGGTAACGGGTGCGGGAGGGTCCCCGCAGCCCCCGCGGGCCCTCCCTCGGGGCAGCGTGTCCGTCAGTTTCCACTCGTGGCCCTGAGACGTGTAGGAGGCGCTGGGCCCTGGCTTTCGGCTGCGCCGCGATGAACCGGGTAGGTTCAGCTCCTCTGTCGCGATAGGGACTGGCCGCAATTAGGGAGAAACAAACCAAATGGAGGTGATGTGTCCGTAATATACGGCGTATAAGTTTCAACCACAGTATAGAATATTTTTGGATTAAAAGATAGTGGCATCTTATTCTCTGAAGTATTTTGTCTTTAAAGAGTGGCTTTCAGATGAGAGGCCTTTTCTTCATTCTTAAAGGAAATGTCAGGGAGAAATTTGCAGCAAGAGTGTTGCAAAGGATCTGGTTGTGGCTTTGATGGAACTAATTCAGACATTTAGTTTTGACTAAAGTTTGGTTCTTCCACTGAGAAATCCCTAGGAGGATGGTATCTAGAGAATTTGTAAACCTGATAAATTTTGGTAGGCATTGAATTAGGGAAAGGTGGAAACAATAATGGAGATATAATCAGTTTACCAATGACAAAACAATAAGTAGTGTCGTCTGTTTAAACAGCTTCTTCAAGTCCATTTTTGCAGAGTATTGAAGCTTGGTGGTAGTAGAGGTTAGCAAATCTCAGTTGCATAGGTATAATTATCTTCAATTTGCTTCAATAAATGTTTTTTTGTAAATGTGGCAACACAACTATTCATGTATGCAGAGGTAACAGGAAAAGGCCTTGATTAAGCAGGGAACTCATGACAGAGCTCCAGTGCAAAAAGGACATGTTCAGGAGATGAAAGTGGAGACACAGGCTACAAAGGAGGAATGTAGAAATATTGCCCAGGTGCGTGGGGATGGTGTTAGGAAAGCCAAAGCTAAGCTAGATTTGAAACTAAGAAGATTTACAAGGAAAAAATATGATGCTGCTACTAAATCAGACAGTGTTTTAGTGACAACAAACTCAGATAAGCATGAGATAATTGATGTCATCTTTGCCTCAGACTTCACCAGTAAGATCTCCCAGGCCTTTTGCCACAAGGCAGGATTCAAGGAGAGGAGGAACTACAAGTTGTGGAAGAGGAATGTAGCAGAGATTTGTTTACCTGACAAGTCCAGGTAAACTGGACTGCATTCAAGGGTGCTGAGAGCTGACGATGTCTTCCCAAAGCTATTCTCAGTCATCTTTGAAATGCTATGAGACTGGGGGATATCCTCAAAGACTGAAGAAAAGCAAATCTTAACATTTATCTTCAAAAAGGGTAAGAAGGACAATCCAGAGAGCTGGAGGCTGGTCAGTCTCAATGCTTCCACCTGTGGAAGCATCATCATGGAGTAGGCCATTTGCAGGCATGTTAAGGTGGTGACTGAGGATAGCCAGCTTGGGCTCTACCAAGGATAAATCCTACCTGACCAACTGGCTTGTGCTCTATGACAAAATAACTAGATCTAAAGATGAAAGGAGAGTGTGGGTTGTCATCTGCTGTGAGCTCAGGGGGACCTTGTGGAAGCCTTTATATACCTAAGAGGAGATTACTGAGAAAGATTAAGCCAGTCTTTCTTCTCAGATGCATTGCAGAGGAATGAGAGACAGCAAAAGTTGGAACAGGGGAGGTTCCAGTTTGAAGTAAGGAAAGGAGAACAGTTAAGTGCTGGGACAGGTTGCCCAGAAGGTTCACCACATTCCTGTCTTCAGAGGTTTTCAAGACACAGCTGGACAAAGTCCTGGGCAAGCTGGTCTGAATTCAGTGTTGACTTTGCTTTGAGTAGGAGGTGGCACAGGGTAACCACTTGGGGTCCCTTGCAGGGAATGATTCTGTCATTCTTAAATGATGTACTGTTCGTGAGGAGTAGAAAACAACAAATGTAGGGCAATAGTGTAATCTTAAAAATTACAGATAAACAGGTTACTGTGATATTGATTGAAATACTAATTTAAAAGTACAGTATAAAATATGCTGTAGAATAGAATGTAAAATGAAGGATACCGGTACTAGGAACTCCATAGCAGAAGATTTTACTCCAGTCTTCTAAAATTCTTTGGAAAAGATGTCAAATAAATGAGCA
Organism: Rynchops niger; assembly: GCA_013400035.1. NCBI lineage: Eukaryota > Metazoa > Chordata > Aves > Charadriiformes > Laridae > Rynchops > Rynchops niger. The sequence goes on along the minus strand of VXBH01004557.1, from coordinate 362,078 downwards.
CTGATTAATACAATTGTTCTGATTAATACAGTTGTCTGGACTACTAAAGTGCGTGAGTTCTGAAATATCTCATGGGAGATAACTGAGAAATTATGTTGTAGTGAATCAAGTCCTGATTAAGATACTAAAACAAAAACTGAAAATCGAAGTTCAGATTTTTCTGCTTTTAAGATTTTCCTTGATCTACTTTATTAAGACTTTAAATCTGAAAGTGAGCTGGAAAAAGTGTTATTGGTAAATACGCAAAATCTGCCACTATCACAATTATTAGATTAGTCAGGAAGAGAGAAAATCCTGCGGAACATAAGAATCCAAAGGGCAAAAAAAAGAAAGTGAATTGATACTATGGTAGTAAGTGAAATTAATTATTGATGAACACAGTGTAGTGCATTGGAAGGAATTTCGTGCTGTTGATTAACGTTACTGGGTTTTAAATTGACTGCTAAAGATGTTGAAGGTAGCTGAAAAATATATGAGTGAAAGTCCTTTTAATCATCAGTGTCAGTGAAAAGTAAAAGTATTTATGAGTTTATAAAGAAAGGGTTTGATAATAGCATTGCAATATAAGTTGAAGCTGTGCACTTTCTTGAAAAAATACCTTCAACTGTACACCTATCTCAGAAAATAATGGATGTAGGAGTTCAGAAAGAGATGGATGAAGATATGACCATATCTGAAAATGTACTGTAACTAGATCATTTAACTGAAGGTTATGTTGAACAAGATAATACGTGTGTAGGCATGCAAAATAATATCTGGCAAATAAATGAAAAGAAAGGGGCTCTTACACCCTGGAAATCTAATAAGTCTATTAAATTGGAAGACTGCATATTATGTATAGCGCTCAATTACACTTGTATGTATTTGGCAAAAGACAATAGTACGCTCAAGAAATGAGAGACTTAAAAAATTCTTAGGTTTTTTAAGAATAACAACCCGGAAATTAACCTTTCTTTTCCCCCATAGGGATTTAAACCACTTAAAGTAGTCCTCATTGTGAGGTTATTCCATGATTGTACCTTGTAGTATTTTTAATATTATCTCAGATACTTCAGAGAGTTTTGTTACCTTATATTTGGTGTTGTCTATCCATCATTAAATAGTTCTTATACAATAGTGAGGAAGCGTCAAACAGAGACCTAAGTTAAGAAAGGTGCTTTTAGGACTAGGCTAATGTGTTAATGCTTAGTCGCAAAAGGGTGCGCTTGAGTTCCTGTCCCTGCTCCACAAGTTGCCTGCATGTTCCCTTCAGATACCGCTTTGTGCAAAACCAGTTCTACTCCAGGTTCAAGGATTATAACACAGCCCTCTCATCTCACAGCTGGGTTATCAGACTGCTACACAAAGGCAGTGTCATATTCACTTTTTTCCCCTACTTTTTTTCCTAAACAACATCTGCATTACTTTCTGTACAAAGATGGCGCTTCAACAAGGAAGTCAAGGAGTACTCTTACGCAGAATAACCTATGGCATCATCGTTAAAATACTGTACTATTCTTGCTTCATGGCTGTCAAATTACTATATGCTGACTTCACCACGAGAGGAGCAGTTCATGAATGAAAACATGAATGAATGTAATTGGATCTTAGGTTTGTAAGTATCAAACCACTGTTCTAATCTGAAAAGGCCACTACCAAAGGCAATAATTTGCATCTTGGACCAGGCCAATTAGTGGTATTAGCCTGTTTGACAGTTGTGTTATTGTGATCCAGTAAGGAGAGCATATTTATCAATTTACTATTTCCAGATAATGCTATTTTTAAGACAGCTATTGTGTTCATTTTTCTATTAAATATCCTTACCTTCTTTAACTTACAAATAGATTTTTTTGATTTGAAACTATATGCCTAAACTGAGCGTACTTGAACTGTTTAATAAGCCCAGTGCCCTCCCTTCTCATGAGAAATTTCTTGTGGTATGTTAGTTATAACTGTACTAGCCTATGACATGATAATTTACCCTTGAGAACAGAGAAAGAATTGCTGCAATTTCATATGCAAATGAAAGAATACAGAGAACCCTTTTGAAATTTGGATTTTAACAGTTCCTTTACAATAGCTGTCTTTAAAAAGCTAGAGCTAGAAAAAAATCTGGGAAATGTTACCTTCAGAAAGATGAAAACAGAATTAGTATTCTTACACTTGTTCTCTGAATACTCCAGGCATCCTGAATTGGCAGCTAATGACTGTTCAGGCTACCTCTTCCTCACGTACACAGGTATATATTCCTAGAAGAAGCCTCAGAAAGAACTTAAAGGATTTTTTTAACAGGGAACTATTAAAAATTTCTGAAATTAGTGTTTTAATTCTACTGTTTTCATTCAACAGAGGATTTAGCGAAGTCCTAATTTAAGACTATATGGTACTGAAACTTGGAAGGCATATTCTCAGAACAAAGAAATGGAAGAGATAGCCTATCCACAGAACTCAGGAACAGCCTGAAAATTTATCAGAGGTAGATGCATAAAAAAAGAGGATATGTGATTTCCACGTGCATTGAATTCACTTTTTGTAAACATCAGAGAGAGACTGAATTGTTGGGATGGGGCTTGCACCGCAGTCTCTGCTTGATCAGTGAAAAAGCAGAGTAACTGGTGTGTAGTACTTACTAGCAGAAGTTCTGTGGACACCAAAAAATGATCTGACAAGTAACAAAGATTAAGGAAGAGAGAAGAGGCTCTTGAAGAGGATTCTTAACTCTCTGCTGGGTCCATTGATAAAAACCCTGTGAAGTCTACTGGATGTCAAACTCCTTGATGATTTTAGTCGAGCGATTCTCTGGTGTCTCGTGAAAGCTCAGCATGAGATAAAGGTTCCTGGAGACTTCTAGGCAAGTATTGAGGGAGAAGGCTGCCACTGCTGATGTTTTGGCCAGAGAGGTAAAAGTTCACTGCCTTGAATATCAAAAGGAATTCATCAGACAAAACCTTGGAAGCTCCAGCTGAAAAAGCTGTCCAGGCAGTGCTTTTGAGCAGAACTGATGAAAGCCTTTTCAAGAATGTCTTCTAGATTACTGTATTAAAAAAAAAAAATATGTCCTGATGTGTTTCAAATGAGATTTGAAGGGATTATTAACAATACCGCTTCTCATCAATTTTCGGAAAAGAGCAGGAAGCTTCCCTTCCCATGTTATTACTTAAATTATCAATTGTTAATTACTGATTAAGTTAGAGAGATAGCTGTCTTTGTAGGGACAATTTCTGTTGTAAATGCAATTCCTTACCGTTTTTGATAAGTTAACAGAGTGGGCTCCAGAGTGCAGAAATGTCTTACTATGAAGCAAACATACTTTTTCAAACCCATTTTACCCATTTCCTCACTTTATTCCATTTACATTGACACTATGGCATCTTAAAGCTCCGGATAGTCATTACTTGACATAAAAACCTAGGCTGTCACAAGGAGACTTGGATAAATCACAATCTGAGTTATAATTTTTCTTACTGTTTCAGCTAAATTTAAAAATGGGCAGTATATTTTTTTTCAGATTTTTAATATATATAAAATTTTATACTAGCTGGTTTATATCTCATTTTGTATATTACAATGAGCTGTGCTTTTCAAAGTTTCAAAAGTTAATTTTTCTACAAGTAGGGATTTTTATTTCTTATTTTTAGATACACAACGAGATAGAAATCACTGTATGGACAAATAATGTTAAGAAGAGTAGTAATTGCTTTTCTTGAAGTTTACACTTACTTTGCATACTTTTCAATATTCTGTATGTATGGAGTAACAAGAATATGGAATATTTGTTCCATTTATGCAAGTATGATAAGTTTAGTTTCTGAACATCAAATGTGCCAAAGAATTAATTTGACATCATTTCAGCTGTAAAGCCAAATTCTGAAGTTCACAATCGGTCATCTTCTAATGATGATAATAAATTCACATATCATCCTTGCTGTGATTTAATATAATTTAATTTTTAAAAAAAATTTAAAATCTTCTGTAGGATAGTTAGCCACGTGCTGTTTGAGTTATGCTCCATGTGAATAAAGTTGTCATTGTTTTTCTTTTTTGTTTTTCTTTTCTTCTCCAAAGACACCGCTATGGCTGCTACAGTGAACTTGGAGCTTGATCCCATTTTTTTGAAAGCCCTGGGCTTCTTGCATTCAAAGAGTAAGGACTCTGCTGAAAAACTGAAAGCGCTTCTTGATGAGTCTTTGGCCAGAGGGACTGACTCAAGCTATCGTCCATCTCAGAAGGTATTGGTATTAAAGAGCATGGGCCATTTTTGTATGACTTTTTAAAGCTCCTGCTATTCCTAATTCATCTTTTATAGCTGAAAAGTTAAAAGAGAATCAGAAATTGAGGAAAAAGAATAAGTAATTATGGAATGTTCATATTCCTCATTCCTCTTTTATGCAACATAATCCATTAATTGAAATTAATGACAAAAAAGTTGCTTTATCTTGTTGACGTACCAAGACCTGTAAAAGAGTTATCCAACAGTATGTTGCAAGTGTCATGACTTTGTAATAGTACTTTCTATGTTGGTTTTGACATTTTTGTTAGTAAGCTATCATACATGCTATTTAAAATTAACCTAAAATTACAGATTTAACCAGTTACAATCAGAGCTGAAAGGTCTTTAAAATGCACGTTATTTTTGCCACAGATAAATATGAAACAAAACTAGCTATGTAGTCATAAATCTGTATCTGTTTTCTTGAAATTCTGTTGATGAAATCATATGAGAATGAAAAGCATCAAATGGTTCAAAGCAGAAATGATTTGCAGGCTGAAACCATCACCATCCAATGGACAAACATTATTTTCCATCTACTGAAAATCGCTAAACACCTGCTAGGGAGGATATATGAATCTGAGATTAGTGTATAGAAATAACCAAGTCGGGACATCCTCATTTTGCTACATATTGCCATATGGATAATGAGGTAGTTCTCCCTTAGGATGCCTAGAAGTCAGCCTGGTATGTTCTAATGATGGTCCGTATGCTGATGCATTAGTAATGTTTAATTTCCACGTGTACGTGGTTTCGAATAACTAAAAGGCACTATTACTGCTACCATATACATGATGCTTGTAATGTCCTTTCTATTCAAATTGTTAACTCTGTGAAACCTAAACTGCACTTCCCTCTAACACAGGTCTCAAAGCTCTCAGAAGCCCTCTGTGTCAGAGCTCAAAGAAGCATTGGTTTGTAGTTTAAAGAGAAAGCAGGGAGACGAATGATAGTACAAAGGGGTTTGGGAAGACAATTCTAGTAACAGGTCAGCTGGTAGTCACCTGCCCTCAGGTGACACTGGGGCTCAGACCAGAGGAAGAAATCTTTTGCTCCCCTCTTTTCAGTGTGTCTCCAGTGTCAGCTGGACTGTAAAGCTCAGAAATTGAAAAAGTACAAAGATTCCTTTATTTGCATTCTCAGGCTGCTGGATTAATTGGTGGTTGACCATAAAATCCAAGAACAGAGTGAGGAGCGCAGGATTACCACAGTCAGGCAGATGAGGAAATCCATTTCTGACTCTGGACGCAACAAAAAGTCAGCAAACTTGGGGGAGCTGAAGCTCAGGGCTCAGGACCTATCCCAGTACACAGCAGAGAATTACTGTCTTCTTAGCAAGTTGGGTGGGTGGTACCTTGCTCATGCACATTGCTGTGATTAATCACTCATTTATGGACTCGCTTATTATCCATTGCTGACACTAATGCATCATTAATAAGAACTATTGATTTCTATTGAGATCTAAATTTATTAATCTGATAGGTGAATATGGACTGAGATTAAGTGGAGGTCAATATTTTCCTCAATGAGGGAATGAAGCATTGATATCTGGTGACATCAGATGTCAATTTATGTTTTCAGCTTATATTGAATTTTGTCCTCAGAACTATCTGAAAATTTGTGTTCATTATCTCTTTGAGTTTTAAAAGCAGAAAAGTTTTCTTTTTTAATTAATGTTCCAAAGAGGATGTGTCTTTGGAAAAAGAGCACTTTTTCCTCTAGAAGGTGAGTGATAAGGGGAGGTTTTAATAATTGACTTCAGTTTAAACAGCTAATTTGTTGATATGATATGAAAATATTCAAGAAATGTTAAAAAAAAAAGTGTATATATAGGTGATCAATGCTGTATTGCATGTTATTTACCTAACCTGTTACCTAACTAATTGTAAACTAGGAAGTAACTCAAGTGTAGGGTTGTAGTGTTTGCCTTCAATGTTTGCTTCTGGTTTTAGGAAGTAGAGCAACCAAAAGTATCTGTTACCAAACCTACTTCCAGTAAGCAAGAGCCTAAAGCTTCTTCTAGTTTGCCTTCTGGCAACAACAATGGCAAGCCCAGTACATCGGAAAAGGTGAAAAAAGAAACAGAAAAGAGATCTGCTGATAAAGTAAGTATTTGTTGTTCTCTAATGAAATAACTCGGTTAATACACTTGAAGATGTTTTGGACAAAAGCTCTCCTTTTTAACCTGTGTAAGTCAACTCATCTAATTGGGCGTAGCCTGTGAGCTGCATCCAGTCATGTTGCCATTTGGGCAATCCAATGAATGTCTTGTTATAATTATGCTGTGAATATTTTCTCTGCTCATTGGAGAGGGGTTGGACTAGATGACCTTTAAAGGTGCCTTCCAACCCAAACCATTCTATGATTCTATGTTTCAATTATCCTGATAATAAGAGGTTACTAAAATGTATCAATCTGAAATGTGGGATTCCCAAAGCTTTTTCCATTATTTTGAGGTGAAATACAAAAAGTGGACTTAAGATTCTAGTTCATAAATATTTTGAAGAAAACACATATCTAAGGAAAATAAGTTGTATGCATGCTATGTAAAGTACACCTTCTTATATTGCTAACCTAATTGTTCCAGTCATTTTCTCCTCTTAATAATATCCATTAGCTTTTTACATTTTCCCATTCTCTGTGCGTGTGTGTAATAGATAAAAGGGGATACCGCTGAAGGAGCTGATACACCAAAGAAGCCCAGACTAGAGAAGCAAGAGGCTCGTTCCTCTCCTATTACGGTTCAGACAAGCAAGGATTTATCCATGCCAGATTTATCTAGCTTTGAGGAAACCAGTGCTGATGACTTTGCTATGGAAATGGGATTAGCCTGTGTTGTTTGCAGGTAAGTCCACGTTGCTTCGTTGTAATTGCCTAGTTGCCTTTGTTTTTTTCTGTGTACTTTTGAGTTAATGCTTCGTGTAGCTTTTATTGTGGAAATCATTTAAGCACATATCCAAAATTAATAATAAATTTAAGGATCTTCCATGAATAAGAATGGTTTCTTGAAAATGGAACCTTTAATGAGACAACCAGCATTTCTTCAGGAAAGGTCAAGTGAAAAATAATAAAACTAGACAAGATGCAAAACCTGTCATGACCAATACTAATTGTTAATTATTGGAAAACAAGATAAAATATTAACGACTAATGATGACCATGAAAAAAAAACCAAACAGTTCTCTTCTGAAAACATTCTTTTAGTGGCATTATTATGAGATCTGTATGCATTGCTCCTCTTTTCATGATCATTTGACGTTAGTTTACACATAACCATGTTTTTTTCAGTTAACAGTGTAAATATATCTTACAGTCAAGACAGGTTCTTTTTGCTTTTCAATAAGGGCTCAAAAATTGGATCTTGGTAACATTTACTAACAATACGTTTAGTGTTAACACAAGTATAAAATGCTCTTGAATATCCATCCTGGGATCAAATCACTCAAATCAGGATTTGGTTTCACAGGTGATTTATATCCCTGTAAGTCCCTACTGCTGCCAAAAGGAACAGTTTGGCTCTCCCAATTGTGCCTCCTTCCCTGTCCCGTTTAGGAGGTGTATCGCCCACACAGGCTTGTGATCAGCTGAATCAGCTTCTGGATCAGGTATCCACTTGGGTTTTTCAGTAGGTTTAGGTTTCAGGCAGCTTAGTGAGTGTAAATGCTTATGGTGGCATGTGTGTGGATGCAGGGATGTAGAGCCAGGACAAAGGAAGCTGGGACTGGCCTTTTGGTAGCGGTATATATTTTAGCTCAGCCTAATTCAGTTGGGAAACTGTGCTTTATAACTTTGTTCTTTGGTCATTTCCATGGTCACTCCTGTTGTGCAGATAAGGAGGTGTCACCAGTCCATGGAGGATAAATTTCCATTGTTACAGCTGATTATACTGTTAATCGTTTGTGGACTGATGAGATTTCATGTCACATTATTCCCACATGTAAGCTCAAGTGCTTAAATTCTTATTATAGTCGTGGAAAAAGGAGGAACAGTTAACAGAAGTTAAAACATTTGAAGTATGAGATAAAAATTTCAATTTTACCTTTCTTCCTGCAAATTCTGTTTTTTGCTGTCTCCTAAAGGGGCAAAGCCCTGTTCAGCATTATGTTAAAATGCTACTAAAAACAGTATGGTATTAACTTCTTTGGCAGGAGGAGATAAAGAAAAGTTTTGTTTAGACAGTCTTGAGCTGCTGTGGACTATTAATTCTGCATCTTATGAGCGACATACAGGCAAAATGAGAAATGCCTGCAAAGTAAAGAAAATAAGGAAGGAAAATGAAACTACTGTGCCTAGTGTGGCCAAGACTTTGCTTTGAAAAGGATAGGCCAGGTATGTGGTTCCATTAGCTGTTCCACAATCGGTTTTTAGTCTGGCTGCTGAAAGTTTTGCTTCTAGCTAGTCATGAACGCAAATTCTTAGCGCTCTTGCAAAATCTTAGCTAACTAACAGCGTTGGTGGCTAAGGGAGAACAACTGACATCATCTACCTGGACTTATGCAAAGCATTTAACACTGTCCTGCATGACATCCTGGTCTCTAAATTGGAGACATGCAGATTTGATGGATGGACCACTCGGTGGATAAGGAACTGGCTGGATGGTCGCACTCAAAGAGTTGCGGTCATGTCCATGACCATGCTCAATGTCCAAATGGCAAGCAGTGACGAGGTGCCTACAAGAAAGCTGGAAAGGGACTTTTTACAAGGGCATGTAGTGATAGGATGAGGGGTAACATTTTTAAACTGGAAGAGGGTAGATGTAGATTAGGTATCAGGAAGAAATTTTTCACTATGAGGTTGGTGAGGCACTGGAACAGGTTGTCCAGAGAAGTTGTGGATGCCCCATCCCTGGAAGTGTTGAAGACCAGGCTGGATGGGGCTTTGAGCAACCTGGTCCAGTGGGAGGTGTCCCTGCCCATGGCAGGGGGGGTGGAACTAGATGATCTTTAAGGTCCCTTCCCAGCTAAACCATTCTATGAGTCTATAACTAAAATAGCTGTCATTAAGCTGATACCAGAGGGAGGGAGAAACACAGCAGGGAAAGAAACAGCTCATGAAAGAGGTGATGGAAACAGTCACCCAACACTTAGGACTTGTTTTCATTTTACATAAAATCTGCTGGAACTGATGTCATGTGGTTCTTGATCTCTACCTTAAGCTGGATGTTTTTCAGAGTACTCATGCTTCAGACTTTCTGAATCCAACACATTGGTTAGACAGTATTCCACTATTTACTGCTCAGCTTTCAACATGTGGGCCCTTTTTGGGGCTGGCCATCTTGAGCTGATATAATAACGTATGAAATACAAAAGCACTCTATACTCTATAAAATAATTCAAGTATGAATAGTATTGAGAAAACGGCATCTTTTAATAACTCAATCAATTAATCAATCAGTTGTGAATGAAAACATCATGTCCACTTGCAGAGTAGGTGGGGTTCATAGCCAAAGCGTTTATATTTGTATTGCCAAAGGGTTTATATTTGTATTGCTTAAGAAAACAAGTTAACAAGAACCCAAGTGTGGGTTCACAAATGCAAAAGAGCGCGTTTGAATATTAACTATTCCTTTTTTATAGATGTAAAAACTAAAGTAGAGACATTCAGTGTTTCTTCAAGATTTGCCCAGTGTCCAATGTATTTTCATAGTAATTAGGACAATTGGATGTTGATGCCTGTGGTGTTTTTCTTCTTGTTCTTTTATACCAAGTTAGGCGTAGGGAGAGAAGGAGTATTAAAATAACTTCACCCTCTCCAATACCTGCAGATCTTAGAAAAACAAGACTTACCACAAGACTTACATGGCTTCTTAGTTATATGAAGAAGAAATTCTACGTGCAATTTGCAGATGATAGTGAGCTCTGTCTCACAAAAAAAAAAGTCGTCAAAAAAGGCCTGGTTTTGAGAGAACAACCTTATTTTTTATGAGTACTTTTTTGTTTGTTTGTTTTCTGAAGGTAAAAAAATCATTAAGTTTTTTTCTTGGTTGTCATACCATTTAAAAATAACTCCAGTTTAACTTGTTTCTGGGCATGAAGAGTTCATGTTTTTTTAATCAGTCTGGGATTGTTCTTTGTAGTTTTAAAATAGGGTGAGTCTCCTCCCTTGAGACATGAGGTTGAAACATCACTGCTTTGTACTGACGCAGTTTATTTAGGAAAAACAAACAAAACGGGTTTTGAAATGTCCTGCATCTAAAATAATGGGCCCTGCAATTCCAGAAACATTTCTCCCTCTGTTCTTACATAGCCCATTTAAAAGAAAAATACTTCTTAGAAAATGTTCTAGTGTCCATATGGACAATACCTTCAGACTTCATTTTCCTGTTATATAAAGAAATAAGGTATTACCTTTCCCCACCCATCTACAAATAGAGTTTCCATGGTTACCTGGATACCTGCTCCTCGGGGATATGAGCAAAAGCAGCTTAGCAATTAAATAGCCTGATTTGTCATCTGAAAGAAGAAATCATTAGGAAAATGGTATTTGGCTAATTCACAGACATACTCCCAGTCATGTGTATATCACTAATTTGTCATTTATATAGCATGATTACTTTCACCAGAGGCCCACGCAAAATTAAGTCCTCATCACCAGCTTACACGTTTGCTTCCAGGCAGGACTGCACCGTTAATCCTTTCTATTCCATCTTTCCATGGTTCTGGTATTATCTCAAATTCCGAGTGTCTGTTTGTGTAGTAGGGACCAAAAGATGGCTAATAAAACATTTGTAAAGTAGTATACAGCTTGGATGATTTAAATCCTGTAGCAGAAAGCACTCTTACAGGCTTGTCATTGAGAAATAATTTGTTCATGAACTGTATTGCTCTACAGCTTAGAGCAAAATTATCCAAATGTAGACTAGGCCTTCATATGCTAATATAATGAGGAAGTAATAATTGGTATACAGTGAGGTATCCATAAATGCCAAGGTGAAGCAAAGCAGGTGAGACTTACATTTCTAATATAAAAATCAAACAGGGAAATCAAAAGTGTCATATACACATGTTTAATTGTTTTAGAATTTCTAGATAAGTTTTAGACTTTCTTGAAAGAAATTACCTTTAAAAAATAAAAACTTTCTAAAATATTTGTTGGTAAGAATTTCTTCAAGAGGAAAAGGAATAAATTTCATTTGCTGCAGGTAGGAAATATATGTGAAAGCAAAAATATTTTTAGTTTTTATCTTAAGCCTTGCAAATTTCCAACAATTGATAATCCTTTAAGTGCTTTCTCTCATAATCTGTTCTTAACTATTTGCTCTGCAGGCAAATGACAGTTACTTCTGGGAATCAGCTAGTGGAGTGTCAGGAGTGCCATAATCTCTACCACCAGGATTGCCATAAACCTCAGGTGACAGACAAGGAAGTGAATGATCCTCGACTTGTATGGTATTGTGCCCGCTGCACCAGGCAGATGAAGAGAATGGTAGGAGTCAATTTTTTGTTTCATATGAGCACTATTTGAATGCAGCAGGCTATTTCTAATACATGAGAGTATTTTATGGTTTGAAGAAATCTTTGGAAGTATGTTGGGGAACCATTTTTCTCAGCAGTGCTTCCCTTGCTGCAGCTGTGTTTTTTAATATAGCATCTCAAAGAGTATTCTGTAATGTGCTTTTTAAACAAAGCTTTTTAAAAAGCAGAAGTTGAGTGAATAAGAATGAAATAGTATTATTTCCTACTTAGTAAGCAGCAGTTGAAAAGTTGGGTTTTTTTATTTCAGGTGATACTCACTTTTTAGTATGTGTCTGCCAAATAGCCCTAGAGTTTCAGTTTTATTCTCAGCTTAGGACATGAATGGATGTTTTCCTGTAAGACAAGACTGCAAATTTTGGTCCAGATCTTAAGTGTTGAGTGTTCTCTAGCTCAACGATAAGCTGAGGGTAGCACATTACAGGAAAAAAAATCCCCTTATTTTGTTTGATCTGTGTGTTAATTTCTTGATCTAACAGACTAATTATTCCTGATCCCACAGAAATTTCACTCATCTTATTATGAGAAAAAAACATCAGAGTAAGAAGGCATCTTTGGGTGCATGAAACATTAACCATTAGTTCACATGACTTTAGTTCAGACCTTTTAAAATCAAACCCTTTTATACAGCAGATAATGTGTTCTGTTTTGGAACTGTTGTATGATAACTTAGCAAATTGTTATCTATTGAAATACCTCTACTAAGAAACAAGAGAAGGCGGCAATGTAAGATCCTGACCTAGTTGTCATCACTGACTGAAATACATTATTATTCTGATGACCATCAGGCTTTTGAACTCAGAGGAGTGTTTGCTTGAGGTCTGGTTTTGCATAGGATAGTGATTGCACCCATTCAATGTTTGCCTTCAATATGCCCTTTCCTTTTTGTGTTTCAGCATAAATTCTACCATTTTACCTGCTGCTTCTTAGCAGACTCTTACAGCCTGCATCCCAGTACTGCTGGATTATGCCGCTGTCTTCCTCAAGTTAACCTGTCTTTGCCTTATTTCTGTGAAGACCCAGGGAACAGTCAAAACAATCAATGTTATGGGGCCCATAACTAATTTGGGGGTTTTTTTCCTACCACTTATACAGGCTCAGAAGACACAAAAACCACCTCAGAAACCAGCTCCTGCAGTGGTTTCAGTTGCACCAGCTGTGAAAGACCCATTGGTCAAGAAGCCAGAAATAAAGTTAAAACCTGAGACCCCACCGACTTTTCTAGCATTCAAGAGAACAGAAGTCAAGGTAATGTAGTTTGAATTTTCCAGAGGAAGAGTTTACATTTTGCTGCATGGGTTATGATTTTTTCAATCAGACCAAGCCTTTCTCACAAGAAACGTGCATGAAAATAGTCTGCTGTACTATGGGTACTGAGTAGTACCATGGCATAGTGGTTTTGGATTAACATAAAAGAGTAGGGAAAAAACCCTCAATTCAACTATAAGTCCCTAAAGCATCCAGCTCTTCAGTGGTTTCTTTTATGTTACAAGGGAGAGAACAGAATTTACTGTACAGATTTTTTTTTTAATGATATTTTATACAAGTAGAAATCCTCATAAATGTCCGCTAGCAGCACAAAGCCAGATGTATCCTGGGCTGCATCAAAAGAAGTGTGGCCAGCAGGTCGAGGGAGGTGATTCTCCTCCTCTACTCTGCTCTGGTGAGACTCCACCTGGAGTACTGCAGACACGAACCTGCTCGAGCGGGTCCAGAAGAGCACCACAAAGATGATCCAAGGGCTGGAGCACCTCTCCTATGAAGACAGGCTGAGAGAGTTGGGGTTTTTCAGCCTGGAGAAGAGAAGGCTCCGGGGAGACCTTATAGCAGCCTTCCAGTACCTGAAGGGGGCCTATAGGCAAGACGGGGAGGAACTCTTTATCAGGGAGTGTAGTGATAGGATGTGGGGGGTAACGGTTTAAACTGAAAGAGGATAGATTTAGATTAGGTATTAGGAAGAAATTCTTTAGTATGAGGGTGGTGAGATACCAGAACAGGTTGAGAAGTTGTGAATGCTCCCTCCCTGGAATTGTTCTAGGCCAGGTTGAATGAGGCTTTGAGCAACCTGATCTACTGAAAAGTGTCCCTGCCCATCGCAGGGGGGTTGGGACTATGATTTGCTCTCTGTGGTAAAGTTATATATGCATATTTTGTTTGAAGGCTTCTCATGATAACAGGGAAATTCTAGCTGACCCTTTGAGGCCTAATTTCGGAGATGGCTGCTTCTTATATATGTTGCCTCATGTTTCTGTTTCTCCAGTTATTTAATAAATATGTCACAAGTTGCTCAAAGGTGCTAAACCAGAAGCAGGGTAGTAGTCTAACAAAGCAAGACCCTTTCCTAGGAAAACACACCTTTAGCTCAGAATCAAAGCTGTTATTCATTTGCTCAAAGTTATGTTTGCTGTTGCTCTGCTTGGATGCAAACCATTGTGAATAATATGATGGCTATTGCTCAAGCATTTACGCTTGTGAATAACTTTATTCACCTCCACAGAGTTATTTTATGTGCCTAAATGTGTTGTAAGAGTGAGGCCCAATTTCATTCATCATCTTTACTGTTTAGAAACTGTCTGGATATATTATAGAAGGGGTATTACTTGAATAGAGGGGTCTGATTTCCATTTAACTCTGCTGTTTGATATAACTCTGGTTTAATAATTGAATGTTTATATTATCCCCATCTGAAAACTGGGGATTACAGAGTTTAAGGCATGGGAACTGCAGTTAATATGTATAGCACTTTGCAGACAAGGAAAGCTGTTTGCAGAAAGTTTGTTTTTTGCAGTACCTGCATGGGAAGACTGCAGGAAAGAAGTCCAGTGACTTTTTTATTTTTTTAAATTGTATGTATGGTACAGACTGCTATGAACCAAGAGGAGGGAAGGGAAGGAAGGAAAAAGTTTAGACACTGCTAGTTTGACCAAAAGACTGTAATAAATGCAATACTTAATTGCTCAGTGTCTGATTTTTGGCTGAGCATCTGTCATCCTGTTAAAAAGTGACACCAGGTAACAACAGTAAACAATAAAAGGTGGTTTCTTGCCTCCCTTTTTTATACTTCACAAATTTGGGCTTTTTGTAGCACTTGAGTTAAACCATCTTTTAGAGTTTATGAGGGGATCAGAGTGCCATATGATAGCCTGCTAGCTGTATAGAAGAAAGGGAAGTAAAAGGCAATATTGGTTTTATGTGGCTGGGAAATTAAAAGTTGGCTGCGCCTGGCATCCTTTCCTTTTCTTGTTAATACTTTTAACTGTAGTGACCAGTGATGAAATATTGTCCATTGGGTGTTCCTGGGAACTAAAACAGAGGCTCGACCTATTCCTGCTGTGATGTGTTACACAAATAGATGCTACTATAATAAGAATGCTTTATTTATTTCAGACCTCAGCAGCAACTTCAGGGAATTCAGCCAGTACAAGTGTTTCCTCTTCAGCAACCAGTGGCCTTACAGGATGGGCTGCTTTTGCAGCCAAAACCTCCTCTGCCAACCCATCAACTGCCAAACTGGGATCAACAGCACAGAGCACCAGTGGGAAACCTGCAGCTTCTTCAAATAACCAGAAACCTGTGGGTTTGTCAGGGTTGGCAACTTCCAAAACAGGACTAGGGTCAAAAATAGCTTCTGCCAACAACAGCACAAGCCCTGTTCAACTGAAACCTCCTCCACCTCTGACACTGGGGAAAACCACTCTTAGCCGTTCGGTAAGCAGTGACAATGTCAGCAAAGTAGGTCTTCCTAGTCCCAGCAGTACTGCGCCGAGCACCAGCAGCCAGGTGAGCAGTGGGAATGGCAACAGTGGGACTGCAGGTAACAGTGGGGGCAGCACAAGCAAAACCACAACAGATACTGGTAATCAGTCAACCTCCCTTAAAGGCCCGACTTCTCAGGAATCTCAGCTCAATGCTATGAAAAGGTTACAAATGGTCAAGAAGAAGGCTGCTCAAAAGAAACTCAAGAAGTAGTATGGCTGCTTGCTAATTTTATTGGTTGTGTTCTGTGAAACGGCTGCATTGCTGTTTTTCTTAAAGAAAATGCCCCGATTACTGAACTGAAACAGTAGTTAAATCAGGGAAGCCCAAAACCTATGTTATACAGGAGGTCAAACTTTGATAATCCTAGTATTCCTTCTGACTTTGCAAATCTATAAATCGAATATGTTGGAGGAATTCACAATTATATGCTCCTGGTTTTTAGCTCAAAGCACTGAAACTTGAAATTGTAAAAGTTGGGTATTTTGGAGTATAAAAAAAAAAACCAAACAGATTTATGTGGACGCTTAATAAATTGAACTTACTGAAACTGTCATTCTTAAAAATTATTAATAAACGTATTATTAATCTGGGAAATCATTGCTGCTTTTCTTTCACCCCATTTTCCACTACTTAAAATTCTTCAGCTATTCAGAGTTGTCTATATTGTTCAGAGTTAATGGATTTTATCCAAAATTATACAGTTCCTTAGGGAAAAAAATGTGTTTTCTTTTAAACAATTTTAAAAATTAACTGTTAAACAACATATTCTATTTAAAGTGAGTATTCTAAGTGGCCTGTTTTGGTTTTATACAGTGAGAAACTTCATGGGTCATTTTGTTGTTGTAATTCTCTGAGAGAGGAGAAAAGAGCACTGGCAGAAGATAAATGTCCCCAAAACTGTAAAAAGAGCAGAAGAGAGCGAAAACAGTGTGTTCAAGCATTCTTAATCTGTAGAAAACCTTAATATTCGTAGGTAGGTGAAAGTTACAGCTTTTCTTAGCCATCCTGTATTTTAAGTATGTGTCAAGCTGATATATATGGCTATTTCCCATACCTCTTTTCCCTTCTCCACAATTAAGATTTAGGCTAAGGTTCCTTAAACATCCAAAGGAATAGTTTCATTTACTCAGGATTGCCTTAGCTACCTAGAGAATTTGCATGCTTTTTCAACTATTATTTTCTGGGGAGGAAAAAAGAAAGGTTGTCTTTGTACCGCCTGCGGCTTCCAGTGCAATTTAAAAATAAGAGCAAGAGGAGGAGGAATCCAGAACTTTTATTGTTTTCGATCAGCCCATCCTTCCTTTTTAGCACAGAAGGTTTTTAATGGTGGTATAGTAGAAAAAGACACTGAAGCAGTTTCCATTAGCAAAGAGAAAGCATGTTTTCTTCCTAAATGTTAATCAGAAGAATGTTGCCTATGCTATGAAGTAGAGTGTGAAGATAGATTCTTTTAATGCTGGAGTGCTCCTTTGCAAAGTGTTCGATCTAGCAGTAAAACCTGCTCCCACAGAAGAGCTCAATGTGCTAGCTGCCTTTGTCTTACTTCTGAATATACATATAATATTGCTCACAAGAGTTCAGGAGCTTACATCTGAACTGTGCAGATTACCTTAAGTACCACGTATGGGGTGAACAAAGGCAGAAAAAATTGATCTTTGTTTTTAAATTGTGGTAACTAGCACCATTTAAAATACCTCTGAGACCTGATTCAAGTGTATCCTGATGTTTTTACATTTATAACTCTGGCATGGGTTGACTGTAGGTTATCTCCTATTCATTTAGAAGGTAATGCTATATCTTTTATACATGCCTGTCTTTTCCCTCTAATAAGGCCAAGTCTAGCTGAACTTGCTGATATCACTGTATTAGCAAAATCTGCAATAGAGCTGCAATTTGTATCGGCAAAAGACTTTCTTCCACTGTGACTTTCCTACCTTCCTAAATGAAATATAAAGTCTCTTTCTGTTGGTATAAAAATGTCAGGTAGGATTGTGATTCTTTGAAGTATTATATCAGGAAGGATTTATAGCATAGACCTGGTCTTTTAAATCAAGTGTCTAGCTTGAATATGTAAGATAGGCACTGCCAAAAAACAGAGTAGGATGAAGGGAACAGTTGCTTTCTGCTTTGAAGTTATGGTTAGGACAGAATTAACAACTGTATTTTCAGGAAAGGAGTCTGTTCTACAGGGCTGTTTGACTGAATTTGCACGTCAGGTTGAGGAATCTGGTGTAGGGCAGAAAGAAGGAAGGCCCTTCTGAATTTTGAAAAGCATACCTTGTATTTAGAAAAAATATAACTGTAAAATAGTCCTGTAATTCTTCTGTCCCCAAACTAAATTGCTCTGTGATATACTATAAAAATAGTTACTTGACTTTCCTTATCTGTTTTATAAATTGGTATGGTAATATTTTACTTCCACTTAAATACAATTTTTTTTCATAGCTGCCCAAATTCTGATACCTTTAGTAACGTGAAACAATAGGTTACTCATAGAACCAGAGTGCTGCGTCTGACCGGACTAGGGGATGCTGGTGATATCTGAGTCTAAGAGGAAAGATCGAACAGAAAGTTCTGTAATTTATTTTACTAACATAAGCTTTTATCTGTTACAACTTATGACAGACCTCTGGCTGGACACAGGAGTAAATAACGGTCACGACCTCAGGAGCAGCTAGAAAAGAAGAGAACTAAGCTGACATTTGGAAACTTGAAGTGTATTTTGAAACTTGCTTGGTATTTTGATAGTGTTTGATGAGTTCTAATATACTGATAGATAGTCTAGAATGCATACTAGGAATGCAGCGTTTTATCTGAGGCAACTCTGTTTGCTCTGCTAATTTTGCAGTGATGCTTTTAATAGTTCAGAACAGAAGGCACATCTTGCATAGCATATAAATCTCTTTGCTTCTGGAAAAAAGTCTTGTTTAAAACTAAGAAGAAACATATCTTTACAAAAATAGATTTTTATTATTACAATAATTTAAAAGAAGATTTTTTTTTCACCATTTCTGAACAAACAATATCATAAGAGGAATTATCAGTAATAGATCTACAGGCACAAGGATTGTCATGGCTGTGTTTCCTATTGCAGGTGTTAGGTCTAGCTTCACATATCTCTATTTTTACAAGCTATCTTAAAATGACAGCAAAAGTATACTTTAGTGTTTGAAGGATGTAATTACTCCATGAAGCTTCCTAAGACGAAAGGTCAGAAGGAATAATTCTTCAATCTGTGTTTTCATTGGAAAGGTGAATCCTTACTTAAGGTTCACAAGCACTGTCCAAGCAGAGGGAAGATGGTGAAGTACACACATGCCAGAGGTCAGAGCCAGGGGCTCTCTGCTGTTCATTGGCTTGGACATTTTCTGGGTTCTAGGCTATCAATGGCAACACTTAAAAATATTCCCTGAATGGAGAAACACTTCAGTTTGAGTGGACTCAATCTTGGAAGTACTCGTACTTGCTTGTTGTCCCAGTGGTTCAAGTAGTAAAATGCACATTTGAATAAATGCAAGATTGGTCCATTATACTGCATCCTATCCCTGCTTCAATGAAAATAAATTAGTTTTGTCATTAATCAGAATAAGAGAACTCTTAGAGTACTGTAACCTTCTCTACGTTGAGGAAACGGCTGCAAAAACATTGCATATTCTTAGGAATTTCTGGAGCCCTAACATAGTTTCTAGTATTTAAAGCACTATCTTAATAAAAATGTGTCTGAGCAAGTTTAATATTGTTGTAAATCTCCTTAATGTAGGAAGGCTTTAGATTCAAAGAGCATCTCTTAATTTTTTGCAATTGTAGTTTGCATTCATATGTTTTAAAAATACAAGTTTGCAATCTATCTGTAATATCAAATGATAACAGATAAAACTTTGATGAAGTGAAGTAAGCCAATCCACCTGGGTATAAAGTACTTTTTCTGGATCCCAACTTAAGAGTCCATAAAAGTTATATAAATTATCCCACAATATAAAAATTAGTATGGCTCCTAACCATACACTGGGATTTCATATGACTTAGTAGGATTCCCAAGTCCTACGAAAGTTCAATGAAATTTAGATGGCCAGCTCCAGTATATTTCATCCTTCATTCCTTGTTACTTCAGGATACCTAGTGAATATCTTGGAGAGCAGCATTTGAGTACACTTTGAGACATCTTCACAGAGCCTGATTTTTCATGAGGAATGTACCTAACACTCAAAATCAGAGCTCTCCCTATGACTCAAGCTGAGTTCTCAGAGCTAAGACTTAAGAAATCTTTTTTTCCTGACTCTTGCCCTTAATTAATTTCACTGTCTGAAATATAAAACTTCATCATTGTGCTTACATGACTGCTTTAAGCCTATTAAGTACAATTCAGTCATTTCTAAAACTGTTTCAACTATTGCAAAGTATAGATCATCTCCAAATAAAATATTCTAAATTGTAAGACACACTGAAAAGCTTCTTTTGTGCATCTTCCCCATAATATTAAAATACAAAATCCAAAGCATTGCAAGCTTAGCAGGGAAGAGTCTTTCGGTCCATTCTTCCAAGCAGATTTAACTAAAGGCAAAGTCTTCCATAAAAACAGCTACATCCATTAATAAAACAAATGAGAACCTTATTTGCTTGCTATGGAAAAAGCAAGATTTAAGTGCATCAGGTCATGTACAATTAGGCAAAATAATGTGTTATCTATTCTTACTGCTCATTGGATTGCAGTAGTTCACAGAGTTTCACATACCAGTTTCTGGATATCTATCTCTGAGAACTCAAGAAGTTTCTCTATCATGTAACTTAATCCAGCTCAAATTTCAGGTTCTCATCTCTATGATCCACTGCATTCATTTTCCAAGCAAGATTAAGAACTTTCTTTACCTTTTTAGGAAAATAATATGAAAAATTGGGACACTAAAGAAAGTGAAACTAGGTTCATTAGTGTAGCAAAACCTATTGTTTGTATCGACTGCCCCAACTTTTCTCATCCTTTCTTTGCTGACAGGTTATTTCCTATTACATCTCAATAACGATTTTGAATCATTTCATCTTCATACCCCACACTTCAACTATAGAAACTACACAAAAGCTTTAGAACAATTTCTGTATACCCTTGATCAACAACAACATGCCCCCTTCTTAATTTTAACAGTGTTGTGTTTTTAATGGTCAGTCAGTAATAAGCAATTATGCAGCAATACAGAAAACACCTGACAGGAGTTTACTTTCAATTACACTATCTGCTGCAGGCATAGTCACTTTTTTGTTTTCTTTTTGCAATGCTTAGCACAAGAAGGTCCTTGCTTGTCAGTAGAGGACAAGCATTGGTGTATTGAAATAAATTGTGATAAGCACTGAGTTATCAATGCTAATAGCAAGGAGATGTTGTTCTGTCACTGTTCAGTTGGGCTTAAGTGTAGGGCACCAGCCTGACCTAAGGATTGCTGCAGTCAGTGAACCTAAAGAAGTACAACTTGATATTAGATTCTTCCTTGGGATTTTTTTTTTTTTTTATGGTCATTGAGGATGCAATGTGGACTATATTAACTTGTTAAAATAGCCTCGACCGTTTTAAGGATAGGTTAGCAAAATACAGGACTTTTGACTCTGAATTCTGCAAACAGTAAATCAGCTCATCGATACAGTCTTCACTGTTCAATCTAACTTCAGACACTTTGAAAATAATGATTTTTTTTTTCCCCCTACAAATTTTGATGCATCTTCACTTCTAGCTTATTCACTGGATGTTATGATGCCTGTATCTGACCTAAGGAATCAGATAGGCAGTAAATATTCACTGAAAGGCACAGCTTGACTTTTTTTTTTTTTTTAAATCTTAATAAATTCCCAAGTCTAATAACACAAGTTTCATTTCACTATACAGATCTTGCACTACAAAGCAGTTAGTGTGGAGACGTATGTGGAATTTCAAACCTGGGGTGCTTTCATATTGCTACAAACTGTTTCCTACCATATGAAATAGTTGTGTAACCCTTTTGAATATAACTTCTTTATTTCACAGTACCTGTTTCTTGTGCCCCCGCTTTCCCTCCCCCCATTTCCATATTTAACTAAACATACCTTCTTCCCTGGGACCAGCTGCTGGTACCACAAGATTTGGTATGTTTTAAGTTGAAATGTTTCCTACAAAAAACAAACCCTTTTTCTTTTCCCACTCCAATAATCTCCACTGAGAGAAAGGTTCATTACAGAAGTGGCTGGGGATAAAAGCAGACAGCCAAAAAGCTCAAGTTTTAAGCCATATCTATGTTCATTGAGATTTGAACATTTGTTGAGGAACAATTCAGCCTGAACTACAGCATCCCTGAAGACTGAATTTGTCCTTTTCAAGGCTAATTCTCTTCATCTTTAATAGTGTTTGCTAAATATCATGGAAGAAAAACATAATTTTAGCTGTGATTTGTAGTTGTAGGTTGACTTTTCACGTAGGATGCTTTGACAAAAGAGAAAATTATGGGGTAATAGAAAAGCAAGCTCTTCAGGATGTTAATCAGAATCAGTCTTCCTGTTAAATGTTTCCTCCCTCAGGTCTTGACAAGGTGATGGCTTTTAGAGGATGGAGGTTCTCAATATCATCTGTGCTGTACCAGATACCATGGCTTCTGTCAGTCACTTGTAAGTTTGCCTTGCTTGCTGCAAACTGTGATAGATGATTATTCTGTCTACTGCAGAGAAACTGGCTCAATGGGCCTTTCTCTTCCTAAGCGTATGTCATCTTCCCGAGATAATTAGATGGTACATATCCTTTCTGACCTTTTGCTTCTGCTAGCCACCATTCCTTATTGCCACTCAGGTCAGAAAACCGAAGTATCCTAACCTTCTGGTACTCCTGAAGACTGAGTTCCTGATCATTTCTTGCTTGAAATGCATAAACAGCATAGAAGGTCTGAAAAAGGAAAGCCACAAGAAACAAAATCTGAATTCAGAAATGTAGCTACATCTTACCCTGTCATTGTGGGTATACATTCTGCATACAGAAAATGTGCAATAACGTATATGAACCAGTACGCAACTATATGGTCTGCAAATGCTAGACAGACTACAATGAATAGGGCCAAAATGAAAACTAAAATTGAAGGATCTGGGGAATTCTGCATGGAGAGGAACAAACCAAGCTCTGAGACATCATCACCTTACTACACTAGTAAGGTTTTCAGCTCACACCAAGTTCCTGTTTCTGTCATGCCAAGTGGCCTTGGATTGGATGGAGAATTTTCCAGCAAGGTTTCCTCAAGGAGAATCACCTTTCATAAAGCTCCTGTGCTCCAGTGTGGCACACAGGTCACTTCTGTGCCTTGCTGATTTTGCCACAGCTTTCTTGTCAATGGTAAGTGGTAAAATCATGCAAACTGAGCTATTTTGCTGGTTCCTGCTCCGCAGGAGAACCTTGAGGCCTTGTATGCGGGGTGGGGTATTGCAATGGTGGGTTTTTTGTGAGACAGGACTGTGATTCATGGTTTAACTGATGATCTTTTCCTACCTCCTGGGTATTTAAGAAAGGCAAAGAACAGAGGATAACAAATTCCCATGTCATACTGGCAGATTAGTGCCAGTCTTTTCCGGTGCAAGAAGAAGCCATTTCATTTATAAGCAGTGTAATTCTAGATTTGAAAGAGGAACAACAAGAAGACAGGCATGGTGTATATCATACTTACATGCTGATCATCCATATCCTGAAAAGCATCAGTCCCTGTGCCATTAATTGTGGGATTTTCGGAGAAGCAAAGAGATGAGCTGCTGTCACTCTTCTTGTGCCCCGGACTTCTTGTGCTGCCATCAGTAGAGGGTCGTGAAGAGACAAAGAGGCTGATATTATCAAAATCATCATCACTGAAGCTGTTTTCTGCTGTATCCTTTTGCGCTTTGGCTGGATTGTAAGGCCTCAGGAAGGAGGAATACACATACCCTTTGAGGACTAGACACCAGAATAAAAAGAGAGAAAATAAACAGCAAAATACTGCTAAAACCATTTCAAAACCAACCATTTTACGCAGCTGTCAGTATGACAGAGGCAAACAGATGGGGCCAGAATTAAAAGAAATCAATATCCCAAAGGGAAGCTGTTATTGGGATGTTTGTGCAAAGAACTTACTTCCTGTGTCAACAAGCCATCTGCTTGTACTTCCAAAGGGGTCCTTTTGCTCCACAACAGCCACCAGTTCTCCTTCATGTAAATCAATATCAAATTCCTGCGTGGCGTTGCACTTGCGCTTAGCTTGGTATAGCAATTCTGTGTTGTACGTAGTCAACAGCTTGGACCTGTGGCCTTCTGTTTGACGTGGGGATTCAAGCTGAAAAGCAAAACAGTTATTCACTGGGAATAATGCTGAGGCCATTTCTAGAGCAACACGGATGCATAAAAAACAGTGTATGCTGCATGTGGCAACTGACCCTATGTTTTTTACACACAGATCATGGAATTACTTGAAAAAAGCTATACATAACCAAATCTTTGCAGATGCAGCAAGGACCTGTCCAACTGCTCTATTAATAGGTGAGCATTAAAGGACAGATTTTAAAGAAATGTAGGAATTTCACTATTAAAGACCTCTTAGTCTGTCCTCTGCTCTCAGAGTTAGTGAGTGTATGTGAACTGACACTTGCTTAATTGTTTTTCCATAGCAATGATCTTTGAATTCCTATGGAGTATCACAAAAAAAGCATAATCCCAAAATTGGCTGAGGNAAAAAAAAAAATCAGTGGTATCCAAATGGACTGCTTTTTGTGTGACACTACCTTGCTAAACAAGGGCAAGGTCCTATTAACTGCTGGGAGCATATTCACTCAGTTTGGTTAGAGGGCAGGGAGGGAGGTGCTGCACATCAACGTGATCTTAATGTACCACAGAAGCAGGAGCACATGTGCCTTACTGATGCTAAAAGGAATCCTACAGCTTCCTCCGCTTCTCCTGTAAATCTGCACTTGAGTTTTTATTTTACTGTGAACTAGACTCCTAGAAGTTCTGGAAACGTCTGATAAGATTGGGACTCGGGGGACACAGATTTCCTGGTGGATTTTCTCTGTCTTCTGCTGTGGGGGTGTCTGTGTGTGCATATGCGTGCAAACACCAGTATATGTAACCACAGTGGAGAATGAGGAAAATAAGTGCTGTGAATTAGAAGACTGAGACACGCTTTAAGAGTATTTAACAAAAGAAGTAATCAAAGTTTACATATACAACCTTAGAATCAACATGCAGAGATAATTTCAAGTGGATTTCCAAGATAATAACATGAAAACAGGGTGAAAAATCTTCAGAAGTTATGGGTCAATGGGACAGTTTCATTCCAACAAACTGATTCGGAGTCACAGTGAAGAGACCAAGCCCAAACCTCTAGGTGGCATAAAAATGGGTTTGTTTCAAAGGCAATCCAAAGAGGATGCTTCATACACAATTCAGATGTATGGTACTCACTGGGGAAGGGACAGGTTTCTTTTTTTCCAGGCTCCATTTTCTCTCAATAAAGGTTGCACTGCTGTTTTCTTTTACAAAATTCAGCTTGTGAACCTCCTCCATCATCTGATTCTGCACTTCGCAGATGCTTGAGGAAGACAGCTGCAAACACAAAGGGGGGTTCGATCTCATGAACAAAATAGTAAGGAGAGTTGAGAGAGCAGATTTCATTTAATGGGCTGAATGCTAGGAATGAAGAAACGTGACAAGTCCCTGCTATTTTCTGCAGAGCTCAGAGGGTGGGCAAGATAGGTCCTTGCTTAAAGGAAGTTTCTAATGATTGCTATTAGATTTGAAAGAAATACTAATTTAAGATAAATCATTAAAAAATATTCTAAACAGTGATGAAAATGAACAACTTCGCACTTGTGCTACTGAGCAACCTGCTTTCAGATGCCAGTGTGCATCTCAGCAGCTATTAGAGTGGTCAATGTGCTGTAAGGCTTGGAGTAGTTTACCCTACAGCTGTGTGTTTGTGCAACCAGGTGCTGCCACCACGTTAAAAATCGTTGGGTAAGCTGAAGCTCTGTCTGTGGCACTGGGTAAGCGCTTTTGGTCTATGCCTAGCCCCAAATGTATTTGCTGATGTAAACAAAAGAAGGTAATTTTGTACACAGAGCCTCACAGAAAACAATGCTCTCAATACAACAGCTTTCAAAACATGAAATGGTCAAATTACAGGGATGCAATTTCTTCCTGTGGGAAAAGCCTTCATTTTCCCATTAAACAGCGCAGCTCTATGTTTTGATCCTGACCTTGGTTTCTTAACTTTTCAGCTGCCCCTCACTATGAAATGCTGTGTTCAAGCCTTGATGGAAAGGAATACTCTAGAATCACCTCACTACAACGTGTTCCTATCTAGAGTCTTGCTCCAGTTCAGGTGAGTGGGTTTGGACGTGTGGAAGGCATTGTTGCAGCTGTGTTTCTCAGGGGGTTCAAGTCCTCTAGGCAAAAGTACAACAAACCTGAAATATTGTAGGATTTTCACACAAATTTAGAACAATTTCTCAACTTCAATCTTCAGGTAATGATCATAGTGCCCAGAAAGAGTAGAGTGGGCTGGAGGAACTGATGTTCTTCTGTGTAGCTCAGACAGGCATCTTTGATACTTTTAGCTATGTAAGTCAAATGCTTTGAACTTTCTAAACAGACCAACGTAGACAAAGTTATCCCTTACTGCCGAGAGATGCCTGCAGGAGCTTCTGCAGTATACTTGGGTTTAAAAGTTCATGTACTTTCTTAGTATTTCCCTTCCTGTGTTTTCTGGGCTATTAAGGGTAGATGCTCAGAAACACAGACTAAAATGCTAGCAGCTGCCTCCTTTTTGCCTTACTGTAATGTTCTTGCCATTACTATCACTGTAGCAACAGGAACAGCTGCATTAGAACCATTCTTGATGAAAAGTCCAGGCCTGACAAAACTTAAGCTCAGAATTTAACGTTTGCTGAGCTTGCAAGGGAAAAAAAAAAAAAAACCAAACCTGACTGTGCCTAGCAGAACAAACAAAATCAGTGTAGCTTGTAGGTATGTGTCCTGCATAACTCTAGCCAAATCATACAGAAAGAAAAAAGACAAATAAAGGCAGAGCTACACCTGTTTCTAAAGTACTTACTGGAACAGGCACCACCACAGCTGAATTTGATTGAAGTGCTGCAGACATAATATTCCTGAGGAGGGTGATGAAGCAATGCAGGCAGTTCAACACAATCTTCTTGGCTGCTGTGTTGAATACCTGAAGTTCTTCCACTAACTGTGCATTTAGAGCCTCATAGTCTTTCTTTGCCAGGTCCAGCTCTTCTCCTGTTGACCTCTGAAGGTAGCTGTTGTAGTCCAACAACTTGTCATAGCGCTTCTGGATGAGCTTCTGTGGGCCTGAAAACAAGGCTTGTAGCGCTGAGAGAGGAGACAAAACAAGCTTGTCCAGCTGAGCCATCTGGAAAGGTATAAAACAGACCTACTTATTACTTTATTCATGCAGTTCTTCAGACCCAGTAACAGGTTAAGCCTGATGGCAGCCTATCAAGCAATCTGTTAATTACTCTTCACAAAGCATTGCTGTCAGAGGCAGCTTCAAGCAGGGTCTAGCATGAGTTAGAATCTCCTCCACAACATTGCAAAGGAGAGGTAACAGTTTTGCAGCTTAAAGTGTCTGGTAGTGGTCCCTTGGAGCATGCAGCCCGCGGTACCGCCCTTAGCCTGTTACCACTGAGGAAAAACCAGGCAAGGATCGGTGAAGTGGTCCAATGAAACTGGGATTTTCATAATTGGAAGGCCCATGCTAATATACAGTCTAGAGGCAATGAGGTCTTGTTAAATGGCAGTCTTGCAGTCTTGAATGCTATCAAAGCTCTTTTTTTTTTTTTTTTCCTTCCCTGGAAACAGCTGTAACTCAATTCCTGTTTAAGCAAACACAAACAATCACTTGATTTGATTAAATTATGTTATGCTTGTTGGTTTTATCTCTAGTAATCAACAAAATTAGACACCTGGTAAAAAAACAAGGTCTTTCTCAGACTTTTCCATTAGTCTCTAATTGTCTCAAGGGATTAATATTGCATGAAATAAAATTTATTTTTTTAAGTCACTTGTTCAAATACAGCATAGGCTTGTAGTGAGTGAAACTCATCATGTTATTAAAGCTCTTGGACATTCTATGTGAATTAGGTTTTTGGGCTGCATGTGAGAATAAAAGAGCATCTGTCTTTCTACCTTCTCTAACACACTACAGTTGAGGACAGATCCATTTTAGCACCAGAATTGCTCTCCCAAGGCCAAGATGACGTATGCTGGCTAGATAGTTCTTACTTTACTTCAACCTGAAAAACTGGGCTGTTTAGCGAACCAATTTTTGATGTATGAAGAAAACAATTTTTCCAAACTGCTGGACATGATTTCTGGAAGAGAAGAGGCTATTGTGGATTTCTGCCCTAAAATTTTCCCTAAAATATAACGAGAGAGGAAAGTATTCATTATTGACAAATGCGCAAAGGTAAAATAAAAAAAAAAAAGACCTGAGTCCATTGCTGAGATCTCCATTGATAAAACCCTTTCAAGAAAACATGTGAAGAACACTATGTTCAGTGAGAAAATCTACTTATTGTGCAATGTCAGGAGAAAAGTTTTTTTAAAAAAACCTTATAGAGAATCCTTTTAACCTTGTAAATCCGGGACACAGAAATAAATAGGAAATAAGTAGAAATTAACATGGTTAATAACAATGTCCACAGTTAACACAAATAAGATTAAGATTTTTTTTTTTTTTTAATTAAATTACATAGACCTTTAGAATAGCTGGTCATGAGCCAATAGGGCTTACAATTTTTTTTCTGAAGAAAAGTTTTCTGTTTCATCCATTGTGGAATTGCTTCTGCCCTTCTTTGATGTTTCTGAATATGGGGACATCTTCCATACTGGACACACTCACCACTGCAATGATAGAGGGGGATACTCTTCTGCACTTTATGCACTCAGTCATTGTAAAGACACTGAAAATATCTTTCTGATTATTGAGATTAATTTTTGAGATTCTTTTCAAATGCAGGAACTCCAAAGGAAAGGAAATACAACACCTTAGTTCCCTGTCATTATCTGGGAGGATGTGGTCTGTCAAAGATCCTTCTGTTTCTTGGCAGACTCCATTTTCAGTGTTTTGGAAAGGATTGAATGGCTCTATTTTAGCGTGCCCAAACCTAGGAAAGTTTAAGAAAACCTCCACCTCTGAATTTTTCCAGCTCTAGTAACTGTTTGAAAAAGCAGCCTGCCCCATTTTGAAGAGACATTTTAGTCTACCTTTGTAGAGCCAGGCATTAGAGTTCATTTGGACCCTGAAAGCAAGAGACTACTTGAAAAATTGTTACCTTTTTTTTCTTACATTGCTTTTTAATTCCTGTGGGCTATATTCATATTTTTCATGGTTTCCCTATATGAAGGATAGTAACTTACTTGATAAAAGGTAATAAAGCTGAGATTTTCACAGCTGTATGATTCCAGGAGCTAATAGTTCATGAGCACAACAAAGATGACAAAAGTCACTCTAAAACTGCAAGTGCTCGTAACAAAAATAGCAAAGCAAAGATCTTCTGCTCTTGTCTGAAGCTCAGGTGAAACATGCAAATTTAGCACAAAGATTTTAGTTTAAACCCAGGAATTTAGCTTGAAAAGTTTTCTTCAGCTCTTCTAGGGAAAACACAGTGCACTTACTTACACTGAATTTTATCTTATTTCTTTCAGAAACTCATCCAAAAAACCTGCTCGTCTTTCCCAATGGATTCCTAAGGTTTCTTGCTGTTTTCTGTCCCAGTCTTCCTCACGTACACCTGTTTTCTCACACATACGGATAGCTGTGTAACACTGGACATTGCATAAACTTACAAGGTCTTCACAGAGATTTGCAGTGTTGTTCCGTTTTTTCAAACAGTCGTTGACTTCGTCATCTTTGTCTTGCAAGATTTCCTGAAGCCCAATTATATTGTGTGAAGCAAGATGTATAGAATCCTAAATGAGAAGATGGGAGAAAGATGAAACTGTATTATGATCTGTTTTAATATACTGCATTCTCTCATGCAGATGCTGCAATAATACTGATGGAATCAGAAATATTTTCCATCTCTGACATGTGTATTGTTTCTGTGCAGTTTCCAGCCATTGTGGGATTGTTTACTGTGATATTTTCCTGTGCTTTGTCTATTTTCAATGTAAATATTAAGATTTTAAGTTGTTAATGTTCAACTGAAGAAATTATGCCCCAACCTAATGAATGTCCCAGTGGAAGTTAGCTACTCCTCAGCAAGAAGCCGGTTCAAGACCCATACATACCTCAAAGGCCTCTTTTGGAGGACTAAGTAGGACTACAGTGGTGTATTTCACTTACTCTGAATTTTAATGAAGTGTGCATCCGTTTGCATAAGGAACTGTCAACACCATTCCAGGCAACAAGCCTTGTCGGCTGAGCCCACTGGCCTTCCCCTGTTTGCTGAACCAAACGAGGTGCATTTGTGATAAGCTCTGGCCAGCTGGCTATTGACATTACCTACCTTTCCAACAACCTTCATGTCCGGTTTGGGCACACTTACACTTTGAAGGGCCTCATTCCATCTACAAACTTGGCAAGTTGTCCATGAGAGGGAAAAGTTGATCAGTTACAAGCCAACCCACATCTTCAGAGGGGAGGATTAAAGCAAAGACATTTACAGCAGTTGAGCATTCTATACATCTAATGCTAGCCCTCAACACAACCTAGCAACAGGATAAAGGAAGGAATCCTCAAATCCAAAATATGTTTTTTAGGACTTTTATTTCACGTGTCTGCAACTCAGTTCTTCCATTTTTAATGAGGCAGTTGGTGCTCCACTGCAGGAGGTGTGGATGACCCATATGACGGCTTCACAATGATCAAAAGTCATAACTGCGCCACCAGACAGCACCTTCTGTTCTGCACTGCTCCCAGGCTCCATGGAGCCTGCTTGTGTAAGGGGAAAAATGCAGAAGTGTGGGCTTCAGAACTTCTTTGCCATGGGCTCAGTAATGCAACAGCAGCACAGCACATTTATTTAGTATTGCGATGTAGACAGGCCTACCTATAAATAATTCGGTGTTGCCTAATGAGTGGCAGAAATGTGTGTAGAACCGGCTATGGGCGTGGTTTGTGGCCACAGATTTCAAAAAGGCCTGTACCCACCTGTAGATGTTGCGAGGAGAGTGAAATGTTCTTCACACACGATTTCACGGTCTTCTCTAAACTTCGGAACAACTTCTCTTCCTTATTAAACGTTTGATCTTTCACCTAAAATAGATATTTGCGCTGTTATTTTGGCAGCCCAAAAGAGCCTGGCTAAGGAAAGAAACATCCAGAGCGCTGCTGGAAAAATCCCAAACGTTCCCTGAACTCCTCCCTTTGAAAACAGATCAGCCCCTAATCTCCAAGCTCCGGTTTTAAACAAAGGAAAGTCAAAGGCACAGAGCAACACGACGGAGAATTTAATTTTTAATCCTTGTGAAAGCAGAGAGTTGCTCTCTTAAAAGTGCATCTACGTGTGCCAATAAATTTTCTGTATGTCGTCTCTCCATGTGAGGAAACAGTGGTGAAAATTTTAAGGTATTTTAATGTCATGGCATTACTTCGCTGGGTGCTTATTTGTGGGTGATGGGCACATTTCCCCCAGGCAGGCTGTAGGTGGAGCTGTTACCTCTAGAGCAATGTCAGCTCTTCAGCTGGAAACCTCAGCAGCTGGAAATAGGCTTGTACTACTTTTATATCTTAGCTGAAAAAGCCCTGAAAACATGTTTATTTCTGCCTACCTTTTACTTGAGGAATTTGAGAAATCTCACATCTCGTTCTCAGTGGTCTTGCTGTAAGGGTCACAGCGTGTTTCAGAGATGTGAATTGGGAACTTTCTTAGTCTAATTAAGCAGGAGAGAGGGCTGAATCTTTAACAGATGTATCCTGATTCTGAAATTGTTCTCAAATGTTTTGAGCTTAATTAAAAAACAAAACAAAAAAACATAATCCAGAAGCTTCTAAAGAAAAAAAAAAAAAAGAAAAATCATATCTCCTCTTAATCAAATTTAATTGCCTGTTTTTCTCTGGTTTTACAGCCTTGCTGGTGTCCCATTCTGAATACAAAAATTTCCACTGTACAAATAAATGAACAGAAAAAAGAAATGTGGGTAGTTTGCGTCACAGAAAGGGGGAAACCACTGTTAAAAAAACAAAATAGGAAAAACCGGCACGTATCTTGTAGAGTCACATCTAGAAAGGCAAGTGACCTTGTATAATCAGACATCTCATGCAGTGAGGTACACTAGATGTAATTTTCAAGGTCAGTTGTAATTGATTTTCTTTGAGATTTAGATTTAAGCTTTCCTGAAAATGTTTATCCTGATAGGTTTTGAATTACAACCTCGAAATAATGAAGGAGTGTTTTATTTTTGGCCGACAAACACCCGTTGAGCTTGTCACAGGGTTCTTTGCCTCTGGTAGTTTTGACTGCTAAGGTTCAAGGTCCTTTACACATGTAGAGGCAAACGCCATGGCCTTTCCTAATCAGAAGTATTGCTATCTTCCTTAGTGGGTTCAGAACCTGAATGTTATGATGGGGAGCAAGACGGACTGAACATGTTCTCAGCACTGACAATAATTATTGCTGGTCTACCCATAAAATGCTGATCTCAGGCCGAGTTTCACAAAACTGCGAGTCACGTCCTCCCTGCTGCAGATCAGAAGTTTGAGAAACTCTTAGATAAAAAAGGAAAAGGTGGAGAACACATTACTTTATTTTCTATTTCAATCACAAAGATCTTTCCTGTCTTCTGTGACAGTCAGAAAATTACTTTATAAATGATGCAGAAAAAAAGCAACACCACAAACTCATTTTTCATTTAAAAAATGCCCAGTGCAAAAGCAGAACTGAAGCTGTCAATGCAAATCTGCTGTGGGATCAGTAAGTACCTGAGGTTCTCCCCCCGTCAGTATTTTCAGATGGCTGGTGACCCTCTTGGATTTCTTGCTAATGGAGTGGATATTCAGTCGGGAAAACTTTTCTTTAAGGGATTCATCATCATCGTTCCTCTTATACTTCAGCACTGCAGACAGAGAATTTCATGACACTAATAATCTGTATTTGCAGGGCTTTTCACAGGGACAGGCACACCAGTATGAAACCATTTGAGAGCAGACACTTTGATGTCACTTTCCGTAATCTTGTGTGAAAATGCTTGAGACAATGAAAACCCTGTTATCAACACTAGCCTTGGGAAGAGTTAGGGCTTCAATGTGGTAAGTCTATGAGAAATATTACTATCACTGCATCTTAAGTATTATCAGTGTTTGCAACTGCATTACAGACAATGAACACGGATATAACATGAATTCTTTCATCATTTTCATATTTCTGGAGTTACCAGTCAGATAACGTATCTAACAACAAGTGACATCAAGGCATCTGTTACCTTCTTGAAACCCAGCGTATTACACAACTTGGGTAGCAACAGACAAAACTGTTGTAGTGATATGACTGGAGTTGAAACCTCTCTTCTAATTGCCAGCTCAAATTTACAAAGACAGAAGAGTTTACTGTGCGTTTTTCTTACCTAAATCTTTCCTCCTTTTAAGTTCATTGATGTTCACATTAATGTTTTTCATAGCAAAAAGGGCATTTTGTAGCACCTTGTGGTCAGGGTGAGAAGCAGGAGTTGAATTCAAGAGTTCACAGAGTAGCAAGGGATATTTCATCACCCGTTGCACTGGTTTGATCATCAGGGATCCCATGTCCATTAGATTTGGCTTTCCTCTATAATTTATATCAAAAAAGTTGTCACATAAGGAGAAACTCCTTGAATACAAAAACTTATTACTTCTGTCTACTCATTGAAGCTGCTGCCTTTTATATCCTTCAGTTGAGCTTTCAACTACAGAAAATATCAAGACCAGAGCAGTGCTTTGCACTGAGTCATGGAAGTGCAATTACCATTTAAGTCAAAAAATAAGATACATCTGTCAGGGAACATGGGCCATTGTAAAAGAAACCTTCCTCTCACCCCCTCAATGAGAAATACACACCAGGTCTGAGTTTTCTGTATTTTCAGCAATCTGCCAGGTTATTGCTTAGACATACCTCTGAAACAGTCCCACTCAGTCTGAGGGTGTGTGTGGTACAACTTACACAGCACAAGACCCAGGAAGGGAGATGTAGGTGGAAGAACAAATAACAGGAAGTTTGAGAAATGCATGTGAGCGGGGTTATTACATCCTGCTCTAGCCCCTCAGGCTTAAAATTGCAATATCTCCCTGCTGCGAGTAACTGGGATGCCCGTTCATGGCTGCTTCCCTTCTCTCAACGTCTCTCAACTCACCACAATGACCCTTAAGCTTTACTGTCTTTTACGGTTTTTCTTTGCTGGCTGACGGTAGGTTATTTCTAACAATGTCTGAGCTTCTAAAGGGTACCTGATCCAGCCTGGGGAAACACTGAACATACAGGATGTTCACCCAGGCTTGATCCAACCTGCTGGAAGTTACCTTAGACAAAGGCAAAGCAGGCAGCTGCCTGGGGTGGCAGAAGGATGGGGGCAGGAAAGTCACAGCTTCCAGTGTGGGCGCAGGAACGCTCTGCAGCTCCAGGCTTGATCCCCGCTGGCTCGGCAAGGGCAGCAGAGCAGCTTCCCCAGGCACCTGAGCAGCTCAGGCCATGAGGGCACCTGAGGTCTCTGACCCCCATGCAAGGGACTTACCAGCCAGCTGAATTCATGCTGCAGCCCCACACTGGGCAAAAGCCTTTTCTCGCACTCTCTAGGCTTGAAGGGGAGAGGCTGTGCAGTTCACAGGCTGTCACGACAGCCTGCGAGAAAACAGGGGAAGGGCAGGACCAAGCCACACGTGCCTTCATTACCTTTCACATGGTGATAGAAACATGGTGTCTCCCCAGAGTAGGTAACACCAGGTGGCCAAGCTCTAGGGCCAGGGCCAGCTGCTAGTGAGGCTCCAGCAGCAGGATAGACATGTTCATTGCCTCTCCTCATTAGAGCACGCTCCTGAGCAAACCAGGCAACACTCTAGCACCCATGGCTGGTATGAACTGCCTGTGACTCCCAGACCTCCCCTTTGAAACCGAGAATGAGCCATTGGTAACAGTGTGAAGGGCAGTAACGCAAAGCAAGCTTTCCATTTGCATGCCCGAAAAGGCTGCTTTGGAGGAGAAAAGGTTGTTCGATGATGACTATGCAAGAGTTAATGCTAGGCGAAGAAGGATTTGTGCGTATGTAAAGATGGAATAACACAATGTAGAAGGAAAGTACAGAAAACAGGGAACAGCCACTTGATTTTGCAGGCTGACATCTATTGTTTTGTGCAGCAGGAAGAGTAAAAGAGAAAAAAAAAGCTTTCATTCCCACTTTTATATGTATAAAAAGTACAAGAGCCAATCCTTACTGCTGACTAATTAACTAACTATTTGAATGCCTTTGAGAAGAGACATCTGCATATTTAAACCATCTCTCACACACAGGCATTATCTGTAAAAAAGTTCTGCAAGAAAAAAAATTAACAGTAGATGCCTTTTAAGGCTTCTTGATGTCCCCAAACCTTCTCATCATTTCAATCCCCCCCATTTCCCCTGTATCCTACATTAAATATAGAAAGCTATTTTCCCTTCTTTCAGCTTCTGGCAGCAATAATGAAAAAAAAAAAAATCTTAAATTGTTATTGTTTTCTCTGAAAAGCCCCATGAATGCAAATCTATAAAAGCTGCCTCATGAATGGAAAAATCTTCAAGTGTCTTCTCTTTATATAGTTGCACTTTGGACAGCTGCCCAAGTGATAAACAGCCCTCTGTTCGCATATCTGCATGACACAGTCTTGCAATATGGTTTGAGAGATAGTAGGTTTGTTATAAGATAATGACTCCCTGGGGCACTAAATGCCACAAAGTTCAACTCATCTAATTCTCCCCAGCAAGATTAGCTGATGATAGCCACTCTCCCTGGACGAGTCCCGTTTGCAACGCACCCCGTTAGGACGCAGCCGGCCGCCGGGCAGGACATGGCCTTGCCACGCGACTGAAACAGGCGAGTAATGGCTTGTGACATCTATTGTGCAGAAAATTAAGTTGATAATTCATTTGTGATGCTACTTCAGCCTCCCCCCCGCCATGTTATTGTGAATTTAGCTAGAATTCTAGGTCATATGTAGCTGTACTAACCTCATCACAAATTATTACCATAGCTCTGTAGTAAATGCAGCTGGCTTAACTGCAGTGAGTTTCACAGCATACCCTTCCTCCCTCCTCCCAACACAACAAAGTCACAAATGCAGAAAGATCCCCACCTGTTTGAAAAACACATGGTGGTGAGCTGTGCAAAGGCAGGTGATTCAGGATTTAGTTTCATTTGCTCTCATTACCCAGCAACTAGGTCCAGCAGCAAACATGCGAGCCAGTATGGTACAGCAGGGCTGAGGCCGGTGTCATGTTCAGCTTGGCAGTTTTGGAGTGGTGTGCAGGCATCAGAGGCTGCAGCACGACTTAAAAGTCTCGGGCTTCATGGTTTACTGTGCGTGAGTTCATTTTACTACAAGACGTGCAGGGCAAATAATTCACTGTGCCATAAGACCTTATGCAAACCCAGGGAATTCACTGAGGCTGCACAGTTGTTAAGCCAAGCAGAATTTAACCTATCAAGCTGCTGGCAAAGGGCAGCACTGTCTGGTATTTATGTAATTGTTTTCTCGATCATGCTTGAATGAAAAGCAATCTGGGAGCAGCAACATCACAGACCGTTTGGGGTGAGTTACGCTGTATTTTCCAGTTCAACATTAACCAGATTTTTGGGCGCAGTGCTGCCCGAAGGCTGCTGAGACTCTGCAGTCTCTAAGCTGAGTTGCAGGTGATGGCATTTCTGAGTGCCCTGCCGGTCAGCGGGGAAGGCCAATGCCACCACACCGTGGGAGGTACCCAAGCCCAAGAGGGTCCTGCAGCTAAACCTGGCTCATCGCACTCTGCACGGCTTTATAAGAGCAAGTTTAAATACTGAAAGTGAGTTGTATCCTACACTCCACTGGAAACTGAAGGAGAAAACTAGGCATTCATTTCTGATAGGGTTACACAAGGCAGAGCAGTAGCAGCCGGTCTTGTGCTATTTCTATATGCGTTGCTGTCTCACATGATCTTACTGTGACTCTGGGTATTTTCTTCCTCTTGGAGCCCCGCTCCTTGGGAGACAGGAGCATACAAGAATGTCCCTTATCAAAACAAAATGCAGAAAAAATATTTCCTGTCACAGACTAAAGCTTAAAAACACCAACTGTAGAATTTCAGCATGCAAATCCTTCAAAGTCTGTTTTACACTGATCTTATTTATAACATGCGATTGACAGATTAACAAATTCTCTGACTTTACGGGTGTTCCTACCTATACAGAGCACATTTGCTCCCCTGTTCTCTCTTAACATCTGTCTAGGGTTGTAATAATTTTCTTCAGTTTAGCTAACCCGTCCTCTGACCTCTCCTTCCAGGTGACTTCAGGAGATCCTGCCTTTCAATGATACCAATCATTTGCTGGATGTTCAGAAACTGCAGCTGTGATAAACTCTGCTTTATAGCTTTTAAAAGGTGTCACTTTTGGCACAGAAGTCCCTTAACCACAAGTTATTGGTGGCTCAGTGAGTATTCTGGCAAAGTGTTGCAATGAGCTTGTTCTTTTCTGATGCTCTTCCAGCTACTGTCAAAGGGAAGATCCTGAGGTGGACTTCTCATATAGGGCTACCAAAGGGGTCGTCGTCACCTTAGAGCTTTACCTGTGAACCTAATGTGTATTGTAGCAGGTCCACAGAGGCCTATGCAAAATGATTTCAGAATTCAGGACTTCAAAGACTGACATTTCAGATTCAGGATTTCAGACTGACACTATGTTGGTGACAAACACTCTTGCAGACCTCGATGCTCTCTAAGCACATTTATAAGACAGCAAGGTGATAATAAAGGGCTCTGAATGAATTGGCAACCAAATTAAGTAGCTTCATAAAGCACAAATTTTGAAAGATACTGCAAAGCTAATGCAGTGGTAATTAGAAAACTAGACAGGCTTAGGGAAATTAAAACTGAGAGTCTTTATCATGTATGTCCTGGAAAAAATATA
The DNA here is from genome assembly GCA_013400035.1 of Rynchops niger. Classification (NCBI taxonomy): domain Eukaryota; kingdom Metazoa; phylum Chordata; class Aves; order Charadriiformes; family Laridae; genus Rynchops; species Rynchops niger. Next base: position 324,511 of record VXBH01004557.1, on the reverse strand, counting down.
TGGGTTATACTGACACAAAAGGCTTGTGTTCTTAAAATTTCCACATGTACAGTTTTAAGCATACTGAAGATAAATTAAGAAAGGCATAGTACTTACTCTTCCTCATATATCTTTCTGCAAAAGAGAAGAAAACAAAACATATATTAGATTCCTCCTAAAAGGATTTATACAGATCAGGGGCCAGATTCTCAGATACACTTCAGTAACACAGAGCAGCCATAACTGGCCAGTTAACTGAGGTTTATGGCTGCTATGTGTCAGCAGAACTGCACAAAACAGCCAGAGGGTACTGGTGAATCTGGCCCTATATCTTTTTGAAAGGACAACCCCAAATGAGAAAGGATTGTCAGTAACCTGGCTTTGGCTATAAGACCCAGCCTTGTCTTAAACACGGTCAGAGAAGGAAGTTTGGGTCACTGTGCTAACAACAGTAAGTATGATCAAGTCCTTAATACAAAAAAGTAGAATTAAACAGGTCATTCTTACACTTTATATACATTCCCATCTACTCTCTTTAAATACAAACGTATTTCTAAATGAAAAAGAATACATTCCAGCCTTTTAGGATATAGAATCAATGAAGCTGTTAATTTTTGTAGGCTCCACATCAACTGAAACCTCTTCAGAGTAGGATGGTGTTGATACATATACTGAAAGCAGCAGGGATGTACAATTGTAGTTTGGAAACATGCAAACATGCAAATAGAATATTTTCCTTATGGTATGAATTCACTCAAATGCAAGGGAACCAAAATGTTGTTCCATCTCTGCGTTAGGCTTTCCTGATGCCACATCATCAGCCACTGCTTTTTGACTGCCTGCACTCTTATCTCGTTGCCCACTGGTGCCTAACTGAGCATCTGGGAGCTGGTGCTTTTTCATTGCTTCTGCACTGTCAGCACTTTGCATGCTTATGACATCCCTCTGCCCCTGTAACAGTTGACCAAGCTACTTCAGTCTGAAAGCAGAGCAGGTAGCTGCCAGCATCCTTTCATTTTTCCCAGCTGCATTTCTTTGGCTAAGCTAGCAAACAGCATCCCCAGTTTGCATAATCGCTGCTGAAACACGGGACTCTACAGAATTTGGATTTGCACATGTCTCCAAGGCAGACACCTACATTTTGGGATGGAATTTCTCCTTTTCAGTCAACAGGAGGAATAGGAATCTCAGCATGGCTAATTAAATCTGATTTGTCTGTACAGATGTGCAGAGTGCCACTCTCAAATTGCTCTTGATATAGAAGTTGTTTTTCACATGGCAGATATTACTCAGATGAGGAACAGAAGCCCCTAGTAATGTTAGCCCATTTTAATTTTTAAAAAATGGAACACTATTCTTCCAAGGATAAAAAGATTATTTAAGAAGTAAACATTTTTCAAGAATAATTGTCACCAGACACTGCATTTAGTATGTTTCACAATGGAAAATAGCCTATAACTTCTTTGGTAAAAAATGCTGCATTATTTTCTTCCTTGAACAAATATTCTCCAATCAAAAGTAACAGGCTTAGGTGACCACAGCTCTGCATTTGAGCGTGCGCTTTCAGGTCCTAGTATTTGAATCAGCTGCAATCTTTAGGCACTGGGAAAAAACACAGTGGAGTATACATGCAGCAGTGCTCTTTTCATTGGTTCCTGTTTAAAGGCTAATCAGGAAAGAACAAGACAAAACAAGGCTTCATTGTGAGGAAGGCTTTGTCACTTCCTGCTAGCAAAGGCTACAATGGCTCAGCAGAAAATATCCTTTCTCTTCACAAATCCCAGCTGTGATGTTGGAACAGGAGCTCCTCTTGCTGGCTCTGGAATTCAAGAGGCAGCATCCACCCTAGCATGTATGGGGACGCTATCTTTTGTCTTTATTTCCTTCCATTTCCCCTTGTCTCAGCAGCAGGGATGACTGAATGACAGCAGCGGCTTCTCTTGATTAGCCAGAAAAGAATACTGTAGGCATCAGCAACTAAAACACCCCCTTAGGGAGATACCTGGCCATCCATTAGGCTGAAATCCTGAGTTTATACGAAAATCTATTTCTTTCAACTTTCAGGGTAGCTAAAGCCTAAGTAACCCTGCACATATACTTCATTATGTATTTAATAACTGGACATGTTGCACAAATAAGCCTTATTTTCAACATAATCTGTCTTCAAAGTGAACATTTCTCTTTTCATGTTTTTAATATTTTCCTCCACCAATCTTTCCAGATTTCACTTGGACGTATTTCCCATCTCCTAAGTCTTAACACATCTCTACAGACTGATCACTAACTGGGGTGTGGTTGAAATATCTGTTGCTGATGTACACTCCATTATTTGTGATAGCGTCACACCTCTCCTACAAGCATGCATCATGGGCCTTTCCTGGAGCTGGAGCTAGACCTCTGATCTCAAAGACTGTGGTGCGTTCCCTCCTGACAGCTCTTGTGTAGTGCTTTTGGGAAAGTGAGGTGGCAAGGGGATTTATGGGTCGGAAGAGAAGCACTCCCCATGGAGTGGATGAAGTGGTTCCTGCAAGGAGGAAGCTGCGCTGAGGAAATACGGATCCATTCTTCTGCAGCATCCCCAGTTCTCAGCACATTGCCCCAAGCGGCTGGCACTGGAGCACCTTCGACACAAAGCACCTTCCCCTGGTGGGACCTGGCAGCTTGCTCCAACTCTGATCGCTCTCACACACCCCCATCATGAGGTGTCCAGCACCACACAGCCGCTCCAGATCCCTGGGGCCTTGCAACAGGGGCCCAGAAACAGCAGTGCATGTGAATAGCTCCATTACAGGCTATTTTAATTCAAGCAATAGAATTGCTGAAGATGGGGGCAGCATGTTTCCTGGGAGCTGGGCAAGGTGTTCCCAATAGCCCCTGATATGATGCAGCATTTTTTTTGCCAGTACGGGACACTGAAGCTAAGGGAAGAGCAACCTTTCTTGCGCTATTTTTGGCCATCTTAGAGAGAAAGGAATCTAATCATGGCCCCTGGCTTGTCATCTTTTCATGAAAGCAGCATAAGCCAGAGCTCCCAGCAAGCCTCATAAAACTCCAGATTTACAGGGGACCTTTCATCTACATCCATTTAAAATGTTCCCTGCCAGGCAACTGACTATGGACGGAAATCATCATTTGAAAAGATCTTACTTTAAGGACTGTACACAGTGTCTTAAATGCTGCTTCAGTTCTTCATCCTTTTCATACGATTCCAGCATGGTGTGTGCATCATCGTGGCGATAGCAGTAGATTTTATATGTGTCTTCTAGTGGGCCTTTAATCTGCAAGAACACTTCCCCTGTTAAGGAGAAAAACAAAGCGTGTCAAGCCAGACAACAGCATCTCAGAAGGAGCTTTATTATTCCACCACATTAGCCGTGAGCTAAAAAGGCTGGCTTCCACTTTACTTCCCTTAGAAACGATCTTGCGTGTTTATGTGCATTATTTATTACATGTATTTCTCAGCTGCTCATCTTTGTCATAGCCAGGCACCATTATATCACTGTTAATGCACAAAAATTCCCTCAGGAAAAGGCAGGAAATCTCTACACCCTGTACCCCCTCATACACAACCCCACCTTAATGCCCCATCAGTGGAAACCACACAGCAGAGCTTAACTCTTAAGGGGAGACTTTTTGTTGTGTTGTGGGCTGGCAGGAGGGATGAATGTAAGCCTGTTAATTTTCCTTTTGATTTTTTTTTCATCTGAATATGAACTTAAATGGGCTGTAACAAGAATAACGACTCCATCTCCCATTAGCCATTTCATTTTCATCTGTTTTGCAAAATCCTGAAATGGCAATTGTTATGACCTAGAATAGAGATTTTTTTTCACATGACAGAGGAACAACCTCCACCCCTCTCCTAATTAAATAAAACCACCATGGATTACAGCCATTTCTATATAGTATCTAGATTTATATACTACTGGAAGGGGAAAACATTTCCATTTCCAGTCCTCTACACCACTGTTTTCCCCCAAAGAACAGTTGGGAATTTTAGAGGCACTAAAGTAATCCTGTGCCCATTTCCCTTTTAATTCTGGTGACTAATTCTCTCAGCCTAAAACTCCTATGTCAGTTTCTGCGTATGTAAGAAATATTATCTGAGTGGAGAAGGCAGGCTTCATCTCTTCTGCTGAGATATAAATTTGGTTCTTACATTCTTATGTTGCAGTGCCCTGATCAGCATTCTTGGAAATGCAAATAAAAACAACAACAATGGTGAAAACTCCTGTCTTGGGCATTTACTGAAAATTACATCTATGTGGCAACCAGTCCAATGTTTTGTAAACATTCCAGTTGAGTTATAGCAATGATTATTAAAGTTAAAAGCTGAACGCCACATTAATTGGGAACTCTCTATTCATTCACAGAGTGAGCGCCAAGCTGTCAGGCATACTGCATGTTTCATCCTGACCGGAGTGGGCTGTTTCATAATACATTGCATTGAACTGCTCCGTCTTAAAGTGAAAAATGATTCAGTTACCACAGTAACACAGCTCTGGGTTTTTTCCCCTAGCAGCAAAGGTTAACTGGGCTGTCTAATGCATGTGGGTTTCAAGGTGCAAATAAGGGAACAACAATGACAGAGCCAAGACCACATAAGTTCATTTTAGTTACTGTAAGGCCATAGTCAGAAAAGCACCGGCATCCCATGGTTAAATGCTCTTTAGGCGTCTCTCTTCTCTGTCTTGCGCTTAATGCTAATGCTGATGGCTACCAATGCACATCGCATCCTGACTTTCCCATGAACTCTCTATACCGGCCTTTATTAGCCAACAGTGTAAAGGGAACCCTTAACAAGCTTTGTCTTGATCCTGCTCCCTTGGCGCCTGATTCTCAGAGATGCTGAGCTCTCACAATTTTCACTAACTTTAAGCAGAGCTCCAAGTGCTTAGCATGGCCCACACTACGCTAAGCCCTCAAGAGAGGTTAAATTTTCAGTAGCAAAAATGCAAGCTATAGACTTACAGCTTATTTCAGCATTTACTAGAGGCTGGGTATTATCATTCTCTTCTCCAGAATGAGAGAGATGAGCCAGATCCGCTCACTGATGTATTGTGCCACAATGACAGATACTTTCATTGATGCTCAATGATGAGAAAAATTATGTGCTGATTTCACAGATACGGCCTTTTAAAAGCAGACGGATTTCTTAAGCCTGAAGTCCTTCTTGGTTCTGAGCCATATAAACTGAATCAGATGAGCTTTGGGCATATCACTGTGGGAGCTTGGTTTATGGACCAAAACCACATTGTATTTGGGCACAGCTTTAAAAATTTGGAGTCTTTTGTGCACTCTGACAGACGCAAATCTGCCTGATGCCTCTTCTTAAGTGTGGTGGTCATCAGTCTCAAAGGGAAAATCTGCTTGAGCAACAGGAACAGTTTCTCCCTGCGGCTTTCAGTGGTGCTTCCTGTCTCAACAGGCCTGGGAGAGGGAGGAAGAAGGGGTCTAATAGCTAAAGCCAGGGTGAGGTTTCTAAGTCTTCATATTCCTCCATATACAATATCCAGAACAGAGAGGAGAAAACATACATGAGAGAATTAGAAAGGGTATTTAACTTCCGCAGCATTTAGCATCAGAAGCCCAAGCACCACAAGAGGTCCATCTACATTAGCATTTTATCTCAGATTAGGAGAGGCTTTTGAAGCCAATCTCAGTACTCCTCAACTCCCATACCCTGGCTGTGCGGTGGAGCAGTCACAGACACACAGACCGGACCGCTCTGAGGAAGGTAATTATCAGAAAACGCACTCCGAGGGCACATCTTATGCAATCCAACTGTAAAGGGCATCTCTTGATCCACAGGGACAGCCTACAGCCAATCTGGAATAAGACCTCTTGAAACGCGTAGTACGGATACCAGGTCCTTAGCAGCAACTGTTTCACTCTACAAGTCTGTTCCTATTGGATGTTACTACTTGTCAATGTGGACATAGCATAAGGTATGGAGAACACAGACTAAAAGAAGACATGAATACGAGCATGGCTGCTCATTTTAGTTTCAAACTAATGAGTTAGCAGTTCTCCTAAACCTCACCATGACCGGGTTGCCTTCCAAAGTAAGATATTTCAATGCAAGATGTTTAAATACCATAAAAATGATAGAACATGATAGGTATGCTATACATTCTCAGCCTCCTTTTTTTATAGACTTGTTTTAACAACTTTTACACTGATTATAAAGATCTTGAAAAAAAAGTTATCACCTTGATGTACTTTTACAGGATGACAAACTTACTAACTTATTGCTTAGAGTAATGCAATTATTCTCCCTGCTTTTGTCTCTGCCTTTGTAAGAACGTCTCACACCTTACTTGCCATTTTTCCCCGCCCTAAGTTAGCCAACTCTGATCCACAGTCCCATACATTTTCATGGTTCTTCGGCTGATTCTGGAGAAATACACCCTAATAGATGGATTAAATTGTTTGTCTTTACTTCTGGATGTGGCAGGGAACTTAAAGGATGAATATCTTGGCTGTGAGAAAGGCACTTCCGCTAGAATGGAACATTGCTTATTAAGGGTATGACTCATCATGATGCACTTTTATTGAAATACCGCCAAACAACACAGTCGCATCAAACTATGTTAAGCTGTTGCCTTGGCAAACCAGATTGAGACATGCTAGAATTAATACATTTCACAAGCTTCATATGCTTTAATATCATGTTTCTTAGTCAAGCAGCAACTCTTAATTTTTTACCCCATTATTTGTGAGAAGAGGGGACCTTTGTCTAACATGTTACCTGTGGTATGTGGTCAGTTTAGGGAAAAAAGAACCTCTCTGATCTCTGAATCATGGCTGGAAGTTTTTTAAACTAAACTGGCTGACTTTGCACTGAAGCAAATTAAGAATTCTCACCTGATCCCTTAACGTGGATGACCTACTGCCTCTGTACTGAAGAAGCAGTTATGGGAGAGCTGACGAGTGACAACTTCTTAAATCTCTCCAGCTCTGCCAGAATGTCAAGTGAATAGATCATAGCCTTAACATTCATGGCCTGACCTGCAGAACCTGTGACTGTTGTAACCTATCCAGGGCCTACCCATCTGCTGAAAATATCCATGATCCCCTACAGACATTCCTGCACAGATTCCCACAAACTTCATGCCAATTACAGCTTTCTTGCCTTTACTGACCATGGCCCTGTGAAGCACACTTAACCACATCTTGCATAAATTGTATCACCAGTAGATACCTTTACAATGTTTGGGGGGAGGCGGAGGGTGGTTTTGTGAGATGTTTATTATTCCAGTCATTTTTAATGCTTTTCTTGAATGAGACAATTATAAGTATGCAATATCAGAGTTGGTGTAGGCATGAGCGGAGTTAGGTAGGCACTGTCAAACTAAATGAGAAGGATATTATCAGTATGTGGCATAACTAAGTGCTGCGGTTTTTACTCATGCTAAACTCACTCCTTCCTTCCTTCCTTCCCCCTCAACATCCAGATGGATGGAAAAAGAGCAGCATGATCATACGAGTGCAGAAGAGCAACTGGACAGGTTTCACATGTCATTTTTCCTGTGTCATTACGGACAGCTCGTAGCATGTTAGCCTCTGGGAGTGGTCCTAGTTAAGTCTGATGAGGGTAGAGGACAGGAGAGTGTTATGTTTATTCTTTCACGTAGTTTTGTAGAACTCAAGAGGACAGTAAACATACCGATTATTTGCATGGATGGTTCCACATCTGTCGTGGCTTCTTCCAACAATGACAGCAGTTTGGCTGATACTTGATGAACCAATTCAATGTTGCTAAACAAGCCATCCACGTCAAAGCGAGCAATCTAATGGAATACAAATATTAAGCAGCTACTGATGAAGGATAAAGAAGGACATTGTGTATTACAGACCTTCTCTTGCTCTGCCCTGAGTGTTCAACACTCCAGGAAGCACCACTTCTGCAGAACCTCATATAAACATCCTCCTTGTGACTTCAAAGACACATATACAGTTTTCAAATTAGTATAATATGGTTGACGCAGTTAACAAAGGGCATGTTATCGAGTGCTTTTAGCCTTATTTTGAACTATTCCTAATCTGAAAGTGTTTACCTAGGAAGGAAATAAATATTATCATCTCAATAAAGAAAAGATCCTCAGCTGGCTTTAAAATGTTTGTTTACTTTCCCACTGAGGAAAACAATAGTTGACAGTGGGCTTGATTCCTTAATTATCAGTTGCTAACAGAGGCCGCTACATAAACTGAGACCTTGGCACTTTGGTGCCAGCTACCAGGTATAAAGGCTGCCAGATGGTGGTACCATTTTAAGTTAGTTGTCCTATAAATACAAAAATACCTGTGCACACAACATTGATGTCAGTGAACTGCATCAATTTACACCAACAGAAAATCTGGTTCCATGTCCCTACTCATTTTAGAGCAAGTACAAAATTTCCAGGATGCATACTTTTCATTCAGGAGTTATTTATTTCCTTGCACAGCAGGGCAATAGTTAATATTCAGGGACAATTGGAGATAGCCAGTGGTAATGTGCTAATACTGAGAACAAAGGCAAGGCTGATTTCAACATCCATCTCTCCATTAGAAACAGAATTGCTGGCTTACATAGCAGCTTACCAGATGCGGGGAGGATCAAATTGCATGCTATTGTAACAGAATCAGAAATATACTTTCAGTACTAATGCAGTTAATTTCTTTATAAGTATTATAGGGGCTAAAACATGTTTTATCCATTTGGAAATATGAAAGAGATTCATTGCCAGGTCAATTTTCTAAACGCTATACTTCTCTAAACACATTACAAACTTTCAATATGGTAGTTTGTCCGAGAACTAGCCTTAAAACCATATAACGTTCTTGAAAGCCTTTCAAAAATGCAGAGGTTATTAAATTTAGACAATCGCTAAATTACTTTTCCTGTATACATCTAGCACAAGACTTCTGACCTCCACTCCAGCACAATGCCTACATAGTATTTGGAACTACCCTGCACATGGGCACTTATACACGTTAATAGAGTGACAAAGGACAAAATAGAAATGCGTGTTTTCAGTTGGCTGGGAAAGAGCAAAAGAATACAGCATGCTTGTCAAAAATCTCAGCGAGTCCAACCAGGGAATACTCTTGCTCGGTGCTGGCCAGGCTGGGGAGGGAGTCAAGTGGAGACTACTTCTAAGCAGGTGAACAAGCGAGGAGGAAGAAGTCAAGAACTCCTTAAAGTTCTGCCAGCAGATGCCAACTCTTCTGAAAACGGGTTAGAACAAACTCTGATAGTTTTAAGAAAGGAAAAAGGTCCTGCAGGAGCTTAAACAGCACAGGCTTTAGCTGGCCACAGCGTTTCCCAAAGAGGCAGTGCCAATGTCATCTGAAGACACTTTGGCACCTGTATTTTGTCACCAATTTAATAAGAAATGCTACATACAGAATACTTGGTTTAAGGTCTGTTTAAAATTATTTTTATTCTGTATTATCAGCAGGTATCATTTGTGCAGCCTCTGTGAACACTATGTTGCAGGCCCCACAAATACAAACCTTTCTCTGGACAACCTCTTCTACTCCCAGCTTTCAGCTGCACCATTTTTCTACAAATTGAAATACTGTTGAGTAAAAGGTGCTCTTTTTAAGTCTCAGCTGAAAAAGAAAATTAGTATCATTGGTCTAATAAGATCTTTTGCCTGAAAGATAGTTTATGAGCCTTCCTTCTTAAGTGTACCTTTTCTGTGTAGAATGCAAATTTCTGAAGTGCTCACTGGTCTGTCAGGCATGGTATTTCTCCACCACAGCTGTCTGAAAGGCTGGATAAAGTTATCTTTATGACGGAATTTAACCTTGATGGGGAGGTTCATGCCATTCCAGGTTGTTATCATGGAAAATGCTTGGGTTTATAGGCTTCTACTGCTTTTGGAGGCGCCAGTAAAGGTCTGCCAGGGCATGTACCAAGGGTTATAATTACAGAGCAGTATGGAGCGGTGGAAGCTGCTATTGCAGCCCACAAGCAGGGATATAGCATCCAAGCAGCCCTCTGGGCCAACACCTTGATGCAGGCTTTATGCAAGTGCAGCACAAGTGTCAGGACTGTATCTGACTTCCCGCTCTCCTCGCTAGAGCCCTGGCATCTCCCTTTCGGGAAAGCTAGCTCTGGACCTGCTCCCGGCACTGCGTCACTCTCACACTGACACTTGTGCTTGCATTAACATTATCTGCAAGCAGAATGTGGGTGAGTTGAGACTTGACGTCACTGCCTCGTCCTCCGCCCCCAGCACTCACCTGCTTGTTTCTCAGGGGCTGAATCACTTCCTTGATGCAGAGATCCAGGTCACTGATATAGTCTTTCTCTGTCTGCATGAGTTCTGCAATGATTTTCACCCTCTTGGCCATCATGCATCTGCTAACGTGTTCTTGGTCCTCCTGCAGCGAAGCGTCAGGGGTTGAGGACCCTGTCTGCGGGGCCATTTTTTCTGTTTAAAAGAGGGAGATTTGTGAGAAGCATCATAATAGCATGTGCTCACCCAGCTTGCCCTGTGCAACCACGGGGGAATGTAAACAGTGCCTGTTGGAAACTCCCAAATCACCATGGGGAGCAGGAAAAGAAACATAAGAAATGGCAATCCCAGATCAGATCGAGTGTTGTCCCATCTCCCTCCTCTAAAAGTGGACATGGTTTTGGGGAAGGAAACCATCCGTTTGCCAATAAGAGGATAACCCATCACCAGCTCCCCTGGCTTTGATGTTATGCATGTGGGCAGAAATTTTCCACGGAGAAAGGGAGAGTCTGATCCTTGTCACACTGAAGTTCAAGGATAGCTGATGCCGTTCTACTCCTTTGAAAACACAGTCTTGGTCTGACATCTATTATGATTTGGAGGACGGGAGAAAATGTTTCTGTGGAAGAAAAAGGCTGTGTTTACCATAAACAAACTTTACTGGAATAGCCTTTGCTCTGTAAAATGTAATGTTGAGACTATTCATGGGAGGATGAGGGCTGTAGGTACTGGAAGACAAATTTTCAAATGAAGACAATGTTACTAACGATGATGATGATACCTGTAATTCTGTTTAAAAATATTTCCTTGAAAGAGGCAAAGGAATTACAGGAGAATATGGGAAAACCTTTAATGATCAATAAGAAACATTTCTTGCAACAACAGAGATCACTGGGATGAGGACATTCTTAACTATTTTTCCATACTTAAGACCCAGAATATCTGATTTGTTCCAAAGGCATGGAAACGCAAGTGAGTCTTCTACAGATAAACAATTTATGTATGCTACAGGACTTGCATATAACCTACTTATCAGTAACAATGCTATTCCCCTTACTGGTTCAGAAGCCAGCCTGCAGACACCCATGTCAGCTGTACAAAGGGCACCAAATTTTATTTGTGTACATTGAGAATCTGTATTTTTCTTTAGGAAAACACACACACACCAAAAAAAAAAAAAGAAAAAAACCAAAACCAAAAACAAGTGAGAGATTTCAGAGGCTGTTCTGGTGTTTTTCTGCTAGCCACAAGATGGTGCAGAGCACCAACAAAGTTGGGCATATCATTACCGTTACTCATCTCTGTATTACCCAGGTTGTGCTTTGACAGCACGGGCTTTTATTGCTCAGTGGTAAAGGACAGGAACTCTGCTGAGGATCAGACTGCTACGCCTTCATGTCAACTTCTTGTAGGGAGCATACTGTATATAATGAGGCAACAGCAAGCAGTATCTGATGCTTTGATTGCTGATAGCCAATACTGAATATATTGCAGTCGTTTGAACTGATTGTCAAGGGTGAGGTCATGAGCACTCGAGCGTGGAACAGCATGCAGCTCACCCGTACACCACCGGCCAAGGCTGTAGATGGTAACCTGGAGCTGGACTTGTGGGAAAAGCAAGCAGCTTTCAGGAGAGAGGGCTTTGAGCCATCTTTGCGCTGAGAGCTGTAAAATGTTGTAAATCCAATGCATCGTCATCTGCAAAACCTTCTACAATTTTGCTGACCACTGATATTCAGAAAGGACAGTTTTGTTATTAATCCTTCTCCCATCAGCTTTTGTAGTGATACCGATGTGACCACAGCTATTGTTTTAAGTGGCTGCTTTTGGGACTGCACCTCTGCCTCCGTACTGATAGGTTTAAACAGCGAGGACAAGGAACCCAAACAAACCAGAGAGGAGGGACTGCTTTTTCAGACTTTTTTCTATTTAGATGTACTTTTTACCTTTGAGTTTTTAGCCTTTAAGTCTGTGTATAACACAGGCATGAACATTTTGTCGCCAAGTTTGTATACGGACAATAAAATAGAAACATGATCAGGATGTTTCCTCTCCTCAAGAATTCTATTGAAAGAATTTTAAACTGAATCTTGCCCTAGTGAGTCTATGCTGGTGTGAGTGCACAGGCTGCAGAAGAGCTCACCCTGCTGCAGAACTCGTCCACCAAAGGTGCTGTGTGCTGGAAGAAACAGACTCTGCCCTTACTTAACGAGGAGGAGAGCAAAACTGGTACCAGTATCACTCCACAGCTCCCTCTGAGCAATCTTCTCCTAGGGCTGCAGAATGAGACCACCTTGCCTGCTGCTGACGTGCTAAAACGGCTGGTACTTTTTCCTCTGAAAACTTACTGTATGTAACCACAGTTATAAATGCAAAAAGAACTACATGAACAATCCATTTCTGCCCCAGTTCTGCACAGAAATCAGCATTTTTCTTGAGATCAGGTGTGAAAATGTTTGTGTGTGTGTGACTGTACGTGAGAATTCAGGGCGACTCCTGAGAAAGTGCAGAGAGGACCAGACATCCTGGAAGATCTCAGAAGTGTCATTTCGTCTCAGATGCAGCACTGTTATGATATCAGATGGAATTTGAAGGCAAACACAAGATGCTGTGCAAAAGAACTTTCTAATCATTTATACTAGTGGCAGGGGAGGGCATTATATGAGCACTGTATCCCACTTCAGGCTTCAAGTCGCAATCCCTCGAGAGGCTGTTCTTTCAGTTTATGTCATTAGATCACCCTGATCAAATTTGATTCTTGAGTTATGTCAGGGCTCATCTATTATCCTTATTGCATGATAGATAATAATGCCAGGAAAGAAAAAACTATTCTCAACAGGAAGAAATAACTGTGAGAAATATCAGGTAGATGCTGTTTCCTTATAGAAAACATGTTTTTTAATAAATGTATCCTTTTGTTAAAAGTAATATAATTTTCCATTTTCACTCAATATGTTCACTTTTTCATTTCAGGCTTGTCTGTCTCTATAGAATGCAACAGCAAGATCCTGAAGTGATGATTACAGCAAAACCTGTGATTTCATGTTCAGCTGATTGGTTTTGACCAGTTTGTGAACTTTAGTAGCTTGCTGAAATCCTTGTGGAGTAAGTGAAACTTTAATGAATGGACAAAGAGCAAGTGCATATTTGGAATATAAGCAGACTCGTTTCTATCTGGTAACATGTATCAGCCCTGAAATGGTTTGAGAGAGAGGATTAGCAGCAAGAGACATTGCTGAGGATTAACTGTTACAGTAAGAGTTTGTCTCATTTGTCCTCAGAGATGCCAGGTGTAGAAAAAAGAAAAATCTGTCTGTTGAATGGTTTATTAGACAGCTATGTCTTAAGACCAGTTCACAAAAAAGTAATTGGTACTATTGGTTGGCATAAAAATGTAAAGTAGAAGGTAGTGTTTGCAATTGTTGCTTTGCAATGTCACTTATCTGCAGGAGTCGTCTTTCTGGGGGACTTTGCTTTGGAGAAGGCAGCGATGACTTTGGTTTTCCAGCTGTGTATTGAAGTACATGGCTCTAGTTGCATGAAACAAGAGGTTTACTATGTGATGACATGGACAAAGCAGCCACATGTCCTACAAAAACAGTTTCTTGCAAGTGTGAAGCCTAAAAATGTCCCCCAGATGGAGACATCCAGCAATATAGTGAGAGTGTGGAGGAACAGAGCCTGCAGTGTGGAAAGCAGCAGCTCTCTTGTAGGCCCTGGAGAGGTACTGGGGGATCCACAGCAAGCAACCGGAGGAGCAGCCAGAGCAGGTCTGCAGGACCTACGCATGCAAATTTCCCTGACTTTCACACCTCGAGAGTGAGCAGCTCCCAGAGATCTGATCTATCCATCCTTCCTCCCAGGTAAGATGCTCACGTTGGACATTACATTTGCCTTTGGGGATGGGACTTAGGTTTCTCCCCATCTAACGCTTTCCATCTGAAAGTGAAGGTACTGGCACAGAATATAGCAACGAGTACAGTGACGTCGGTGCACAGAGTAACAGCCTGCCTTTTCATTTCTCAGGCAGCATTTGGAGGACACCAAAGGAACGCAAGTTCTGCACTCACGCTGTGCAATACAGGGATTTTGCCTGGCACAAAGGAGGAGTGAAGGCATACGTTATCAAGGTATAACAAACAAATCACAGCATTACTATGTTTTCACGTGTGAAACCTAAGTCACACACCGCCCCAGATAAAATTATTCCTCTGTGAAAGCAAGTCCTCAGATAGCCTGTACCCTCAGATAACCTAGCGATTACACATGGGAATGTACACCGGCTTTTATCAGCTGGATTTGGGAATGAAACAGAGGCAGCCAAGTTCAGAGCCTGCTGCTGTGGCAGCTTTCCTCTCCCCTCCCACATCTCCCCTCCCACCACAGCTCCGACTCTGCCCCTTACGCCCCTGCTTCCACAGCGGGTGCTGGGAAGGCTGCGGGGCACAGGGACACTGGGATTCTTGGCAGTAAGGGAGCCTGAAATGGGACAACCAGTGGGAAAGGATGGAATGTCCCACTGCATGTGGGAGAAATGCATCACATGAGCTAACACACTAGTTTTACGGCAGATCCCCCTCCCCTTGTGAGGCACCACTTCATGGGGGGGGTCTTTATAGTTTTGCACATGAGTCATTAGAGTGCAACCATATGGTGTAAACTTGGCACGAATTAGATCTGCTGAACTCCAAGTTGGGCATTGAAATACAAAAGGATTGGGAGAAGGTTGTGGAAAATACCTTTTTTTCTTTTACTCACAGATGCACATAACAGCAGCATTGCTCAGGAGCGGGCTGCAAGTTACACATGCAAAAAGCTGCTTTTCTGAACATGGAAGGAGAACGCGGCAGGACCAGAATGACCTTGCACCAGTCTTCCTGGGCAACAGGTTCACTCATAAAATCTGCATCAGAGACTTCCTTGCAATTAGGTCATTCAATCTTTGATCATTTTTCTGTTCCATAAGGTACAGAAAATATTTACATTCAACACGCAAGTTCTTTCTTCAATTCCTTGACAGCAGACTGCTTTAATTATATGTGTGCTGACAGGACTACAGAGAGATCCCATGTGACCGCAGTGGAAGGGAAGAAAGCTTATCATCAGGTGACAGAAGAATGCCCTTATTGTTAGCGCCAATACTTACAAATAAACCTTTCCAGTGTGTCATATACCGGTATAAATATACCACTCCTGCAGCATTGAGCTAATATGTTAATGAAGTAAGAACCAAGGAAGGGCTGCCTCTGAACCGCTTCCCCTGGGACACACGCGCCTCAAGATTTGGCACAGATTAGCTGTATGAACTGTGAGCTGTGTGACCTGCAACGCAAAGTATCCCAATTAATAAAACGTTTGCTAATATGCTCAGAGAAGGATCCATAAACCTCCTTGGGTCCTAGTCTTCACTCCTTCTTACCCTGGCTGTTGTGACTAGTTATGCTGCAGTAGCTCCTAAGAGTCCTAAGCCACACGGCAGCACCTGATTGTGCAAAGTGCTGTGCAAACACAGCAGCACAAAATGGATTCTGCTCTGAAAAAGACGAGCTCACTTCCCAGCCTGGCTGCCACTGCAATAAGTTCAAGGAATAACGCCAGCTTTATTGCAGTACAATTTAAAAGCATTAGATCCTCCGAGCTTAAATTTGCACGTGAGAAGTATTTGTTAGATTTTGATTTCTCATCACAGGGCACAGGGGAGTATTGTCATCAAGCCATCTCCTCCACTTCATGAAATAATCCGGACTTTTACTCCTTACTGTACTTCAGCACACCAGCCGCTCCAAAGATCAATACATTTTGCAGTGAAATAGGATATTACCTTCATTGTAGTCCATGGAAAGTTAATCAGTAAGTACAGCGCAAAGCAAATAAGGAACTGGGGAGAGGCTCCTGGCGGGAGGTGCGGAGAAGCTGCGTGCATGGGCAGCCCAGGCAGGAAGAAGTGGTGTGTTCTGCAGGCAGGGAGGAGGATGGGATGGGTGGAGGAAGGTGCCCTGCTTGTGATGGAGTGAAGGGGGATGAGTTGCCTCTGACTGGGCTTGTGGATATCTAGCTGTAGCAGCTGTCCAGGAAATCTGTCTAATTTTGCAGGTTTCTGCGTCATTTCTGGTGTCAGTTATTTCTCATAACTACATCAGACACAGGTGAAACGTGAAACTCGTAGTTCAGATACCAGCTCTGAGGCAATGTATTGTGGGAGCTGTATGATTTGAATCACTGCATCTATTACAGGTATGTCACTGGTGTATTTTAAATTGAAGCGTGTGCAAATCATTTAACAGTGCAGTTGACCCATTCACAGGTAAAGTTATAAGGGAGTTAGTATACAATAGATTTGTAAGACAAGGAATATTTTCAAAACCTGTATTGTCTTGCTGAACACTGCAAATGCGATCTTTGATTCCTTCTGGAAACCCACCATTTTCTATAGCTCATTTTTCACACCAAGCACAAGTTTGGTTATATGATTATTAACAAAAACCAACGATCTATCCAAAATCTATCAGACAGTGAACTATGTTTTAATTTCCTTTTCACGTCCTGCCTTTTTTTATTGATAGCATCTATCCCCATCATACACTGTATCTTAACCTGCCCTGATCTTGCAAGAATTTATGTGCCATCAAGCAAATTCCTCTTACCGAAATACTTAGGTACTCACAGAATGGTAGCTTTAGGTTAATTTAAAGACTGATCCCAATATTAACGCAATACATAGAGATTAATAAAGTTACTTTTACAGCTGCTGCTGATTGATTTTCACAGTAGAAAAGAGACCGACCCCTACCAGCTAAAGAGGTATAGATAATACACTTGAATAAATACCATGTCGTGCCACTGCTGAAGGACAGTAGCAAGTTCTTCCATTCCTCCTGAAAGGACATACGTGAAGGATTTGCCAGTGAATGTAGAGCAGAGCACTGCATAGAAATATCACAGGAGCTGTGTCTTAGCTCTTATAAAGACTCTTGATACTCTTTCTGCATCCACCACAAATGCTAGTGAATACATCTTCCTTAACCCCATACTTCCTTTTTTAGAAAAGTGATGCTTCGATCCAGTTGATGGAGCTATGGAAGAAAAATATATATGTGGCTTGAATTATTTCTGGACTCATCCAAGAATGCAACTGCAACCTGAGTTCTGGATGGCTGCGTGGTTGTATCATGAACCTGACATTTGATAGTAATCGCCTTATTTTCCCCTATCTAAAATGGGGCTTCAGGCATTTGGTTTTCTCACAGGATGAGTTGAAATAGATGCAATAGTGCTTGCCAAATTCTTTGAGAACATAATGGTTACTTTGCATCTTGTTTCCTTTTCAAAAAGAGTACAGACAGGAGGTGTTGCATGGCCATTCACACCAGATAAGCTACTGAATACATGTGCCTAGTATAATAATTAACAATGAAAATGCTTTCTTGTGTTTTTAATGAATCCTTAATTTTAAAGTGAAGAGGTTTGCACCTTTGACAATGCTATTGTCCTCGTGTTTGTAGACTTACAGAGCAAACCACCTTGATTACCCTGGAGATCTGGGTGGTAGGCTCCCTTTCTCACTCTATAGCAATCATTTTGGATTCTGTATAAAACAGCAAAGCTTAAGAGAAATCCAAAAGAAGAAACTGAATTCTCAGGAGTTTCTATGCCTGACTGCTTGTTCTTTTGTTTTGGGTTGGGTTTTTTTTAATTTGTTTGTTTATAGGCTTTTATTTGGGGACCTATATATCTAGCACACTGAGCTGCACTTGGAGCGTATGCTTCAGAGCTGCTGGAAATGGCTGGGGAGGCAACAGCCTGGTTTCTACTCAGGGAACCATATAAAGCACGCAGAGGACTGGAAGGGCCCTCAAGAGACATCTCGCCCATGCCTCACCTTGTGCAAATGTGCTGCAACGCTGATGTAGGCATTGCAGTGTAAAGACAGCCTGGTCCCCATGCTCTGCTGAGATTGCCTGCCAGTAGCAAAGATGGGGGTCCCCCAGCCCCTGACTCTTGGCTTCCCAGCCCTGCTCACAGGGAATTCCCTTCTGCAGGGTTTGCTCCTGTCTTACACATCCTTGTCCATGCTAATACCAACCACAGTTCTGAAGACTGTCTGTTAGAAAACACACTAACAGGGGACTATAGAAGAGAGGGGCAACTAAACACAGAGCTTTTCCACCAATTCGTATGGGAAGCAAGTGCAAATTATTACTGTTTTTATCTTTTTGCAAAGCATTTACCATTCTAGGGCGATTGGAGAGTCCCGACCTGGTGATACACAACAGACCGTTTGTTTATGTCACAACAGATCTGTTGGGTTTGCTTGCCAAGAACAGAGAACTCAAAAGCTTTGTGCCAACAAAACCACTTCCCTCACCTTGGAGTAAGCTGCTTCTCATCCAAGTGCTAGTGAGAAAAATGAAGACCATAAAGGTGTACAATCATTATACATCATCAGTGCTGGCAGGTAACACATTAGGTCTGGGATCATGGATCCCATTATTATCAGATCCAGGCACATCTAGCTCAGCAAAATTTGATCCAGATCAGGCCTTGGTGCACAAGCGCATTTCTTTCTATTGCGACTGTAAACACGCTTCATAGGAATTTCTACCGACTTTCTGTCTTCACTCAGAGGACAGGAAACTCCAATATAAAGCCACAAGTACCTTGTTAGCCCATCACCGTTTTTCTTGAACAAACACAGACAAGCAGAGTGAGCCGATACCAGGCTAGTGCTTTGCAATAGGTGGCCGCGGCAGTCTAAGCTGGTGGCAGGAGCCGTAAATCTGGATTTACCATCTCCTTGGACCGCTGCCATAAACATAACTTCATGCTCTGCCGTGGCTACCTAGGCTTCCTGGCCTCCTTTGCTCCTGATTTTAAACAGGAGATGTTAATGGCATGAATACACCTGACACGGAACAGAAAGATCTCATACTTATTGCTGGGCACCGCTCTGATAACCTTGACCTCACCCGGGCAACCCCTTTCAATGAGTTAAAAAACTGCTGCTTTGGTGGGATGTGTGCCAGGAGCTTGCCTGCCCAGCCGTAGGGCTTGTACCCTGAAACACCCCTGCCAGATCCCTGCAGCACGTGCCTGACTTAACTGACAATTTTTCATCTTCTCATTGATTAGCTATCACAAAGAGGGAAGAGCATAATCGATGAACCGCTCTGTTGTTTTCAGTGCATGCAGCCCCCATAGAAATCCCATTATTTTCAGGTTTATTATTTTATTTTCAGCTTTTATTGTCTCTCTTGAAGGAATGCTACTTCCTAATTAAGTGCATCAAAACCATAATAAAGCAACCTAAAGTATTTTCCTATTTTATTTCCCCATAAAGGATTATTGCCACAAGAGTGATTGTCGTTAGGCAGTTATATGACTATTAGTAATACATGCTTATATTATAATCATACTCAAACCCCACATTCGTGATGGGATCCTGTTGTTCAAGACCCTGGACACCCACAGAAATTCATGTTCCAGAGCACTCCCAGAAATAGCCATACACATTCTTCACGCTTTTCCTCAATTTGTGATGTCCCATTTAATTTTTGATTGACAGGCCCAATACTGACATAATTTGCCCATTTCTGGTCCAGATGCAATTTGGTAATTTGAACAGAAACCCTCTCCATAATGGTAGAATTTGAATCAGCATATCCATCAAAACATGTATTTGGATGTACTTCAGTTCAGTCTTATACAATCTGAGCAACAGATAAACACATTATAGGTCCTGGTATTTTTAACTGAAAGGAAAAACTGCCCCTGATGATTCTAATTAGGTAGCATATACCCCACTTGGTATGACAGCCAAAGACAGATAGGACGGAGCCATCGTATTTTCACATTACTGTCTGCGTTGCAAACGCCTTCCGGTGACGAACGAGAAAGACCCCAGTTGCATACAGATTTTGCAGGAACGCACGATTTTGCATCCTGTCTACACGACACTAGAAAAATCAGGGGAAACATTTCACACCTGGAAGCAGGAGACAAAGGTAGAGAGGGGGCAATTGCTCACTCCAACTGTGAGTGCGTGCAGACAGAGACTGACATTCCCTTCTTTATCTCAAGGCTGCAGCCCAGAGGGTGTCGAGGTACCACCCCAGCCCAGAGCATCCCTTGCAGCAGAGCACCAAGCAAGCTTCCCCAATACCTTGTAATTTCTGGCTGTATTCCGTCCTGTCGGACTGACTCCTCCTCAAGGTGCCGTGGTCCCCGGTGGCACTGGTGCTCTCCACCACGGGCTCCGTCCTCCTCCTCTCCTGCATGTACAGCTTGTTCCTCAGCAGGGCCAAATTCCTCTTCCTGCCCCACACGCTTTCCTTTCCCAGACAGTCCTTGCTTGCCATGGTCAGCCTTGCTTGGTGGTGACAGTGGCAGACGGGGGAGCAATAGCTTGGTTTTGGGGGGAGATGAACTCTCTGCCCAGATGAAGGCTGGTGGCTTTGGGCTTGGTTTTGGAGCAGGGCTCCGCAGGGCCCTGGCTCAGCCCTGCCACCTGTGCTGGAGCGGCTCCACCCCCGGGAAGCTGACGCCCCAGGCAGTGTTTGCATTCACCTGCCTTGTGTGCAAGCACGCCCGGCGGGGCCGGTTCCAGAGCCAGCCCCAAAGCGCAGCCGCTCACTGGCCCTTTCCCCGCTCCAGGGTACACTCCTTGCCCCGACGTGGGGCCCGGGGGTGCCGGCACCCCTGAGTGGAGTCGCATCCTCCCAGCTTTGCCTGGGCCGCCCCTGCTGCCCACTAGCAGGGAGATGCCCGAGTGCAGCAGGGCATGGACATGCTTTCATCAGATGCCTTCCTTCTCTGCGCTGCCAGGGGGGCAGTGGGGAAGCAGAGGGCAAGGCACATGGGAAGGGGAGGCCAGCCACCCCCTTGACCCTTCCTCCTTCTCTTTTCCTGGGGCTAGCACCCAACCTGCAGCCTGGGCAGGACCCCAACTCCTAGCCTAGCTAATTGCTGCTGCCAGGCTCCCAACCCCACCGAGATGTGTAGCTTTTAGACTGGAAACTCCTGATCTACAGGTTTGAAGGGAGACCGATCCCCCAGGACAAGGAAGAAAAGATCTGGGAGGAAGACGAAAACCCCTCTGTGAGGTGGTAAGCAAGCGTGGAGCCAATGCTTGTCTCGAACCAGGCTGTGTCCTGCTTTACAAGCCCTGCTTTGTCGCACAGGGAAGCGACATGAAAGCCTGACAGAGACCTGTGGAGGCTGTTGTAACAAATCACCGTGCTCCAATGGCCAAAGAAGTGGACAGCAAAACACCTGCTTGTAATACCTCTGGATCGGCCCCTGGAAGAGACCTCATTATCCTGTCTGTTAGCAATGGCCTCTGGCACGCAAGCACTGTCTAGTGATCCTCCATAGTGCCAGTCTAATCAAGCTCATGTTAAAACAGCAGGAGCTGCTGGCATCTAAGCTTGGACCGGACTTACCCTGGGAAGAGCCCCAACAGCCATCAGTAGCAATCACTGCCGCCGCTGTGATAGCCACCCCCTGCGGCCTGCCCTGCTCTAGGAAATGCCTGGTGGGAGCCCCATGGTGCTGCCTAATCGGTGTCAGTCTCACGCACGCTCACTGCCACAGCATCTGCTGAGGGACATAACTAACGTCCCTCTGACAAACGCTGGCGGAGCGTATTGCTTTAGCATTGCCACGCTGCGTCCCCAAAGGGCTGTGTAGTAATAAACAACAAGCGGGGATGCAACGTAGTAGTATAACCTCATTTCCAACTTTTATTTTTCTTGAAGAATCTGGTCCTGTGATGCAACCTTCTGATCAAAGCCCCACATTTCTACCCAGCAGTGAAAGGAAAAGGTTATGAAACTGTTAAGCAATTTACTACGTCAAATTGCAGCATTGTGCCAGTGCTGCACAAAGTGTCCAGCCCAAACACACAGCCTGGCAGAGGAATAAAGTGGTGAGGGAGGGGGATACTGGGAAGACTGTACTCACGCAGAGAAGTCACATATTACGTAGGCAATTCATGTGTTAGTCTCGCCTCCTCTTTGATATTCCCTAAGAAACTCTTTTTGTTTTGCAAGTCAGACCACAAAAGTTCCTTGAAAGGCAGAGCAGTGGTGATGGTAAGCAGGGACTGACTGACCGACCCAGTGGCACCCTTGTGACAATCACTGAAGCCCCAACAACAAGTAAACACATTAAGGTGGGAGTTGAGGGAAATCAGCCACCCCATTTCCTTGCACTAGGGACTTCCTGAGGGCTTTTCTTTTTTACCCAAAGCAAAGGCTTGGCATTCAGGGAGGGTGGTAAAACTGGTTTAAACAGTCACAACCCTGACTGTCCCCCTCCCCCAGATAATTTTTGTTCCCACTATTGCTGCGAGGTGTAAACACCCACATTGGAGACTAGATGGAGGAACTGATCTGGCTGAAAGCTCCCTCCCTGCCCCCTTTCCCCTGGGCTATTTTCCATCTGGATGTGTGATCCTGTTTAGTTCATCACCCAGCTACGCAAGCAGTTGTGGCAGCATGAGGCAGGGCATGATGCAGGGTCACATGTGAGCAGCTGGGGATAAGGCTGATGGTGGCTTAAGCCAGCATTGCCCAAGGAAGGTATTGCCCCCAGCCAGGATTTTATAGTGTCATGCTTTTCAGAAGATGCAGGTCCCATCCTTCATATGAGATTTCATTATATTTATTTAAATTAAGATGGTTTGGGGGAGAAGTGGGGAATATATATTTTGGCTGGGTGGAGGTGGAAGAACAAACTTCATAAAGTTCTTGGCTTTGTAGCCTCTCTGCCACATAGGCAGAGTTACAGCCAAGATAGGATATGGCAAAGTTTGTTCAGGTGTTTATTACGACAACAATCTACCCACATGCAAAAGTTGTCTTCCTCTTCCTCCTCAACTCAGTCACAGGGTGTGAAAAGGTATGTGTTCGTTCAGCAAGGGAACAGTTGCGGGAAAAGCCGGCTGTGGTTTGCTGCTGCCTTTGTGCTTGCAATGGTTTATCTGGCTTCAGCCAGCAGCACTATTTCTGAGGCAGCCAGGAACCCAGAGCTAGCTTGCACCGCAGTTTGGAAATGTAGATGAGTACTTTTTGCAACCTCAAAATATCTCTTCTGCGCCACTCAGCATGGAAAAGGCTGAAAATAGCATGTCTTCCGTGACACTCCAAGTGATGGGGATGCATTCAGTAGGTTCCCTATCCCCTCTGGAGGGAGGGTGCTTTGAGACACATCCTGGTTTATCCATCATCACATTAAATCCAATAATTGTTTTACACTAGTGGGCTGTGCCAGCCCAGCCAGTAGGAGAAATACGTAACAACAATCAGAAGCGTATTTAAGCAAGAAACCCTTATAAACTCTTATTACTGTTTACTTTACCTGTAGTGTAACAAAATGCCACGGAAAGCACGGTCAGAACTGCATGTGAAGTACTCGACTTCAGCTGCCACTCACAATGGTACAAGCAACCCTCTCAATTTCCAAATTACTCCTGCGTCCTTCTGGCCCCAGTAACAACTGATGGTCAAGCAGAATCAAAGCCAGTAATCTGCACAACAAGAGGGAATATTTGGCATCTACACGGACAAAACGCTCTTTTGACAATTAACGCGAAAATCTCTTTAACCGCGGTATGTTGTGCTCATTTAATTCTCCTAAGCAAACTGGAATCCAGTTGATGTGAGCACTCACACAGGAGTTATTTGCACGGAAGCCACCCTGCTTAAGAGACAGAACAGGTGCTGGTGTCAACACGGACAATATTGGCATTGTGTTCCCGAGCAACTGTATTAGGCACATATAAGAGCTTATTGTTGTACGGTCAATGCTAATCTTTATCTCGGTCACAAGCTATAAATGAACCGGGAGCGCCATCAAGACTGATGACCATTAAGTAAGCAAACAGTTACTTGTTTTCTTGTAATACCTCACAGCTGTTACAGAAGATTTCTTTATAACTTAGTATCCCAGAGCATACACGATAAATGGTGGTGCGGGTTGACTACCGTGCCTGTTCCCTTTGATGGGAGGTACGGACCACTGCCGCAGTCCTGCGGCAATGACACCGGACTGCCATTGTCACATTTGCTCACTGCAGTGGCCAGCACAGCCACCAAGAGAAAAGAGAGTCTCGATACGCAGCTGCAGAGTGACTTCAACAGCAAGCACAAATTTTGCCTGCGTAAAGCGATGACACCCGACAGGCAGTGGAGAAGCAGAAAGGTGCCATGGTACTGCTGCAGAAAGGTGTCCTGCCCTCCTCACAGCTGGAGCGTGACAGCAAAGAGCGTAGACATCTTTCCAGCCCCCTGCCTACCTACAAGGAAGCCCAGGTGCCTATAAAAGCAAGCCCGTACCTCTTGTCACTCTGCCTGTATGCACGAGTCGTAGCAAAGATGTCTTCTGAGGGTTAAAAAATTGAGGCTTTGATAAGAGCACTCACACGTGAGGCCCACTGGGGACTTTGAGCACTGGGAAGTTGCTAGCATGTGCATCCGACCTGTTTGCAGCTACACTGGTAAGACACGAACAGAGTGACGTGTGAGGATAAAAGCAATGAAAAGGGAAGGCTTAAGGACAGGCAAAACTGGAGTCTATACATCCATTTTTCACAATGAATGAATCAAAATTACTTTGAAATTTACATAGAAAAAAAACTTCAAACACCTTTCAATAGTACAAAAAGAGAAAAAAGCCTGCCTTGTAGGTGAAAAGTTATTTAGTGTGGCAGTGTCGCCTTCACTCCTACTGTTGATATTGCCAGACTGGTGATTCCCGTAGAGA
Organism: Rynchops niger; assembly: GCA_013400035.1. NCBI lineage: Eukaryota > Metazoa > Chordata > Aves > Charadriiformes > Laridae > Rynchops > Rynchops niger. The sequence goes on along the minus strand of VXBH01004557.1, from coordinate 299,540 downwards.
AACAGGTCTTCAGAAGTAGGTGCAAAGCGATAATTTCTTTTAGCCCTGTCTATAGTGTTTCTTATCTAAATATTTGTAGGAGATATTAATAAAAGCATATGCCTGCCGGGGCTCAGGCTAGGCTGTGGATATTTTTAAGAAGGGATAGCTCAACCTGTCAGGCTATGCAATCCGTCTCCTCCGACTGCTGTGATGCTTTCTTACTCCGAACAAAGACTCTGCCCTAGTTTACACATACGAAAGGCTGACAAGTTTTCTGCCTACAGAGAGCGACCCAGCTCTCAAACAAAACACCTGCCGGAGAGGAGAGGGGATGCTGAGAGAAGGGTCGGCAGGGCTTGAATTGTCCTCCCAGCACCAGAGGATCAGTCACTGTCCGTCCGGGGGCTTTGTGTATGTCTGTGAAACAGGCTGGGAGCGGGGCCAGCTCCCAAAGGCACATGTCTAAGGGCAGTGCTGCTGTGAGAGGGCTGGGAGGCACGGAGGAGAGGGGGACCCACGAAGGAAGGGAACAGCCCTTTGATTTCTTTGGGGTTGCAGCAGCGCAGTTACTTTCTAAGGAAAATAACCTGACTCCGTTGATCAAGTAGATGGCACTGTGATATCAAAGCTAATGAGGAAAGACAAGCAAGCGAGCGAGGCGCAGATAAAAGGCCAGGAAGATGAATCTTCATTATTGTTACGTTTCAATGTAAAATAGGGGGGTGTAGAAATTACCAAAGATGAAATATTTTTTGTGGGATTCTTTGAGAACCTTATGTCTGGCAATTCACAAATCAAGAGGGGAATGGAGCCTTTAAAAAGACTGTCATGAGCAATAGGTGAGATTTTCCTTCTAGGTCCCTATTTTGAATGATTATAGATTTGCAACTTTGCACTAAAACTTGCTGTTTCCAGCCAGTATTTTTATAGCTGAACTGGAACCTTTTTTCTCTTTCTCTTTTTGTCAATGTGAAAGAATGAATGAAAAAATGAACACGAATGAAGACTATTTGGTGATTTCTGTTTTGTGATGTTCAGGAAGTTGCTTTGGAGTAACAAAGATAAGAGTGTTAACAAAAAATTAAGGTTTAGTTCATACTAAACTGGTTTTGGTGGGAATCAGGATGAAAATCCTTGGTTCACAGGGCTTAAAAAGAACTCAGGGCAGACGTCCAGGAGGGAAGAAGTGGGCATACCCTACAAAGCTTGACTCAGCCACAGTGTCCTGGCCTCTTGATAGGCAAATCGCTTTCTAGGCAGAGGTCCAGAGAAGTTAATCTGGCAAGCGAATCCTAACATATATCATGGGGAGCCTAACGAAAAACATGGTTAAAAACAAAGCTAACAGCTCAGAGAAACAATTTATTCAGAAAAAAAACGGGTGTAAACTTGACATTTTCCTATACAGAGTTTAGAATATTATGACTAAAACCAAATTTTGCATAAATACAGAGGATCAGTCTTTTTAAAGCAATAGGGTTGCTGAAGTGAGTTCAGCGCTACAAAAAAGGGTTCACAATCTGAGCCAAGGTACTTAGTTTCTTTGGGATAGGAGCCTCTGTCTATATTCACTTTGAGATGGAAAGTAACATAACCTGATAAACCTGATTCTACCTACTGAAATAGACAATTTGTTCCTTTTAGTAGGATGTCCCATTTAGTAGAACGATGTAGTCCTTTGCTGCCACCAGGCATTTGTCAGTGTGTAAAATGCAAATATGTGTGTGAGTGGGCTGCACATAGACATCCTCCCCCTACATCTGGCTGTGCCAATGAGAGAGGTTACTGACTCCAGCCATCATCCTGACCACCATCCTCCCCCTGCTGCAGCCTAACGGTGCAAAGACCTGCAGATAGAGCGGTTGGTGCTCCTTAACTTGCTTCATCTGAAAAGCAGCCCACATCCCTAAAGCACCTCAGCTAGCCCTGCCTGGCGCGATCTGAACTGGGGAGCAGTGACAGGAGCTGATCCATCAGCAGGTTGGTGAGACGGTGATGGCTGAATGAGTGAGCACGGGCAAGCACGTGCTGGCAGTGACCTGTTCCACTGAGGTGGCTGGATGGGGAGGATGGCCGTCTGGGGCTGCTGGCCTTTTGCACGCAGGGAGCAGCAAAATAGAAGGCTGACAGGAATTGATTCCTTCAGATTAATGGTCTTATAAGCCGTGGAGATAGAAGTATACTACAGCCAAATTTAATGATAATGATGTAATCACCAGTCAAGAGCAAACGCACTGAAATAGCGCATAGTGGTACTAATGAAATTCTTCAAAGCCTTATTAGCTGAAAAGATGAAAATGATTTTCATTCAGGAGGAAGGGAAACTGTTGCGTTTTTAAAAAATTATATCGTTAATGTTTTCTGCAATTTGCACAGCATTTTCATGGGCAAAACATACATTTTTTATATGTATATATATGCATGTGTGTGTATATATAAATATGTATAAATTAAATATAAATGTACACTTCAGAGTACAAATTTTTAAAGTAAAGATGTCCTTCAGGCTCAAGTGATTATACTGCTGCTGAGTTTTTGCTATACTCCAGTGGCATTCTGCTGGAATGAGATTCACCCTTGTGCAGAGGGCAAGCATAAAACCCAAGTACCATGTAAGTCCTACTTAAGTCTTAAGGACCTGGTTCTAATTCCATTGAAATAAATAGCAATATTTTCATTGTCTCTCAGAGGGAGCTGTTTCAAGGTCAATAAATGGTATCAGTCCTATACATGCTTTTGCTGGGCCACTTGGAATGATATTTGAAGCAGCTGGATGTAAAATGCTTGGGAATAAAGAGGTGAAATAATATCATGGTAGTAAAAACCTTGGTAATTTTGAAGAATTTGCTTAATGTAGATACTGGAATCAAAGCATTCATTTGCTTTAAAGATTCAAGACTAATGAGTAAATTTATTCTAACCAGGAAGCTGGTTTTACCCAAATCTGACTTGAGGAGTACCATGCTTACTTCTGCCATATTCTGTGTAATATAATGCATAATACTGAGAAACACAGTCAAATCTATTTAGAGCTTTATTATTATTACTATTTCTGCAGTACTAGGAGAATTCTGGATACCTTAGAGTACTAAAACGTCATGTTCTCAGCTCTGGCAGCATTAACAGGGTTTCTGTGTGTTTTTCTGCTACATCATCTACCCTTGCTAGGTAACACGATGGCATCTATTTATGCATCTAAAAAGTGCCTGCACAGAAACTTGTCTATATTTCGTAAATTCCAAGCATTTCACAGCTGATTTCCCAGATGACAAAGCTTTAGATAAGACCATGTTCACAACACAAGGCAATGGAGAACCCCACGCTTAGACTTTCTGCATCTTACAGGGACTCCTGGACACAGCAGTGTATTTAACTTCCCAGCTTGTATAGGGAAATAGATATATATTGGACTTTTTCTAGAATAACCTTACACCCAACTGCCAACTTTGCAAGTGTAAAAATACTCTGTGTGTGCTCAGTAAGTGATTTTCAAAGGCTCCGACCTTCCATAAATGAAATCCAGATTCCTCAAAACTGAGCAGAGGTGGAAGGTTAGGCCTGTGGCACATGTTTGTTTTTAACCTTGCCTGTTTCAGCAGCAGGCCAACTCAAAGCGCAGAATAGATTTTTTTTGTAAAAGAAAACATTTCTTTACTTTTTTATTATTATTATTATTGCACATGAAAAACAGATGGTTTGCCCCCTTAACAACTTAAAAAAAAATAAAGAACTTCAAACAAAGACTGTACATGAAGAATTTCATCCCCGATGTGTCCAGCTGAGGAGGTTACCCCCGAAAACCTTGTGTTTGGTGAACTCAGTGAAGAAAGACATCGACTCCTGTGGTGAAACGCCAACTACTATTTTGCAGCTTCTGCGGAGGTAGGTAATAGGTCTGCAAAAATAGCCTCTCTGTTCTCCTGGAGGTAAGTCTGTTGTAACAAATAGAGGAAGCAGTGGCACAAATCAAAGGAGACCATAGCTTCCCCTCACCACCACCCCGAGCCTTCATTGTCATGGAAAATCCACACACTAGAATACAGCTCCCTCCAAGACCCAGAGCAGCAACTAGCAGGTTTCAGAGGTGTACCGGGAGGAACAGTGACTGAGGCCATCACGAAAATATCCCTCTCTGTTGTAAAATAATGCTGGGTCCTTACTACACACACCAAACAGACAATCCAGACACTTTTGAAGCCCGATCTACCAAACAGTAGAGGGGACAAATAAAGGGAAGAAGAAGTTATATGCTGTTCAAATCTGATGGAAGAGATTGACTTAGCCTTTCTGCTGCAAATGAAGAATTACCAATAACATTTAAAACACTGTATAAAATAATAAGGGTAAGATGGAGTTACCCTACATAAATCTTTCCGGGTAGGTCAAATCAGAGTTAAAATTCAAAGCTAATATTGACCACTTTTAGAGGTGAATACACATGATGTCTGGCTTGGGATTTAAGAGGGACGACAGCAAAAAAAGTTGTTCTGCCTCAGTTTCTCCATCAATAAAATGCAAATAGTGGTATCTGCTTTTCGGGATTTTTTGAAAGATACGTGAATAAGAAGCACTACTCCACAAACCACTACCCATTGCCGGCAGATGAAAATCATTTGAAACCCTCCTCAAGGATCAATGAAAAGAGAATTCAAAGAAATCAGATCATATGTAGGGGTAATAAGTTTTAAAAACAGCTCAACCTGAATACAGATGAGATTCTAATTTAAACTTCAGCAGGGTTCAATATAAAAACACATCTACCCTTGGGAATCCATGCAGACAGCCCTATAAGCGGTGCAGACACAGGCTGGCTTGGGTGACATAAAACAGTGCGCGCCACAAAGAAATTAATGCTTCCCTCCCTGGGGAGCAGCAGGGTACGGTCTTCACACCGACACTGGCCTCAGGTAAGGAAACAACCCTGCTACCATTGATATCTAAAGAACAAAGTTAAAAGTTTATCAAGAAGTTTTGGTTGGGCATCAAGGAATGCGCCTAACCTTGAATAGGATATGAAACCAAACAACGTGTCTTACGCGTTCTTTTGCAGTTGCTGACTTAGATGTAAGATAGCAAAAATATGACTTCTGGACCAAATTTGAGCCGAAGAGTGTATCCCAAACTAACCTTGGGTAATTATAATGCTAAAATACACGGCCCTTTGTGAATAAAAAGCATGCTAATCAGGTAACCTCCCCAGATGTTTTAAACATGAGCTTAGATGCTTGTGTGTAGTTAAGAGTGAATAATGAATCATTACTGAGCAATCAGCTGTATTTTATTGTTATAAGTATTGGGCGGTTTGAAACATGAGGTGTGCTGGCTTTTGTTAAATGTTCAGCACCTGATTCTGCAGAATTGGAAGTAAAACCGGGTATCTCCACTCAGTATGTTGATTGGCTCTTTGCACACCGGGTGAAGAACCCTCATTTTGGGGCAACACCATCACCCCTAATTTTGCATCCCCGTTTTTGGCAGTGCTGGTGGCCTGAAGGCACCTCAGCGTGGGTACAGCTCTGGTACCACCTGCCCAGGCTCGCCTGGCTCCTGCCACCTCGAGTAGGGTGGGCTTTTTTGATTATTTTCAACTCAGTGGAGCCCTCCGCTGAGACCGGGCCTGTGCGGGCATCCTACAGTCTCCATCTTCCTCTGAGGTGCTGACCCTGACCTCAGCCACCTCCCGCGGCCCGCAGGGAAAACAGGGCAGCTCCTGGGCCTGGCAGCAGCCACCCCCTNCCTCGGCGCCATGGCCCGCTACGGCACGGAGCAGCGGGGGCGGCCCAACTCTCCCGATTACCGCCTCTACTTTAGTAAGTAGCAGACCCCGGTCTCCGTAAAAACCTTCCTCCCGCTGCCTGGCGGGGTGTACGGTGGGGAGGGGCGGCGGCGGCTCCCCGCTCCCGCTGAGGCCCGTCGGGNCCAGGCTCGCCTGGCTCCTGCCACCTCGAGTAGGGTGGGCTTTTTTGATTATTTTCAACTCGGTGGAGCCCTCCGCTGAGACCGGGCCTGTGCGGGCATCCTACAGTCTCCATCTTCCTCTGAGGTGCTGACCCTGACCTCAGCCACCTCCCGCGGCCCGCAGGGAAAACAGGGCAGCTCCTGGGCCTGGCAGCAGCCACCCCCTGAAGAAAAACCTCCTCAGCACACCCGCGGGCCGACGCCGCCATTTTGGGCCTCTAGGGCCTAACGGTCGCGCCCTCCCTCAGTTGTCAGCCGCCGCCGGGAGCGAGGCGGCCACTCTCCCCCCTCGCCAGTGAGGCTGGAGGGGGACAGGGGAGCAGCGGCCGGCAGCACCCTCCGCCGACGCCGTGCGAGCTCTTNGGCTGAGGTGTCGCCCCTGAGCCTCCCCGCCACTCTAAGAGGGCAGTTTTTTGGTGGAGAATGAGGGGATTTTCTGGCAGAAAGCTTGTGGAGGGGATGCTGGGCCTGCTCATCCCCGGGGGCTGGTGTGCGCGGCACAGCCGTGCCCTCCCCCAGCCCGGCGAAGGCCCTTGGAGGGTGAAGAGGTGTTTGGGCTGGGGGCGGGTGTGTGTGTGTGCAGCACTGCGGGGGGGTGCAGTGTTGTGGTAGCCTGGGTGCTCTGGGACCCCAAGGACAGCCTTGGCCATGGGAGCCTTGCCTTGCCTTGCCTCGCCTCGCCTCACCTCTTGGGTCTGACATCCTAGCGGCAGCATGGCCTGTCCCCGGTGGCCAGGCCAGCCCTCCGTCCAGAAGCGTCACGGTAAGGGGAGGCTGGCATCCAAAACGTTAGTCCCCAGCCCCAAGGGGCCTGCAGCAACAAGTTGCACCGTGAGGGCATGGGTGGTGCTCCAGGAGGCTTCCCAAAACCCAGTGAGAGCTGGGGGTGTGCAGTCTGAGTACTACGCATTTTAGTAACAGAGTCATCTATTTGTATGCCACTTCTGTACTAGCGGTTTTCTACGGTTTTGGTCCGTTGGCCTTACAAGCAGTTAATTCTGACGTCTGCTGGTGTGAGAGAAGCGGAGGCGTCGTGTACCCCGTTGTCGTCAGTGCACTGCCAAGGCTCCCTTGTGCGTTGTCCTCTGGGGACTGCCAGCGCAGGAGCTCATCTAGAGAAAGTCACTTTAGTCAGTGGGAATAAGCAGCCAACCACTAACCTTTGTTTTATTTGGGAGGAGCATCTGGGAGGCTTCCAGGAGTTGCAAAAAGAACTACCATTTACTCCTCTTTGCTGGGGTGGTGAAAATACAGACCAAAGCTAAATGAAGTCTCTTGTCTGTTTTTCCCTTTACTGTGAATAGATGTGCTAGCAGAGGAGAAATTCTTTGGGATTTGTGTTGGCATCTTATATTGTTGTTGATGTTTCTGTTTTGGTAGAATACTTGGGCTTTTTAGCATGTTAAAAAAAATTTCTGAGTAGTTTGAAAAGCTTAAGCATCCGCTCCAGTGCATTTTGCCCCTTTCTAGAGTGGGAGCAAGGCTGAGGTGCGGATTGGGTCCCTATTAATTTATTGTCAATTTCTGTAGGTTTCAAGGCTGGGTATTTTGTGTCTAGGGCCACTGCAATTATCCCGTCCCTCATTCTTTTAGTCAGACTTTGGCCTACTATGTTGGGGGATTTTCCCTTTGTGATCATGAAACTCAGTTTATTGGAAATACAGTGAAGTCACAAGGGCAGCATTGCTAGAAACCCAAATTAAGTCACTGATCATTTGTGGAAGTGAGGTTCCCTTGGTATTTATTTTTCTTCATTAATGGTTGTGTATTGCTGGGGAGAAGGAAAATAAAAGAGAATGAAAGGATCTTCTCATCTTTACATAGCTTGTATTTCCGGGTAGTCAGAAGAGAAGTCTAGCATTGAATACTAAAGCAATAATTTTGTTTCTAATGAATCCTTGTCAAACAAACAAACTCCTTGTCCTGCATGTAGATTATTTTTTAGTCCTTCAAATTAAACTTCATAAAAAGTTTGACTGATGCATAGTTGTGGCACATCATACGTTTCTGTAACGCATAATAGTTAGCAATACCAACATCTTATGGCATGTCTTTAGATTTGTAATGCTACTTTTTTGGTTTGTTTTTCAGAGAATGCAGATGGTAAATATATTTCCCCATTTCATGACATTCCACTGTTTGCTGGATCTAAAGAGGTATGTCTTTATGCTTTGAAACAAAACAAACTTCAAAATGCTAAGTTTTGTTGGTATTCTTTATGTAAAAATGCAGTTTTAAAAATAGTGTTGTGCTTTTTTTTGTTTGTTTGTTTTAGCAATTAACAGACAAATGTATAGCACCAGAAAGGACTGCTTTAACCCAGGCTGATTCCTTATGTAATACAGGCACAATAACTCCACCAAATTTTCTCTGTTAGAGCTCAGTAACTTGCAGTGAAGCATGATCACTGTGTAGACAAGCCTAGGTCTCTCTTTGAGCCTCCAGGTAACTGAAGGTGGGGGGAACCATCTCTGTACCTTGTGTTAATTCTCCTCTATGTTTAAGGTTTGTGTTTATGTGGGCTTGAATTAATTTTCTACTATTACTCTTTTCAAATTGGCATTTTTCTACATCTGCAATTAAAAGTGTACATTTCCTTGCAGTAGGAGATGTATAGCACGCACATACATAACATACAGTATATTTCTTTAGTTCCCAAAAGGAGCATTATAATTGGAAGCCAACAATAATGCCCAAGAGAAAAGTGGTAATCGCACCTTTGGAGAATTACAAGGCGTGAGGTGCAGCTGAGCACTTTCACGTCTTGTTAGCCACACTCCCTGGAGTTTCATTATAGCAATAATGAAACGCCTCTTTTATGTGTCACTGGTGGGAACTGCCAGTCTTTGGTTTAGACTTAACATTTGCTTGTTATGGTATGCTTGTTACACAAACAGGTTGGGAGGAATTTGGCCTTTTTCTTGATTTGTTGCTGGGTCTCTATGGATGATATGAATGGTGAGAAAGGTCAGCAGTTCTAACGTGTTAGGATTGAGACTTCTGAACTAATGAACCAATCTCTTTAATTATTTAAAATGAGAGATTAGAAATATGCATGAAACCTTTTTGAGCAGCAGAGCCTAAGCGTGCTAGTCAATGGAAGAGGTAAGTCTCCTTCAGGGAGTCATTGCTAAGATGCTCTGTTCAGTGGGTGCTATTGCTGGAAAAGCAGTGGGCATTTTCATCACACGTTCCCTGGGGGCCTTGCTGTCCCTGCAATTAGAGTTCATGTTTTGGAGGAGTGGATTATAGTCTGTGATTTTTCTGTAGATTTAAGTTATAGTACAGCAATGTCTGATCAATGTGGAGAGGCTTCCATTTTGCTGTGTGAGCAAGGAAAGAGCGTCCCACAAGATATAGGGGCTTGAGGGGGGAGCAAGAAAGGGAGTAGTTGTGAAGGTCTCTGTTAATTTTACCTTCTTTGCAAGAGGAGTATGTAAGGAGTTGTATGTTAAATTCCTGGTCTAAGCTTTGTGGACTTTGTTATATGATGGATAACTCCAGCCTTGTTTTCCATACTGCGTTTGTTTATTTTTTTTATCTTTTTAAACTGAACAGAATGATGACTGTTTTTTTGATCAGTTGAGGGCAGGCCTAAAATTGCTGCTTAAATCTTCTAGTAGCTGGGAGAAAGCGGATGTGTCCTTGTACATCTTTATGTTAACATCTGGAAGGTTATAATTTCACAATAAAACAGAACTGAGTAGTAACTTTTAAAAGTTACAGTTCAGGCCTTTATATTCACAAAGCAATGTTTCAATTGCATTGAAAACTACTGTAGTCTGTATGTGAATACAGTATTGTGTGCTAATGTTCTTTATACACTTTTTTTACTTCACTCTTTCCCTATAGGACAAAGAGATTCCTGCAAAGAGGTCAAAGACTACTGGAACTGAGGTACTGCTAAGGTGCTTTTTTTTTTTTTTAACTATTCCTTCTATTTCCTTTCCAACATTGTTTCGCTATTCTGCGGTTAACTTGCTCTTGCTGAATATAGTTGACATATCTTTAAATGCAAGTCTTTCAGGAGGAGAAGGCTTAAAGGGATTTAATATTCTCCTCTTTGAATGGGCCAGAAATGTCAGCATTCTTTTATTCATCAAGATGTTCTCAAAGGCAAACACTTTTATACCACTCTTTGAAAGGTTCCTTATGGCTGTTGCAGCATAGATATGTTATCTTTTTTGCGATTGCGTTCAGAAATATTTGCAATAAAACCTTTGTTAATGAAATATTCATTATGTTCTGACTGTAGGTAATCTTTGGTGTATATACAAAACTTCAGGAATCCTAAGCGCGTTAGGACAGAAATTAGACTTAGTATCTGCTTTTTAGAACTGAGGATATGTTGTTTTCTGTACTCATCTGGGAAGTCCAAAGAGAGAAAAATCACATCTGCTAATGGTTTGGCATTAACCAGCACTGAGGTTAAGCTTAACAAGAAGCCCCAAAAACATGGGAGGTCTCCTCAGGCTTTTTTCTGTGAAACAAGATTTATTTATGCAAGTGCCTTTTCCAAAATGTAGCATTTTTTTGCAGTGCTTTCCCTGGCATAGGAGTAACGAAAACTTAGTAGAAGCAAGTGAAAGAAAAAAATGGAACAAACTATGCTTTAAGGCCATGATGTGTTGTTGTGGGAGGTGTGTGTGTGTGTGTCCTAATCTTTATCTTCTCGTACCTGTTTGCCCAGTCATGTTGCAAAGCTGTAACTACCCATCTGATGTGAAAGAGCTGTTGTAACTGTCTGGGTTCTCATGGTTTTCCAACTAGTGTGTAGTGCACTGGTTCTTCTACGGTACAACAGTCCCTACACAATCCTGCACTGTGTGTTTCCTCTCCCTTTGCCCTTTGATTCATTCAAGCTACAATGCCTAGGTAACACTTCTTAGATTTGCTGTTGCTTGGTGCCCATTTAAGTACTATTTAGTAGACGTAGAATCATGCCTGAAAGGTGAATTGTTGAGGAGAAAGCATACGTGCCAGTAGCCTTTCTCAAAAATCGTTGTCTTGCAACATGAGTTCTTAATTACTGTTCTCCTGGAAGTCAAGTATTCTGTCTCTTACCTGCTTATGAATGCTGTGACAATAGCTGCTGGTTGCAGAGATGCAAAGCCTCTTTTATGCAGTGTCTAAAACTGTTCAAAACTGGTTTTGTCTGTTTAGTGGAAAGCATGATAGCTTGTTGAAACACACGTTTCTGGTACCCTTTTTCTGATCTCTGGATCAGCCTGTGGAGCAGGAGAAAAAAAAATGCCATTGGAGCTGAGCAGCTCTTGCTTCCTGGGCCAGTGTAGACTCCAGGGCTGCTTCGTGTAACTCCTGCTATGAGAGAGCTCTGGGCTGTGGTTAAGTAGCACTACAGAAAATGAGCAAAGGCAAATGTACATTCCAGTCTTTGTGGGCTTTTGATGCAAGTAAGCAAACAAACGTGCATGCTGTAGGTTTCCTAAACATGCTTGGTCTTTATTTAGATGGTGAAATGTGAGAATGCAAATCATTCAGAAAACCCTTTTTCATCACCATCTTTGGGAATTGGGGAGAAGAGAGGAAACAGAGGGATCTTTGTATTCAAGTAAGCAGTTTCTTCTTACACTGGGCTCTTCAGCAGCTCTCCTCACCTTGGCCTGGTGAGAAATGCATCCCTGTGTGCTTGTATGCAGTGAAAGTATAGCTTAATCAGGGGATAAAGGGAAGATGAGGAATTTAATGCCATATACTGATCTCTGAAGACCTTTAAAGCTCTGTACTCCTTACTTTTGTCTAGGGATGCAAAGACTGCTACTGATACCTGGTGTTCAGTTGATCCTTGCACTGAATTTGGCTAGAATTCAAAGCTGATAGTTCCTCTTGCCCTGCAAACACAATGGCATCTTTAAAACTTGTGGTTTTAGGGTGCCCTCAACAAGGGCAAGCCCTCTTAAGACTGTGTGTTTAGTTATGCTGAACTGGTGGTGTTCATCAGATGGCAGTTCAGCTATGGAAACTGAAGATAATTTCTACATGAGCAAGAGCAGTTCCCTCTTCAGTCTGTTAGAAGAAGAGACTTTAGACTGTTCTTGGCATTCCTGGAACCAGAAAAAAAGGTCTCAAAATAGAGGAGTTTCAGCTTTCAACATTCATGGGGCAGGGGAATGCACATCGTACAAGTCTGTTAGCTGTTTTGCAGTCTCACCTTGTAGTTCTAAGGCAAATGGTGTGGTGTTTCTGTATGAACTCTTCTCAGTAGTGCAGCCATTTCTTGCAACGTTTTATACCTTCCCAAATCTCAATTAAATTTAGCTTTGCAGACACTGTTGACAGCTGATTGTTTTGCTTTCAGAGATGTTTTTTGGCTATTTGAAGATTAGAGAGAAGTTATTTTGAAGGAGAATCTAAGCTGAAAGAAATCATGTTCGCTTCCAGTCTCAAAACTATTAACAGCTTGCAGTCTGAACCTCTGCTAGTCTTTGAGCATTGCAAGCACTATGCAAGCACTCTGAATCCACTCCTGCCCAAGTAAATCTCTGTGAAAGGTATCAAAAGTTTCACGGCTCTGCCTGGAAGAGTGGATGTTCCCACTGTGTTCCAGTCAAAACTGTCAGAGGCTGGTTGTTGAATATGGTCTTCCATCTCTAGCAGGAAGAAGGCTTGAAGAAGTCATCATTTTCTTTTCAAGACAAATGTGACTTGTTGCTTCCCTGCTGTAGTGGAAGGGTTTGTTATCTACTTGTCATTGTTTGTCTTTCCCAAAGTATTCACATGTCATCTCATTCAGAGAACCCAGGTGTTCTGGAATACAAAGTTTTATTTAAAATGTTGGCTTTGGTAAGGAATCTGTTCAAGCATTTAGAGATTATAGTCCTCTAACTTGCAGACACCCTCAGGAGCATTTGAAAAAAAATACCTAGAAAGAAACAAGACAGCTCTTGTTTTGTTGCATCTTGTGGGTTGCACAGTGCTGGAATGCCCTTATGGACTCCAGTTGAATTGCTTCTATTAGCCCAAAACTTCTGATAAATTAATTAGTCAGGTAAGATATAAGGGGTCATCAGAATGGTCATGCAGTCTGAATAGGTGATCTGATAGAAGGCCTCATGCTTGGAACAGTGTTCAAAACTGGTGTCGGAGTTGTCTTGTAAAGTCGGTATGTTTCATAAGAAAGTACAAGCTGTCATCGTTTCCCATGTGGTACAGGTGCAAACTTTGTACTGACTTTGTATTCTGTCGTAACTACAGCCTCTGTGACTTTTTTTGGTCACGCTAGACATTTTTTTTGGTATATGTGTAACCTGGGCTATAGTATGTCCATTATGTGTGTTAAGGGATTTGCATGTTCCAAATTTTACATTATCAGTGAAGCTTTCATCCTCATCCTTGAACTTGACCAGCCTTTTTCTATGTGTGTATCCAGTAGCTGCAAGCCTTGCTTTTTGTTCTCATCGATTAACAAATACTGAGACTAGAAGTGATCTTCACTCAGTGATCAAGTTAAAATCTACGGGAGTAGAGTTGGTTTACGGAGAAAGTTGCATCAGTGATTTGATCAAGCTTAACTTCAGGTAAACGGTTCCTTAAACTTGAGAAAGTTAGTGTTTCACTTTCATTCATGTCGTGGTTATGCACTGAGTAGTTTTGCAGATGAATGTGTCCAGTAACTAGTTTATCAGAAAATATGCCTGACACCACTTTTGGGATACCTGTGAGTAAAAAAACTGCATAGTTCATGATTCCCTTTTCACTATAACATGAGGAAAGTACATACACTATGAAGAGGCTGCAGGCACTTTGTATTTATGCAGGGCACTGCATTCCTTTTTTGCTATGTGGCATGTTAATTTATATTGGAAAAGTTCCATTGACTTCTCATTTAGATACAGTGTATTTGGTCTCCAGATGTTGTTGGCATCTGGTTTGTTGTTTTCATTGGCAAATACCTTGTAGAAAGTGTTACATTGGCAATGCTTGTAACATGGATATTTATTTTATAAGCAAGCCCCCCTCCATTTATTTTCTGGGTGCATTTCATGACAGTCCTTATTTTCCTTCTCCCCTTTTCAGGGTTTTCTTTTCCTCTTTTTCTTTCAGACATCTTCTTTTTTTCAGACTGCTGCTGGACTCCAGCTCGTCTTTTTCGTTCTCATTAGTCCTCAGGTGCATGCTGTCATGTTCAGTTGATGGTGCAAGATTGCAAATGAGCCGACAGAAAGGAAATGGAAATGATAGCGGCTTTTTCTTCTCGCTCTCTTGTGAGCTCAGAGCTTCTCAGTGAGGAAGGGTCAGCAGCCCCCGAATGCTGCCTCTAATGCTTTCAAATTTTTTTTAAGCACTCTACTATAAAAATGACTAATGTAATTGCAAGCTTTAGAATATCTCTTCTCCCTGTCATGCAACGGTGATGGTGAATGGCAGTCAGGCCTTAAAAAGCGGTGATGTTTGTCATTTAATGAAATTATACTCAGTTTCTGTTCCTCTCTCGTCTCTCTTGTTTTGTCCCTTTCCTTGCTCTGCATATGTCACTCCACTTCTGCTTCAAATTAGGTGAACCTTCAGAGTTGAGCATTAGGTGTTGCAAACCTTGCGCAAAACCATACCTATTCAAAACCCTCCCTTCAAATGTGCCAGGTAAGGAACTTGGGAAGACTGGGAAAGGAAATAGTTGAACAAGAAAGGGAAAGTTAGGTAAGGAAGAATTGTTTCTAAGAAGGGTGTGTGGGAATCCAGCAGGGCAGGTTGTAAAATAGTGTCAGAAGTGTGCTTAATTTTTTTTTATTCCTGTGCTATTCAGGATAATAGACCCCGAACAAAATGAGTTATCTTCTATGAGAATCTGTACAGCCAGAGCTAGTAGTTATTTTTGGCCATCAGTCTTAGTGGAGAGAATGCTGCCTCACAGTTTACCTGGGGAAAACAGTCTGTATTTTCCTCACTTTTCATAACACTTGCTGTATGAATATGGTGAAGTATATTTGTTTATCGTTTTACCTTTCTGTGGTTTTCTTATTCCAAAAAGCCAAAACCTGTTCCTGTTCTCTGTGTGAAAGAGACATTTGTGCTTGTCTCAGCAAAATTGGTGTCATGATACATTACAAATGATGTTCAACTGTAATGGAATGCAGTAAGTTGCCAAGCAGTGTTAAAGAAAACAGCCCAATAAAGCAAACACTTATTTTCATCCTGCGTGAGTTCCCATGTAATGTACTTAGTGTGTAGTTCTTGGGAAATAAAGGATATCATTTAGACATACTGTTTGTTCCCTCTGATGTCATTTTCTGCTGATTTTCATATTCAGTTTTAGGAATTAGGAAATGCACTTTTGACTTCTCGATGGTGTTGTGTGTGTCGTGACCCCGTCCCCCCCCCCCATCACCTCTTCAAGGTATAATAGGGCATAAGTACAAATGTCTGCCTTGTCTTCACATTAATCCAAAGCCAAACAAGCTATGTAATACCCTGGGTTGAAAGTCCCTCTGGGCTCTGTGAGGTCACTTCCCTTAGCAGATGGGTTCTGTCCCTTTTTCTGAATCTAGGAAACTGTTTCCTCGTCTTTTCTCCAGGAGACTGTCCTTCTGAAGAAGCCGTCAGCCAGCAGAGTTGGCATGAGGCTAGCCTGTAGGAACTACTCCATCTGGTCTGCTGTCATGGAGTCCCTTCTACATTAGGTGCTTGCAGAGTTGGATTAAATCTGGACTGCAGCAAGCAGCGATCTCATAGGCAGATCAGTTGACTGCTGTCAGACTAAGGCAGTTAAATGGTAAACTTTCCAAAGCAATAGTTTTTGTTTCACGAGAGATCTTTTTTTCTGTCACTGGAAAGTGTGTCAAATGGGCTGTTGAAACAGTCTCACCATTGCTTGAGGGGGTAGAAGTGCTCACTTGGGGGCTTGGTGAGACAAAATTTTTTGGTTTACTGATTTAAAATAAAGATAAAAATATCAATTACCAGATGCTTATACCATCCAAAGCTAACCACTGAATGGCATATGCAGATGGTAATCTGTGAAGACAGGTGGTGTCTGACACTGCATTTCTGTTTGCAGCTGAGGCAGGGCCAGTTTTCCAGCAAGGGATGGGGAAGAATATTCAAGTGGTCAGAAGGAATAGGTGCCTGGTCTGAGAAAATAAGAGTGGTGTAAAAATTCCCGAGCAGTATTTAGGCTAGGAGGGAAACAACAGGAAAGAGGAGGGGAAAAAAACCAAACTAAAAAACCAGACAAGTATACTTCTCTCTCTATATCTGTCAAACTATCTAGTATGTGCTCTCCTTTCCACATCAGTGAATCCCGTCTCATCACTGTGAGAATGTGATTGCCCTATAAATAAAACTTTTAATTGTAAGCACTGCATGAAGTTATTAATCTCTTGTAAATGCTTGTGGCAGCTTACAATTCAAGAGTGTACTTTCGGGTATTTTTTTGCATACAAATTAATCTGTCAGGCTGTCACATTTAAGACTCTTGACAATTCACATTTGACTGATACCACAAATTATGAAGACCTGGTCTTAGAGCTGAGTTAAATCCAAGGGTTTTTTTTTTTGGTTTGTTTGGTTTTTTTTTTTTTTTGAGCAGCACTGTATTCATTTCAGTCCCATTGTTGTCCGGCCGTGAGAGTTGTTTTGGTGAAGAGTTGGAATAACTCTTGACTAATTAAAGCTCCAAACTAAGATTTCCAGGCTGCTGAAGCCATTGTGTTAGACATAGTCAGGAAAACGTACAGTGGAATCTAAACAACAAAAGTATAGGATTATGGTGGAGGGGAAAACATCATGTATAATTCCAGGAGGAGTTTGTAAGTTTCTACCTGTAGCTACCAGTCAGAACAATTTGACCTGCTTGGCAGTTCCCTAAGAGTTTCTTGTCAGCACTGGCTTTCATGCTGTGTATTTCTTTTTTCCAAGTGTTTCCCAGGTGGATGTGCAGACTTTATTTGTCTATCTTCCAAACTTTCCCTTACCTGCTGTTGTAGGTACATTGCTTTGTTCTGTCTGCTTCTCTTTCTGGTTACTTGAGCTCTCTTTCTGATTACTTCTCTGTTTCAATTGTTCTTACATACATAAGGTGTACTTTATGAAACTGATCTGAAGCACCCTTCCCTTTTTTTAATCTTTTTTTCTTGTTTTATTTGGTTATGACCTGGTCGGGGAAAGTGATTCCATCTGACATGCCTCTGACTGCAGTATGGGCACAGTACTTACAGATGGTGAATTTAATTTAAATTTAATGTGAATTTGCTGTCAGGATTGTGCATAGCTTGTGGTCTCATGGGAGAAATGCTGAGTGACAGTTGGTATTTTCCTTTGCTTTCTTGCTTTCTACATTCCAAGTTTGTTTGGGAGGAGAAGATCATAGAACCATTGGATTTACTTTAATCAGACTGTGGCATTGACCCTGGTAATGGTATTTGTTGCAGCTGCAGGACACAAGGAGCAAAAAGACAAATTTAAGAGTCTGACAGAGCGTTAATTGCAGTGTAGTTAAAAAGTCAGTGCAGGTCTTCAGTTGGTTTAACTTTCTTTTTTCGCCTGTCAATTTTCTGCAAAAACATTTTGTCCTTCCTGAACTGTTGTGATTTTTAACACCAGTGTGAGTTTTCTTTGGCTATGGAGGTATGCCCCAGGCAATGTGGTATTTTGGGATTATTTTAGTAATCTAGCAGAAAATAGGTTGTAGACAATGATGGGTGGTTTGGTGTAGTTCCTGTTTTGATTAATACTCTACTCTTTCGTAGTGCTTAACTCTGACAGATTCAGAAGAAGAAACCTTACATCAGTTACACAGAGTTTTTCTCTTTGGAAAATGTCACATTAACCTCCTCAGTAAGAAGGGTGTAGACTACTTATTTTTCTTCTAAAAGCATGAAAGTTTACATGTTTTAAGTTTATGCCCCCAGGCTCCCCTTCTTAAAACAACTTTCACTTTGTTTCTATTACAAAGAAGGCTAAGACAAACATGAGGTGTCTGTGTCCATGTCTTTGTTCTGCCATAACTTTTGGATTCATTTTGCCTCACTTCAGCCAGATTCAACTGAGAATCAGAAATTTCTGTAGTTGTTGCATTTGCATGGTTTTTTTTAAAAAAAAAAAGAATGAGGCAAAAGAGGAAGTCCTGAAGAAATAAATCTTCAGGGGAACAAAACAAAATGTTGTCCTTTCCAGTGCTTCAGGGAAGCTAACTCTGTCCTATAGAAATGTCCGATCCTCTTTCGCTAGTAGACTGAACCAGTGCATGTGGCAAACCATTCCATGAACTTTCTGAATACTTTGTGAAGAGTAATACTGTTACGGGAATAAGAAACACTGTGTGGATTTCCACTACTTGTAGTTGTTCATATTCTCAAAGAGATGGGGTGGGGAAGGGATGGGCCAAGGAGGTTGAATATCATTGTGTGGAACCAAACGAATGGTACTCAGTATAAAAGCAGCTGGAACAGAGAGATGCAACGTATGTTGCTGCTGAATACAGAGGAGAAAATTTGTCTTATTGTAAAATAATAATTGCCAAGTGGATTTTATTTTCAGTTCTGTCACTGTTTTTTGTTCTAGGTCCTGTTTAATATGATTGTAGAAGTGCCTCGTTGGACAAATGCAAAAATGGAGGTAATTAAGAAAAATGATTATATAGCTCTCTTGGAAAGTTATGGTAATGCAATGCAATGGCTTCCAATACTCAGAGTTTAATCACTGTGTAGTTTACTCTTTACACATAAAATTGCCTCTGTTAAAAAATGAATTTGAAGTTGTGCATACAGAAGCATTCCTTGCGATTATAAAGTGTTGAGCTTCTAATTTTCTTTCCCTTCCACAGGTGAGTACTGCTTCTTGACAGCCCTCTGACAAAAGAGTGCAGTATACCTGCAACAGAATCTGGCTTGCTGGGCATTGTCCAACATTTAGTCTTACTCTTGCTTGCTCTGTTGTCATTCCACTCAGAGGATTTAATTCCTCTCATTTCCGCTGTGTAGCGTGCTAGGCCAAATCCTGACAAATGGAGTTGCAAAGGTAAAAGCATTTCCTTGTGGCAAAAAAATACTTGGGGACCTCACTCACTGAAAGTATCTACTCCTGCAGTGAGGCGTTTTAAAAGTAGAGCCCAGTAGGTTGTTCCTTTGCAGTTACAATATAGAACCTGAGTAACAATTCATCTGTAGTGTTCATGAAACAGCAGATCTCACCAGGATACGTCCTATCTTCCCGAACATTTGTATTAATTTTAGAGATGCTTCCTGGCTGCTTTTAAGTAAGTTTGTGGTTGAGCTGTTAACTACTTTGATTATTAAAAATAACACCAAAGTACCTCATCAGTGTGTTATTTCAGAATTCTGTTTTATCCTTTCCCTGATGCTGGAAAATAGTGTAAACTGTGTTTACCACCACGGTTGTTGCTCTGCAAGCAGGGTTACATTGGATATTTACCTTGTATTTTAAGATGGTGATTTATTGTGGAAGCTGAGTTCTCTTTTGCAGAGTTTCCCTTTTGACAGTGCTATTTGAACTCTTTGTGTAAAGGTCCTTTCCCTTCTCTTGGCACATTACGTCAAGGGTAGAGAAGTTTGCTATCCTGTTAGGTTCAGAAATCAGTGCGTTTAGTCTTTTCTGGCTTGATAGAGGAGACCAGATGAAGTCTTCTAATCTATAACTTCTCATATACTTGAAATTTCCTTCATTAATCATTAAGGCAGTCCTTCAGTCCAGACTGTGGTAAGGTGCTAATACCAGGTCTGTTTGGCATCTTCATGCTGAGATTCCCTCAGCTGGAATGGAAACTGTAGGAAATGAAACCTTGCCTTAGGATGAATGTTTCCCACGGTAACATCCCCAGTGCCAGCTTTCCTTCTCATCAGTTTTTTGTATTTCTGTTGTTCTTCCCTTGATTTACTGAAGGTGGTTTTAATGAGACTTTTGTTTGCTGTTGTCAGTTACTCCTCTTTGTCCCAGCTTAGGTCAAGGAAAAGCATTACTGAGCTCCCTTTCTGTCAAAGTCCCAAGTGGAATATTCGAGGTCTTCACTGTTAAATTAAGACCATAAGCAGGTAGAATCAAGCGTGAAACCGGAAATATGTGAACCTTGATCTCAGCTCTTGAGGAGGGTTTACTTGTGGAATACCTGCATGCTTTTGACAGTTTGGTGTGATTCAAAAAGGTGGAATTCCTTTGGGATGGCTTTGGTAGTGGTGCTTTCGGTAAATCACAAGCACATTGTAAAATGAATATGGACCCAAGGGCTGTGGGCTTATGCATGCAAGCTGTGTACCACCTGAGCCAGTGTAACCATCTGAGCCTGTAACAAATGTGATGCCATTCAGATGAGTGTTTGTAAGCAAGAGCCAAGCTAACATGGACTGTGTTGTGGTGTGGAGTGTCAGAAGGATGGTTACAGTGAATTAGCTGATGTATGGTAGGTAACTCATGTGGCAGAGAGTTTGTATTTGGGGTTTTGGGGAGGATGATGACAATAATAAACTGTTCAGCTTTAATTAGTTCAGTCCTTCTGTGACTGCTTCTTTGGGAACAAGAATGCTGCCTTTTGATTCTAGCTTAACTTGTTCCAGATCTGTGTTAAGTTGGCATTTGGTGACTATACACAACTTCTGCTTACTAAAAAGCCTTTGTATGCTGAGAGGTGATGAAGAGGCGGAGTGTATGCAATAGAAGAGCAGTGATCAGAGGGTGAGAAGAAGATGAAACATTTCCCTTGTTGCTGTTAAAGCCCCTGGTGTCAGAAGAACTTGTGCCACCATTTGCATGTCTGTTGAACCTGTACTATAAAGCGCAAGAGCTTCTAACTTAAGTTCCTTTCAGTGTTTATGTTTGACCATGATAGTCTCCTTATAAATTTATTACTTTCTCTTCTAGATTCATTTTTTCCTTGCATACTTCACAATGTTATTTAAAACCTTAATAAGCTGCTTTTTGAACATGACCCTTGAGATTTAGAGTGACGCCTTCGTACTTTTAATACTTCTCAAACCACAAGCACGTGCTCCCAGATGGATCTTTCTAACTGGTTGGATACAGAATGAATTGCTTTCCGTTTTACCATTCTATTTTTCTCTCTCTTTTTCTCTCTCTCTTTTTCACAATCTGCTTAGATTGCCACTGAGGAGCCGTTGAATCCCATTAAACAAGATATAAAGAAAGGCAAGCTTCGATATGTGGCAAATATCTTTCCTCACAAGGGTTATATATGGAATTATGGTGCCCTCCCACAGGTAACATTTTTGTTATAATGGTGAAAGTTTTCTGTCTTCTGTGTAAATTGCCTTGTAAATCTTGGGTACTGCCTGAATGCAAATCAGTTGCAAGAGGGATGCTTCTCTTTGATACATTTGTAAATTAGGATTTTTTTATGTTGAGCTTTATTGTGTCTATAAATTTTGATCAGAATTCGAGTGTGGGTGTAAATATGTGCTATGTTTCAGGAAGAAGTTAAATGATCAAGAAATCTCGAATCTTTAGTCTGTTTCTCTACTGTAGTGACAGAATTAAGCTGTCATCGTCTGTCATTCAAGAATACTTTGTCAACTAGCCCTTTTCTGCTTAAACAAGGCATTTTTTTAAAAAACTAATTTAGGATTTTCATGTATCGTAGCATAAATTTTAATTGGGATTTCTTAATATCTTTAACAAAGAGGAACACAAGGGCTGTTCTTTTTTAGATTAAATCTCAACTGCCTTAGTTGACTTTTCTCTGAACTGTGAGACTTTACTGATCATGACACATTCTAAAATTTTGAGCCTTGAAAAAGCCCAACTAATGGTTGAAATTTTGAGCTTAATTAAAACTTGTAAACTTTTTTCATTTCTGTGAATAACACATTGGACTTAAATTAGTACTGAAGAACATGATGGAGCTAAAGAGAGTAATATATTTTCTTTACACTGAACTTCATAAGCACTGAAAGTTTACTCCTGAAAACCTGCTTATGTATTTGATCCCTGAAGAGGAAATACCAGGCAGATGCTGGAGTATAGCAATGAAGTTCTTATCCAGTCAGCAGTCCCAGTAGACAAAGTTTCCAAGCAGGTATAGTTGGGAACCAGCCATTCCATTTTAATGTTTTGAAATTCACATGCGCCTTAGTACAAAGCCAAAATGAAACATTGAATATTTTCCAGCACAAAGTTCATTATTTTGGACTGATGATACTTTCCCCAGGAGAAATGTTCAGCTCCTCTCGTTACCTTGTGAGTCAGAGAGGGCCGGAGATAATTGTCACCTTTATTTTTTGTAGTAACTTTAAAATACCAGTTGGATCATTACACCTCCAGTTGTTGAAGTCTAGATGATACTCCAGATTCCTACCAGGCAGCTGTAACAAACAAAATCCAATTCAGTGTCTCCATTATAACAAGAGGACTTTTCATCATCAGCAGCAGTTGCCAGAAGTTCAGCCCTAATGTATGGCTTCAAGATATTTACTTGTGGCTGCTGTTTTATGCTGTGGAACAGAGAATTAAGAAATGATGGTAGGACTATCATTATTACAGGAGTTGCTGTACTGTCCAGAGAACAATACCGTTCCTAGTGAGCTTTCGTTCTAAGCTACTGGTGGAGGGCTGCAGCTGGGCAGTAGAATAGTATTGGTATAATGCAGCCTTAAATAAAAAGCACTTTGAAGGAGCGTAGGAAAAATAAGTTTTAAGTTAAAATTCTCTCTTGACTCCAGCAGTTTTTTGGGAATGATTCTGCTACATAAACACCTGAGCATTTGCTTTTCACTGTTTTGCCTTTTAGTATTGGTCAAGTTCTCAAGAACACGTTGAGGTGGAGGTTTGACTGTGGACAGCAGGAGCTATTGGTATAGGTCCTTGGAAAAAAAGTTTCCTAACACCCTTTCAACAGAACTTCATTGGAGTCAGAACTCTTACCAGGAAAACTTCTCAACCTTTGAATGAGTTACTCAGTCTGTTACTAGCCAGTAAAAGACAAAGCAAGTACTGGTCTAGTAATTAAGTTAGTATAATTTGGCCGCGATTCCTTGATGTATAGAGCTCAGAGCAGGGATTTGAACTTGCCTATTAGAGAAGCTTCTTTGGTCTTAAGCTGTTGACTGTTCTTGGGAATGTACACATCTCCAGATACCCAGAAATGTTTTGTATCTAAATTTTAAAAACTTAAAAAGCTAATTGTCTGCTGACAAATCCATATATAGGAGCTTGGTTAGCTCAAACCCTAAATGTTTTTGAAAGCAACTTACATTAGTGCCATAGTAATTAAAGAGTATAATAAGAATGCAATGGTTGGATGTCCTAGCTTAATCCACAACCACTAGTAACATACTCAGGGTCCTCTGATGCCTTAATCACTGCAATTTGATAAAGTTTGTCTGAGTCATGGATGCAGTTAATATTTTTGTTACTATGCCCTCAGTAATCCTCATGTTACTTGTCCTGAGTATGAGGATGAGTTACTCAAAATCAGTCCATTGGCTGTTTATTTGTTTTTTACTTTTCCCGTTGAGCAAGCCTGTTCTCAGAAAGCTAATGTTTTTATTTGTGCTTTTATTAATCTTAGTAATTTAGTGGTTAGATGAATTATAATTGCAGATCAGCCAGTAACTGATAATTTTCTTTCCTTTGACAGACCTGGGAAGATCCAAACCATACAGACAACCATACAGGATGTTGTGGGGATAACGATCCTATTGATGTTTGTGAAATAGGTTCAAAGGTTTGTATTTATCAGGATTAATTTAAATTATCAATGTTAATTTAATAATTTAGTAACAACTTTTGGAAGAGAAGGGCAGGTGGAAAACGAGAAAAGATGTTAATAGTCTCAGGGGATGACAAAATTATGAATAGAGGATTTGTGGAAGGAATAGGTAAGGAAATGGTGGATTTTTAAAAAGGAGGATTTTGTAAAGTTTGTGTACTGGATAAGAGGGAAAATAAGAGAGCACCACCCCAAAGTTCTGTTGCTGGACAGTGAGTTTTGACTGAAGGAGGAGGGGTTTAAGATTTCTGGGGAAGAAAAAGATTTCTTTCTGTTTCCCCTGTTAGCAGTACTGGAGCAAGGAATAGGTTTCTGAAAGATGAGGAAGCATGCCAGCGTCATGTACATAAAATTACAAGGTCAGACCCACAAAGGAGGTAGGTTTGAGTTTTCTCGGTTGCAAACAGAAGTAGATCCCTCTTCTCTAGAGGAGATGACAGGAACCTGTTGCAGTGTTGTGGAATTAAAAGATATGGAGTGGGTGGATGAAAAAGAGGTGCAGCAAACCATTAGTGAGTATGGTGTAAAGGTCTAGCTCCGTGATGTCAAAGATGGGGTTATGAACCGGATGAGTTTGGAAGAGGAGTCTCTTGGGGTATTTTAGGTAAGGGGAAATTTAATTGGTGACCCCAGCAAAGGTGACATTATTTGAGGAAAGGAACCGAAAGCTGAAGGGATCCAGAAATAGTTACAAAGGGAATATTAGCAGGTAGGGAAAAGGTTCCCAAGAAAATGCAAACAAGAGTTGTGCTGATATTTCTGGGGAGGGGTGTTTGTTCATATATGTATATTGGAGTCTAGAGGAGAGAACAGCAAGAGATAGATTAAGACCAAGAGTTGAGGAAGTAGAGAGTCAAGAGGTGGAAAGAAGTTAAAAAATGAGCATGGAATGCTTTTGACTTGCAGTTTGGGGTGAAGATCAAGAAGGTGTGGGGGAAGCTGGGTAGAAGGGAAGGAAAAATTTTCTAGCCTGTGTTGTCTACTTAAAAAAAGTGCTGACTGGAGAACTGAGGGTTGAAGAATAGCAATGGTGGGAGAAAGGCTAGTAATCTTAAATAGTTGTGTACTGAGATTACAGGTCTATCTTGCGATTCTGTTAGTTGCTGGTCAAAAATGTGCTAAAACTATTTTGTTTGTAAGGTAAAACAGAAATTCTGTGTAGTATTTTCCAAATCTTTGTAAGATTATGTTCTATTTCAGATTCGTTCTTCTGGTGAGATTGTTCAGGTGAAGGTCTTGGGTGTTCTAGCTCTTGTTGATGAAGGAGAGACAGATTGGAAGATAATTGCTATCGGTGTGGATGACCCAGAAGCTCAGAAAATCCATGGCAAGTATTTCTATCTTTCTTAATGCAAGTTATGTCAGCAAATTGCACAGTAGAATGGTACCTGAGTTCAGGCCACCCAGAATAAGAAGAGGCAGACAGCGGAAAGGCAAGACGTTTTGTTTCTTTTAAATCAGGTGCTTCCCTCAAGGAGGGCATATGTGCTTTCATGCTAAGCTTTTGAAAAGGTTTGCTTGGATTTTCAAGAGGACCTGTCATGCAGAAAGTCTTTTGACTTCTGAAACACAACTGCCTTAGTGACTTCTTAACATTATGGGCTTATCTCCTGTGTAATAGCACATATTTACCCACTCGGATTATGTAGCACACTGCTATTTTCCTTGTTGAAGGTGTTTGTTCCTTTTATGTTTGCAGGCATTGTGTTGCATTCTGAAAAGGACTGTACATTTCCAGTGTTTTGTCACTTGTAACTGGGTTACTTCCAGGGTTTGTTGCCAAGTGTGAACAATGAGGCTTCACCTTTTAGCTTGAAAATTTGCAAAGTAAACTGCTAATGCAGCTCACCCTAATATTAGCCTTGATGATGACTAAATGTGCAGGGGGAAACATCCTGTCCAGACTTGTCCTTCTTGTGACCATGCTTCTAGTATCCAAATGGAATTCAAGTACTAAAACATGTCTATGTGAATAGCACGTAAGGTGTAATTCTGCTTGCAGACTGTTCATTAAGAAGATGATACAGATATATTAAAACTGCAGGGAGTTAGGTTTTTACAGCACAGGTAAAGTGCAGCTTTCCTCTGGATGAATGGAGGTTCGCTTCCTCAAATGCAACGTCATTTGGGAGTCATGAGAATTAAGTGAAAAGGTTTGTCTAAAAGTTAGTGATTGTTACGAGATCAAAAACCATATATACCATCAGGTATGTATGATCAGAACCTGCTCTTTGTTAGTAGTGAGTACCAAGGCTCAGACTGGCTTTTCTGTAGGAATGGGGCTATCCAGTAGCTTTTTAAGGAATTTTGTTTCTTGGCCATTGAGGTTTTTTCCTGGTTTCTGAATACGAAGTAAGTATATCGCTGGACTGGCCCTTCATTCTCAGTTTTCTTGCAGGTTGCTTTGATGTGGAGAATACTTGGTTTGTGGGGAAAGAAGGGGAGAAGAGGAAATGAGGAAAAGGAAACTCTTGGGTTGATGCTGATTAAAAAAAATGGGCAGATGAATTACTACGTAGTGTTTATGACTCTTTAACTACTTTGACAGAGATTAAGAAGTTCAGCTTAAGGAAATAGTAAGTAATAGTTTGCTGTTAATGTTAGTATCAATTTAAATCTCTCTATAATGTGCAATGAAATGCGATGTAAGTATTAGTAGTTAAAAGACAGGTAATTAGCACTTTATTTCTCTACATTGTTCTATTTAACTCGTACCTTTTATTCTTTAACGGTTTCTGAGAGAGTTTAAACAGAAAAGTGGGTGAGAGAATTTAAAAGGAGTCCACTAAGTAGGGGTAAAACTGGGATAGTTTATGCAACTGGGTTAAGTAGCTCTATTTGAAAACCCTCTGTTTTGTTTTGTTTTTTCGGGTAATGACTGATTTATCAGCTGTGTTGCAGCTGTAGTTTGTTTGGGAGTGGAGTAAGAGTTGTAGCCTTGTTAATGGAAAAAAAAAAAGGGCAAAAAAAACCCCAAACCCCCAAATTGGCAAACCATTACCTGTAGTTGATTCCTGTGTGCATCCTTTCTTATTAGAGAATAGATGCAAAACTCTAAGAGGAGAACTGTCATTCCTTCTGCAGTTCAGAGAAGGGCAGAAATATTTATCCAGTTTAGTATGATTTCCCTTTGGGATTGGAGTTGCACTCCAGGATTTACAAAAGGAAAGAAAAAGTGGAGGAAAAAAAAAAAGCCCCCATCTGCTTTCAGAAAACGTGACTAGCTTGCAGTGTTTAACAGCAATCCTTCTTCAGTCTGAAAACAAACAAATCTGTTGGAGTAGGCAGTACAATATGTCCTTTTATACTCGTTTTTCCCCCTTCCCAAAGATGTTAATTATTTCAGTGTAAAGGGATAGCAGCTACAGATAAAACTGCCATCTCCCTCAATAATTGACATGCTGCTGTGTTACCGTGGTGGCCTCCTAGGGAAAGATGAGGCTAAGTGTTGCCTTCTAAGTCTGTCCAGTCATTTTTGTATCGTTTGCTAAACATTTTGAATTGGACTGAGAATCATCACATTTGCTTTCAGCTCAGTATGTGCACAGCCCCCAATGAACATTTGGAAAAGATAATTCTGAGACACCAGAGTGGTGATTACTTGCAAACCCCATCCTGAGCCCATGTAGTGTGTTAACTCCTCTTGCTGCTTTAAGCACACCCCAGGTACTCTGTATATTGTCCTTCTGGGATTGTGATCGTTCTCCTAAGTGCAGTTGATTTTTCTGAGACTTCACAGAACTTAAAACTGAGCAGTCACAACTTCTGAGCAGTCCTCATTGTTTATTCATAATACTGCACTGTACAGTGTCCTACAGGCATTTATTGATAAATGCTGGTTTAAATTGGAAACCCTGCCTAGAAATGTGTCTTTCACGCAGAACAATGAGAAACTCTAGTTTATATTGACAATATCCAGGAATGATAAGCAATGCTTAGCACCTATTCAAGTGGGAACTGTGTCATCAGTGGGAATAGCAGGGGCTTAGTGTCTTTTTGGGCTGACTTTGGAAAGTAATCTGTTTGAAGTTATAGCACTTAATACTAGTGGGCATGGGGACAATCTCACTCTGTATGTCAGATGCAGGTATCTGTATGAGAAGGTTTCTTTTAGAAACTAAGACTAAATATGTCTTAGTTTCTAAATATGACTAATATAACTTAAGACTAAATATGTCTTAGTCCAGACTAAACTGGACATATTCAGATTTATCTTTTTCAATAAGATCTGTCTTTGTGGCTACCTGAAAACCACTGTGTTGTCTTTCTGCTCAGACAGTTGCTAGGCAGATGGCCATTAGCGGACCAGCAAAGCAACTTCAGACCAAGCAGATCTGGGAACAGGTCTAAAAGCTCCCTGTACACTGAAACACTAGATCTTGGTGATGTAATAGGTCGGGCTGCATTTTTTTTGTGTGGTGTTTTTGCTTTTTGTTTGTTTTTTATAAAATACTAGCCAGGAGAAGCAGCAAATTCTTGGAGTTGAAAGACTGCCTGTCTGCTTATCTCATAATATGGATTGAATTTAACATCTTGGAATTCACATACATATCTGATTGTGCTTTACGAGGTTGGGCTCAGAAAGGAT
This sequence comes from Rynchops niger, assembly GCA_013400035.1. Taxonomy (NCBI): domain Eukaryota; kingdom Metazoa; phylum Chordata; class Aves; order Charadriiformes; family Laridae; genus Rynchops; species Rynchops niger. The sequence goes on along the minus strand of VXBH01004557.1, from coordinate 271,320 downwards.
GAGTGATATTTTCGTGCTCTAATTTGGACTGAATGTATACAGCATCTTCATGTTGGACAAGAGATTTTGAAAATGACTGTCAATAGAAGCAGGAAGTGTGTTTGAAGCAGCTTATGAAAAGTCTGACTCTCAGAAGGTCATCTTACCCTCCCTGAGCAAATTGGACAAATCTTGTATGCTGGATGGCATTTTGGAGGTGATTTACCATCCTGGAATCTTAGTGGCTGTTTTTTGGTATTGCTTACTGGAAGGATGTCTGGATATATTCAACAGCAGTTGGTGGTGTCCACTGGCTTTGTTGCGCCACCATTTGCTGGCACTGGTATAGTTAACTGTGCTATGTTGCCATGCTGCTTTTCCAATGTACAACTCAAGATTGGCTTTTTGACTTAAGTGATCAAATCCTAAATGGCAAAAACAAAGCATATTGCATACTTTGTACCGTATATTGTTATAGACCCTTGCATGTGAGTGTATTTATATGCAGAGCAGCAGCAGAGGCCCTGAAAACCTTTGTTGTGGATTTGTGTAAGCATTCAATATAAAGAAATTAATTATCTGTACTGAGGCTCCCCTCCTACCCCCTCACACCATGCTGCACAAAATACACCAAATGCCTTTATATGGAATGTAGCTGCTGCTTCCTGTAAATGTTTATAAGATGTTATTAAAAACATATGTCCTCTCTTCCCACAGACCTTGTTTAGAAAGCTTGCTGCAAGCATGTTGTTTTAGCTTTGCTTGCAAGAAGCAGCATCTGTTGTACTAAAAATGGTAGTTTTGTACAAATGCTTTTGTTGCTCTCTTTTGTAAAGCCAGATAGAATTGGGATTGGCGTTTGCATTGGCTCACTCCCTTGACAGAGAGCTAGCAGCTGAGACTTTCCTTATTGAGGCTAAACTGCAACCCTTAATGTGATTAGCCATCTCTTTTTAACCCTTGGTGCTTAACTTTAGTGCCCAGAAAAATGGGACTTACGGTTAGTTGTATGTAGACAGTATACAGAAATTACCACCTAGAGCCCAGTGGGTATGTGCTGATAATGTACCTGCAGGAGCCTAACCTTTCTCCTTGGTCACTCTGAGCAGGGCTTGCTTGCAGAGATGAAAGCACCATAGGCCAGGTACACGCTTGCTACTCCCCTTTTGCCATCAGTTTTAGTACACTGCTCTAAGGAGAGGTAAGCAGTCAGGGTCAGAAAGAAGTGTCTGTACTGCTTATCATAATCTTTCTTTGCTTCTTCTTTTCCGAGTATATTTTTCTCCTTCTGCCCCTGATACCCTGAAGATGGTGTTTGGATTTCAAGCTGTCTTTCAAGCTTTTCTATGCCACCTTTTAATGAACTGAAGTGGTAGCTGCTGTTTTCTGTATATTTTGTGCTATGTGCTGACTCCACAGCAACAGGATCAATTTTTTTTTTCTTTTCGGTTGCACTGTTGCACATTTTCCTGCTGCTTGCTACCAACTCCCATTATAAAGAGTAACAAAGTGAAGCATGAGGATGAAAGAGAATAAATTGCAAGGAACCAAGGAAACAAAAGCAACCACTATCCCTCCTTTTAAGTCCTCAAAACCAGAATATATGGTACTGTAGGTTCTATATAATGCTGTAGCCTGATTCTGTCATTTTACCTAGGCAAGGTATTTTCCAGTAGAGAGAGTGTGCAATTCAGAGACATGATTCTGTCTGTGAGGATGATCATCCCTATCTTAAGGAGGTAATGAAAGCCTGCCCCAAAGCCTATTGTAGTATTTGAGTTCTTTAAATAAATACAAACAAAGCCTATAAGTAGGGAACAACAGATGGGTAAGGGCCCAAGTGTCAGTTAGCAGACAATAAAGCACTTTTGATGAACAGTTTTTATGGGAATACGAGGCAAATAACCAAGTAGGAGACATGGAGAAGCAGCATTAGGAGAGAAGTTTGCTGGAACAGGAACGGAAAAAAGGAGCAGCAGTCTGAGAAAGTATCCGTGAATTTAAGTAGTATTTGGAGATGGAGACCTGGAGTTCATCCACTGTTGGGAGCCAAGGAAATTGTTGCTGCAGCCTGGTTTGCTTTGCAGACTTGAGGAGATACTGTCTTTTCAACAAGTACTAGAACTTCTGAGTTCAAAACCTCACAAGAGGAGGAGATGACAAGGACTCAAGGTGGGAGGAGAGATGTTCTCTTGCTTGGAGAGAACAGGATGATACACTGGAGCCCTGAAACTGGTTTGAATTGGAGCTGCAGTTTTAGCGCCCAAGTGAAGCATCCTGCCTCCACCCTTTTCTAAATCATTCCTTTGTGGTTGATCTCACCCACCCACCCCAGTGAAAGGCTTCTTGTACTCTTAAACATGTATTTCAGCTAGAAGACTTGCCTGTAGCACAGCCTTATGTGCCCTTGCTTTTTTCTGGGATTCTGCCAATGAAACTCCTTAATCTTCTACAGGCAGATGGCCAGCAGCCAAGTTCAGAATGTGTTTTACTCCGAGTCCATAAACACGTAGCCCTATTAAGTGCATGCAGAAGCAAAACACTTACATGGGGTTCTTCAAAGTTTTATGTTTTATTCTGAGTAGTGTGTGATCTAGTGGAATTAGGAAGTGGCATCTATCAGATACCTATGAACACTCAGCATATCTTCTCACGTAGGTTTGATCTCACAGTTCAGTCCACATCATCTCTCTTGATGGTCTACAGAGGATTGAATGGTCTGTAACACAAGATTCTTTCATTTCTCTTACTGTTCTCTTTTGAAATACTTGAATGTCTTTGTTCAGGTTCACAGACTATATTTTAAAAAGATGTTTAGGCACTTAAAGATGGAAAGCATGTGACTAGGTGTCAATCCCGTGGACTAAGCAACTTGGAAAAGCTGTTTTATAGGACTGGTTAGACAGAACAGCATCCATCAGGAATCACTGCCAACCAGGAGATGTCAATATCTATGGGAGAAGAGAATGAAGTAGCCAAGTAGTATGGAGAGGGAAGAAGACAGAGGATGAGATGTCAGGGAATCAGGACGGGAGAAATGAGCAAGTGGCTTGCAGAACACTAAAGGAGAACATTACTGTGAAAGGGGGCCTGGGCAGAGTGAGGTTATGAAATAGCTGGAAGACTGCATGCACTGCACAGCAATAAAAAGTCAGCTCCCGTTGCTATCAGAAGTGACTGTAGGAAGGAAGTAGATGGAAAGAGAAGGATCACAACAGCTACAAAAGGTACTTGGCTTCCAGAAAGGACGAAATCCTTTATTGTAGCAAAATTAATTAAAGTGGTATTGAAGGCTTTTCCATGTAAACATATTGCCAGAGAGTTAATTTGCCACCGGCCTGATAGGACTGCCTCATTGCAAGTGACAGGAGTGATGGTAGTCTCCCAGGACAAACAGGTAAAATTTGAAGTGCACAGCAGAAGTAAATATTTAAGATCGTGAACTGCATCTTTGCTATAGCAGTATAGCCCTTGAGTAGAATTATTGTGTGACTGTTTAATCTCTCCGTATCCACTGGGCAATGCTCATCTCTGTCTCCCGAGGGTGTTCTGCAAGTGGTACATGTTCCTCTCTGTGTCCCATTCCATTTTTGCACGGCAGGATTACAGAGGTAAAGGCAGAATTAGCTTATCACTGCAAGTATGCAGATACCACAGGGTTATCAGCAGAGTTAGTGTTTAGTGCTCCTGGCACATATCTCTCTTGTATCTAATGGGTTGAATTTGGAAGTACTGTGACAGAGGGATGCCTTTAATATAACTTTGAGAAGTCAAGCCTGTATTTTGTGTTGAGGTGCTGGTTTAAAAATCCATGTGTTGACATTGTTTTTACTAGCTATTCTTTCATTATCAAAAAATGCCTGTAGTACCTGCAGTTGCTGAGGAAAAAAAAAATTACCTCACTGAATAATCCAAGTATTGCAAGAGGTACCTACTGAGATGAAAGCCCATAAATATGGAGTTTTCTTCCTCTCCTGTCGCAGGTATGGTCCTTTTATTCATTGTCCCGTTGGGTCTTAATTAACAAAGGGCAGGAGGCAACTGGTTTACCTGTTTAGTGTGGCTGTGAAATCATAAGGTATCAACTATGGACAGCTAATGTAATAAAGTGAAGTTCCCCAATGACTTTGAAAGTGCTCAGTGAAATCAAATTGCTTGCAGATCCTTTATGAGACTTTAAAAAATGAACATTAGAAAAAATCAGAGTAAAAATGACTCTTTTTTTTTTTTAACCCTGCAGATATTGATGATGTCAAGAAGCACAAACCAGGTTACCTTGAGGCTACGATTGACTGGTTCCGATTATATAAAGTCCCTGATGGAAAACCAGAAAATCACTTCGCTTTTAATGGAGAATTTAAAGACAAGGTGAAGATAATCCAAAATTAAAGAGGCATCTTTCTGTCACATGGCCTCTTTAATACATCCTAGAATTTTTGTAATTGTAAAGGAGGAGGTTTAACAAAAGAATTTTTGTACAAGGGATCTTTGAATACAATTTATTAGTCTAGAAATAAATAGTGTTTGCTCCTTCCATTTTATTCAGGGAAAATGCATTGCTTATTAAAGGAAGTTGCAAAAAAACTCCTGATGAAACTTACAC
>VXBH01004557.1:226786-263906 GCA_013400035.1 Rynchops niger | reverse complement strand
GGTGGGAAGGGGAAGGAAGGGATATTCACACTATCTGTGCTAGCCATCTAGGTGTTCTTCGACTCCCTCAGGAAGTGCCAGTTTATCTCTGCTGACTTTTTTGGGAGGATTTAGTTTCTTAACTGTGGTCATCTGAACTGTACCGAAGTTAGTGTCCAGAAGCACTGGGTGTGAGCACTGCTTGCATTAATATAAGAACGTATAGCCTAAAAAACCCCTCCAACCCAAAGAAACAAAGAACACCCCTCCACACCCCTGTCCCTTCCAGCGTTGCTGGTTACTTTGTGGTTTTGACTTCCTCATTTCTTGCAGATGCACATTTCTGAGCTCTATATGTGAAGGTGATTTTTTTCCATAGGTACTTAATTGTGTGTCTCTCTTTTCCACTGATTGATAAAACATGTTTTTAATTTTATTTTTCAGCACAAATGTTCTGGTGAGTGGCAGCCCATTTTGTTGCAGTGAGGAAGATGCCCGATCGATTGTGCAGTCGGTAAGGATAATATTTACTTTTTTCCCCACCCTTTCTTAAAAGCGATTAATAGGAAAATAAGATTCAGAGCTCCAAAACTGAAATAAAGTAGCTTAACTGAAATGGTCCTTAAACAAAAATTTAAGGCATGAAGTAAAAGGAAGACCACAAAGGTTGTGGGTGAAATGTAAGCATTATAATATAAAGCTTTCATTGCAGTGGTCCAGTTGTACTTTTTGGCAGTTTCATTACTGTTCCGCTGTGGGGATTTTTGTTGGGTTTTTTTTTTTTTTTTCCCCCCTCCCTCTGCAGTGCTGTTTCTTCTGATCCTGAATAGCAAGATGGACTGCTATTTGTATCTAGCCTGCTGTCTTCTCTGTCTCCCCTGTTGCCATGAGTTACCACCCAGTGTTAGAACTCATAGACTAGCTGACTGTAGTCCCTAATCACTAAAGGGATCCTTTGTTTGTCTACTTGCATAATTAAATGCATTGCTGTAGGAGAGGGGGATGCTTTTTTGAATGTTTCTTAAAGAATGCCTGTCATATTCTGAAAATTAACATAAAATTAAAACATGCAGGTTCAGGCAAGAAAAATGTCCTGCAGGTCTGATGCTTTCATGTGCAAATGCTAGTGGAGTAGAATTTCTTCCATTTTAAAATATGCTAGTTTGGATGCCAGAAATTAAGCAAAGTTACCAGAAATTATATGGAGAAAAGTACCCCCAAGTATTCTTTTTTTTTTTTTTAACGTATTCTGTGATTGAGCCTGTGCTCATGACCACATGAGTGTGGCAGATATTATGCACATGTGCATGACTGCCTGGGCAGCCAGTGTTTTGCCCCAGTAGTCACAGTAATTATGCAAGTTCAGGTGTCAAAGGAGATGCCATCCACCGTCTGTGCAGTTAACATTCCAACAGAGTTTCTGCTAACAATGCGTTGTCCTGGGTGGTGGTTGTCGCAAGCAAATAAGACTGTCTGTTGCAACGAAAAGTTGGTTTGTCATAAAGAAGTGTCAGACCTAACTGGTTTTCCTATTCAGGTCTCTTGTTTTCAGCACTTCTTCAAGAGTACCTTTATGGTTGCACTCGTGAATGTTGATTAATCGGACTGTAAGTTCTAAATGAAAGAAAAACTCATTTTAGAATTCAAATATGTTTTTAGACATGTCGGTCACAGCTATAACCAAATCTTTATCTCCCTTACTTTCAAATGTACAATAACTTTTAGTGAGTGTTTAAATGCAACTAGAATGTCAAGTTCAAATGTATTTGGATGGTGACAAATCTGCAAAGGAAAACTTTTTGTGTTCTGTGCTGTTTGTACTTTTAAGCATGTAGAGTAAATAATTATCTGTTTAAATCAGCAGTATCCATTATTTTGTCTCTTAATAACAAATAAAAATTTTTCTTGCTTTTTTTCAGGGGAGGTTAGTAAAATCAGTTCATAAAATAGGTACCTTGTATAAAAATTTAATGTCTTTTTTATTATGAGCACTTGCCACCTTATCAAATGTTATCACTTCCTGGCTTTTTTGTGCCTCACATTATTTTCTTTAAGTTATACTGTTTTCTGAAGTTGTCATCACATATTCCTTTCCATCATACTGTTTCAGTTCAGTCTAAGTATATTTATTGTGTCTCTGTAGGCTACTGTCTCTTGGTACTTTTCAGACAGGGAGAAGACACAATACTACTTTAAATACTGTTCATACTGCATGCAGTTTCCAATCTGCAATAACTAAGAAAAGTGAAATGCTCTTGAAATATGAACGGTGGACAATAGAACTCTAAATATAAGCAGGGAGGTTGACTTGCACATTTTAAGCAGGTATCTTTTTGTCTAGTACACTACACTGCCCACTTTGGTTGTCAGGCATTCATCTCTTTCAAACTGAAGTGAAAGTACGTGAGTGTTGGCTGCAGAATTTCAATGGCTGTGGTAATTTTAAATGAAAGCTGCCTGTGTCTGTCTGGGTTTTTTTTTTTGTTTGTGTGTTGTGTGTGTTTTTTTTTAAACTAAAAGCAGACACTCTTTCTTCTAATTTATGTCCATCTATTAACTTCTGGATAAAACCAGAGGAATGAAAGCTGAGGTAGAGATTTTGTATGCAAGTGCAGTGAGAAATATATTTTAGCTACTGCAAAATTTCTGAGCTACTTGTGCATTGAGAGCTGGTTACCTACAATTCTGCTTCCTGGGTCAGACTCCAATTATGGAGTTTTTGAGTGGATGATAATTGCCTTAAATCAGATATATTGAGATTTCAAGAAAAAAGCAAAACAAACCAAAACAACCCACAAACAAACATAAAACAAAAGGCAATGCTTAGTATTGTTGTCAACCAATTGTTATGGTCAGCCAGAGAACCATAACTAAGAACCAAATGGAAAACAAACAAATCCTTACCAAATGCTTACCAAATTGTGCACTAATCAGAATTTCATATAGATTTTGATTGCGTAGTTCCCACTCTACCCCTGTTGATTTAGTGTGCTACTATTTGACCTGTCATTATTTTACAGATGTGGGACTAGAATTGTTTCGGTGTTGAGGAATTTCCACTCTAGTGAGTTAGTTTATTGATGGTGGGCATGTGTGCTGTCATCTCTGATGGCAAACTAAGAATGATTCTACAGCTGGTGAAGCTGCCATGTCCAGTCAATCCCAAAGAGATAGAAGATAATCTCTGCATATGGGAACACATACTGAACACCAGCCAAAATTACACCAGCCCCCTACAACTGCAAACTCAGTTGAGTTTCAACACTAGGTGGTGGAAATTTCTAGTGTTCTCTAGCCTCTGAAAATTGTTTCATGTCTTTCTCAGCTCCAGTGTTAATATAGGTGGAAAACTAAACCCAGGAGGAGCACAACTTTGTATCTGAACGTGTTAGTGCTAAGATGTACTGTTTATTTCACGCTTTGAAGTGTTGCCATCTGTAAAACTGACCAAGACAGCCAAACCTTTGTTTAACAGTAATCCAAAGAACTGCTTGTTCACTTGCTCTGTGAAGAAGATGCTGAGGACGTTGCAAGTTGGAAAATCTCCAAGACAATCTATATTTAGTTAATAGAGCAGTATTTCTCAGACTTATCACATAATCCTTCCCTTATAGTACTTGAATGTGAACTAGGAAGGCTTTGCTAGATTACGTCTCTCTTGCATGATAAAATGCAAAATAATATCTTACAGGGGAAAATATTTGGCTTTTCCTGATAATTTAAAAATCTTCAACAAAATTTGAATCTGTGTACTTAATAACGTGTTTCAAATAATTCAGATCTAAGCAGGAAAATTTGTTACCTGCCTTTCTCCCTACATTTTCAATGAGGATGTTTCCATTTGGGTTTGGGACTTAGAAGCAGAATTTTCTGTTAAGTGGACAGTTATGAAACAAAAGATTGGTGGGGGTTTTGCTCTGGGTATTTTTTTATTTGTTTGGGGTATTTTTGAGGGGGGGGTGTTTTTAAAATTATTTTATTAATTTGTCTAGTTTTTTTAAACAGTGTACTTCCAAATGGAAGTATTGTGGTGTAGTAAAGAGATTCCTGGTTCAGTGAGATGAGTTTTTGATCTATTCCTGGTGGGAAAGTGCTGAGTCCTTATCTCAGATTTTCTGAGCAATTATCCCAGAAGTGGCAGACACCTTTTTATACCTGGTCACCACTGGTTCTCCCTGCCTTATGGCATAAAACTTTGGTTTTATTGGAAAGAGAGGATGGTCTGGGGTTAAGGTCTGGAAGATGCTTTCCATAGTGTGTAAGAGCTCTCGATCACCAGGTGTAAGAAATGAGGTAGGCATGGCAAGAGATTGGCATGGATGAGTCAAGACCTGCTGGTCAAATTTAAAGGGTAAGAAGGAAATGCGCAGGCAGTGGAAGGTGGGGGCAGGTGTCCTGGGAAGAGTACAGGGATGGGGTCAGGAAGGCTGGGGCTGAACCTGGCAAGGGACGCAAAGAATAGTAAGAAGGGCTTCTGTAGGTATGTTGGCCAGAAAAGGAAAGTCAAAGATAGTGTACCCCACCGATGAACACAACTGGCAAACTGGTAACAACATACAAGGAGGAGGTTGCGGTACTCAACAACTTTTTTGCTTCAGTCTTCACTGGCAACCCCTGTTCCCACACCACTTTAGTGGATGGACTGAAAGGCAGGGACTGGGGAAGGAAAGTCCCTCCTATTGCAAAAGATCAGGTTTGTGACTGCCTGAGGAACCTGGACATACAGAAGTCTGTGCAACCTGACAGGGTGCATCCCAGAGTCCTGAGGGAATTGGCTGATGTAATTTCCAAGCTAGTCTCCATGATTTGTGAAAAGTCATGTCAGTCTGGTGAAGTCGCCGGTGACTGGAAAAAGGTAAACATTGCACCCATTTTTCAAAAGGGTAGAAAGTAGGACCCTGGGAACTACTGACCTGTCAGCCTCACCTCTATGCCTGGGAAGATCATGGAACAGATCTTCCTTGAAGCTATGCTAAGGCACATGGAGGACAGGGAGATGATTAAAGGCAGCCAGTGTGGCTTCACCAAGGGCAAGTCTTGCCTGACAAACCTAGTGGCCTTCTATGATGAAGTGACTCTTATCAGTGGACAAGGGAAGAGCTATGGATGTCGTCTGCCTGGACTTCTGTAAGGCCTTTGACCGAGTCCCCCACAACATCCTTCTCTCTAAATTGAAGAGAAATGGATTTGATGAATGGACTGTTCAGTGGATGAGGAATTGGTTGGGTGCTTTCATCCAGACAGTACTGGTCAATAGCCCAGTGTCCAAATGAAGATTGGTGACAAGTGGTGGCCCTCAGGGGTCTGTACTGGGACCACTACTGCTTAATATCTTCATCAGTGACATAGACAGTTGGGATTGAGTGCACCCTCAGCAGATTTGCAGATGACACCAACTGGACTGGTGTGGTTATACGCCTGAGGGATGGGATGCCATCCAGAAGGACCTGGACAAACTCGAGAAGTGGGCTCATCTGAACTTGATGAGGTTCAACAAGGCCAAGTGCAAGTACCTGGGTCGGCACAACCCCTGGTATCAGTACAGGCTGGGGGATGAAGGGATTGAGAGCAGCCCTGAGGAGAAGGGCTTGGGGGTGCTGGTAGATGAAAAGCTGGACGTGAACCGGCAATGTGCACTCACAACCCAGAAAGCCAACTGCATCCTGGGTTGCATCAGAAGAAGCATGGCCAGCAGGTCGAGGGAGGTGCTTCTGCCCCTCTGCTCTGTTCTGGTGAGATCCCACCTGGAGTACTGCATCCAGCTCTGGAGCCCTCCGCACAGGAAGGACATGGACCTGTTGGAGCAAGTCCAGAGGAGGGCCACAAAGATGATCAGAGGGCTGGAGGACCTCTCTTATAAGGACAGACTGAGAGTTGGGGTTGTTCATCCTCGAGAAGAGAAGGCTCCTTGGAGACCTTATTGTGGCCTTTCAGCTCTTAAAGAGGGCCTATAAGAAAGAGGAGGGCAAACATTTTAATATGGCCTGTAGCAATAAGATAAGGGGTAATGGTTTTAAATTGAAAGAGGGTAGAGATAGACTAGATAAAAGGGAAGAAATTTTTTACAATGAGGGTGGTGAAACACTGGAACAGGTTGCCCAGAGACTGGGTAGATGCCCCATGCAAACATTTCAGGTCAGGTTGGAGGGGGCTCTGAGCAACCTGATCTAGTTGAAGATGTCCCAGCTCGTTGCAGGGGGGTTGGACAAGATGACCTTTAAAGGTCCCTTCCAAATCAAACTATTCTATGACCTGGATTGTAGTTGTCATAGTGGCACATTCTTTCAGACCAGTCACATAACCCTCCTGTGCAGCTAATTATTCTGGGTAAAGTGGGAAAAAGAATACTGTATTTCCCTCCTCACAGGCTTTGACCTGCTCTTCAGTAGATTGAGCTCCATGCCTGCCTGGGGACAGGCAGACTGGCAAGAGAATTTCACACCAGTGTAGCTCAGCCTGAGTGCTGCACTGTGCTAAGCCTGGCTGTGTGGCTTTTGGGTCAGTTTGCCTGCCTGCAGGATACTGTAAAGTTTTCATTAACGTCTTCACGTGCTGTTAAGTGGTGTCAGGAAGTTCCACCTGTTGGTGTGGAACACATGGGTGGTCACTGTGCAGCTTTGTTCTCCTGAAGCTTCAAACAGCTGTAAGCCCTCCCTTTGAGGTTGTTTCTTTTTTGCATGGTTCACCAAAGTGATTACTGCTGGGATTATCCGCTTGAGTAAGTGTAGTTAGAGTGGGCTTGTGTCATGGCAAAGGGCAACATCCACATGGTTTTTGCACTTGATTTGTGTGTGTGAGTGAGCGTGGTAGGACCTTGTGTTGAGATGCTCTCTGCTTCTTTCCCATCAGTTGTCAGTTGGAAGACTTGTCTGTTTGTGAGGAGGTGACAGAAGAGCAGTGGAGGATTGTTGCTATGCGAGTAACTAGTATCCCTGTCCCAAGGCAGGTTGCTTCCAGCAGGTGTTAAAACTGGCTTTAATTTTGTCCTTTAAGTAATAGGGCAAGACATGCTGTGTAATACCGTGATTGAATAGTGGTGTAGTTGAAATGGACCTGGACTTAGAGACTTGCATTTTAAAATGGTTTGTCACTGTCCACAAAACTGAATCCTACTCTGTCAAAATGTGGCCGTAGAAGAGTTTAATTATACATTTTTTTAATATGTTTTTATATGTTTGCATATATGTAATGTAAACACCGTGTCTATATCTATTCATATGCGTACCTTTATACTGAAACATGTACAGTAATGTAATTGGAAAGGCATTTTTAGTCTTTTGTATGTAAACAGCAAATCCTGTTATCCTCCAAGACAATACAGTAGGAAAATCCCCTTTGCATTAGGTAAGATGTTCATCTGTCACTCATTATTAGTGTGTTTGTTTTGTCATTATGAGCAACCAAGAAATTTGTAAAGTAGTTATGGGGCGGAAACAAAAGGTGGGGGGGAAAAAAGGGACAGTTTGTAAGGTAGAGAGTTGTCCTCTGGGGACAACAGAAAGTACTGTTTTTATTAATACCTCTTGATTTCAGCCGTAAAGTAGCTTTGAGTTTGGGTGCTACGTGTGAAACTGTAACTAAACATTTATATGTTGCTTTAGTGGTTTTTTGTTTAGTTTATTTTTTCTTTTTAGGCACCAGTGCCCGTGAATGGAGATTCTGTTTCCCCAGATGGTATGTTTTTCCCCAAATGCCATGCGATTTCTGTAATAGTTTACTTTAAAAATTGACATAAAAACTGATGTGTTGAAAAAAGGTGGTTTTGTGCACATGAGAATGATAATAGTTATATTCTGTCAGGCTGTAATGCCTGTCCCTTTTTAAATAGAACACAGGCAGAAATTAATGGATGGTTTGTGGGAGATTACTTCTGAGTATGAGTGAAAGTGTAGTCCACGTAACAAGATGAGAAGACTAAATTTTTCTGTCACTGATCATGGAAGACAAATGCATGACATCCTTTTTAAGGAGAAAGGTTCCTTTGCCTTATTTTTTTGTCATTCCTCACAGTAGCTAACTAATCAAATAAGCAGCCCCTTTCCTTAAGTGACATAAACATACTTAATTTTCAACTGTAAGTTCTAAAGACAAAATTCTCTCTTCCAGTGTTGTGACTGTTTTTCATGCTAACAGAACATGTGTTTCTCATCAAAAATAAGAATGCATCCTCCATTTTCATTTTTGTTAACTACTTAAAAAAAAAAAAGTTATTTTTCTACTGGCAGGGACTATAGAGAAGACATACATGCTTTTTGAGATGCAGGCAGTTACAGAAACACTAAGAGAAACTTAGTCATGAGTTGAGTTCCAGATTGTTTGCAAAGTAACATCTGTGTAGTCCGTGTCATGGGAAAGCAAGTTGCATTCCACTTGCCCTTCTATGGCATGCCATTAAATAGCACTTATTTATTGAAGTATTGCATCTCAGACCTCTGACAGACAATTGAACATAATCTGTCTCATCTTTGATGTTTTCCAGGGATGGTCACGTCAATGTTGTAACTTGTTGTAGGATTGTTTCAGCCAAACTGTTAAAGTGAACGGATACTATTTTGAGGCTCTGCTTTACATAGGCAGGGGCCAGAGCTCACTCAGAAGCATTGTTATGGGAGGGGAGATAGCTGAAAGGGCAGAATGTTGCTTTTTTTAAGTGTTTGTGCCTGGCTTGTTGTAGAGAACTAATGTCATTCTTGATGTGTGTGGTTTTGGTTTTTTTTTTTTTTTTTAGTTGATTCCTGGTACTTTTTTCCCAAGTGATCGTCAAAGTGTTCTGAAGCTGCATCATCAAATCTTAAAGTCATCCCTTTTATTGAAGACAGGCAAAAGCACCAATTGTTGGGTTCCTGTTGAAACAGCTTTTCAACTTGTGTAAACTTTCTGTCATGTAAATAAACACTGACATTATAAAACAAATGTTTCCTTTCTATGTCTGTCTTTGTGCAGGGTGGAGCAAAGGGAAGAGGACTCGCTTGCTTGTTTGTTTCTGAGTGTTAGAACTCCAGAATTGCTTTTACCCACTCATGAAGTGTAGTATCAAGTGAGATGGGACATAAGGTGTCTTCAACCCTATTCTCCAGATTCTGGAATAATCCAGCCATCAGGTGCATAGAAGACTGTGTTAATATGTATTTTTAGGGCTTGTCTGGCCACCCTGACTGTAATCCTTTTCAAGTAGACAATAATCTTTATGTAATAGGCTTAGCAGTTTACCGTGTTCTTTGATACGCGACTGTGCCCTGTTTCCCGAGTTGTATTCACTTTTGTGCCCAGTTGTCTTTGTATGCTTCATAGGGTTATGAGCAGAGCTACTTGCTTTAAAAAAAAAAAAAACAAATACAATTTCACTCCAAAGAGTAATCCAACTAGGAAGGGCTAATTCCATAACAATTGAAGTAAGGATGCACATGTGCTCTCTGTACTACATCTTGTTTTGATAAATTGTGTGTTTCATCACACAGGAAGGACTTTCCTTATGGAAAGCTTACATTTTTAGAATTGTGTATGCCTGAAGGCTTCCAATAGTTCCTCATTCAGTGAGACAAGATTAATAGAACATACAGAACTGAGATTTGTGCTTTCACAGTAAAAATATCTGCCGCATTTTCTACTGCAGGATTATATCTGACCTGTCTGTACCCAGAGTGTTCATTTAGAACAAAACCAAAAAAAATGCCAGCTGTTAAGTAGAGAGGAAATGATAATGTAGATGGCTTTATCCAGCTTGTTACTGAGACAAAAGGTGAGTGTTGTCTGCTTCGTGTGATGACTGAAACAAAAGGTTAATATTGCTGATACGTGATGGAAATGGAGGATAAAGAACTGAAAAAGTTAATCTGTGACTTGCTGCAGAGGACGAACTTTTCCATACAAAGAATAAGTTATTAAGAAAGCTTTCTTCTTTGGGAATGTTTCTTTGATTTTTATGAGTTGATTTTCCTGGTTTAGAGACTTTTCTCTAGAATATTATCCAGTGTATAAGCACCAGTCACTTGGGAAATCTCAGTTTGGGCCTCAGCACTTAGGGGTAGATGGAGTTCTTCTGTCTACATAGACTTTTGCATTGTTTTATACACAGAGTTCAGGTGTGATGTGAAAAATGCAACATAAAGCTCAGATATTAAGAACTACCTTTTTTTTTTAAGTCAAGAGATACATTACATACAACATACATGTACAGTACTGATTTTCCATACTTTAGAATTCTAAGTACATGCAGCTTTATACCTACAGATATAATAGCTTTTTTTTTTTTTTAAATAAAGTAAATATTTCCCTGATGTCTTGGGTTCATCTGCAGCTTCTCAGTATGAGATTACTCTGGTTTGAGGTGAGCTCCTGTAGAGTGCAGAACAGCTGCTGTATTTGTCCGTGGGCTGGTACATCTAGGAGGCTTGCTCTTTTCTAAAGTACTGAGGGACAGCTGGACAATGAAGGGCACTGTATAAAATCAAATTATATTCCCTATACGGTGGTCGGTGCTGTCCTTTTTTTGATTGGTTTTTGGTTTTTTTTTTTTTGAGACCTAGAATGACAAGTTGTGCACATATGATAAACAAGTATTGATTACAGACATACCCATGCTGAACTATCAAGAGTAGGTCAGAAGTTACCTCATTTTTACTTCAAATAATTTTAGTAGTGTTTTTTAATTTATTACTGTATTGATGGCATGTGGTTAGGATTCAGAAAGAGAAATAAGTTTCTAGATTAAATAAAACTCTGTGCAAGAAAGTAACAAATTGTATTTTGGAAAGCTGAAAATTGAAGTGATCAGAAATGCCCAATACAATCATAAAGTTGAAAATGTCAAAATATTTCTTATATGTAGAGTATATAAACAATTGACCCTCTTGTCTTCAGACTGCTTTCAATATGTGTTTATGTACATTTTCTAAAGATTTTTACCAAGTGGAATAAAAAGATGTACTGTTACATGTAACCTTGCTGCTAAAATGTACTGAATGCTACTGACATGGATTTCAGAAATGAAGCATAATGAAATAGCTGTGGAGAGAATGTCTACTAATAGGAGGATTAGGGGGATAGGACAGAGAAACCAGAATATGTTTTTCGGATCTCCTCAGGAAAAACAAGTCTGTGCAATGAACGCATTCTTTTATTGTATTTTGGCTTTTATTTATTTGTATGTATTTATATGCTTATGTTGTTGTATTTAAAACTGGTTTCATTGTGATGGGAAGCTTAGTGTAGCAGTGTCAAATTCTCAATGGTTTTATAGAAAGAAATTTTTCATATCTGATACTCATACCTGTTGGAAAGCTGTCTTGAAGAGACATAAATTTTTCCCCATGAAATAAATATATCTAAACTGTTATTTTCTATGTTGAGTATATAATACACATATGTATATATTTCTTTCAAGGATAACTTTGCATCTCCATCCCTCTTTTTGTCTGCTTTTGAGAGAAAGGAGAGGTTAGTCTTCCCCCCCACCCCATGTGATGGTGAAGGTTCTTTTTATGTATAAATAGTACCTTTTACTGACATGGAGTCTATACTTCTGTCCCCCCAGTCAAAAATGGGGTTAGAATTTTACTTATGTGGAAATAATGTTCATTATTCTTTAAAGTGTGGAAATAAAAGGCTTGTGAAAATAGCACGCTATTGTCACTGTTAGGATGTTATTTTCATGCTGTTAGTAACAACAGACAACCTCTGACAAACCCTAAAAGAATAGAAAGTAATTCTGAAGTGTATCTGGGAGAACTGCTCGTGGATGTTAATGCAAGGAAAATGCTTTACCATAACTTGCCTGTGGTTGCCACTTGTATCGACACTTGAGCTATGGAATGGAGCAGTCCTAAGCTGATTGAAGTATTATTTCATGCTTCTCTTTGCTTTTACTGGGATTGAATCTTTTTAATGTGTTGTAGTTCAATTTTTGTCCAGTTAAAAGGCAAAACCAATATTAAGTCATAGGGTGCAAAAAAAATTTTTTCTACCCTTACTTTAAAGGATTTCTTACCACGTTTTGTAAACCTGGGTTCCACCCCCTGAGGACAAGAGGTCTGGGATTCGGAGAACGAAGAAGAGAATAATTAGCTGGAAGAGAACAGAAAGAAGGGAAGACAGATGTAGGAGGTTCAGGCAAATAAAAGTAATGAATAGGACGTTAAGTATGAGTGACTGAAATGGTTTAAAACAATTTTGCCTAAATATTGAAGCAATAGATAACAATGCTGATTTCCTGTGAGTGGAGAGGTCGATAGGATGCATTTGCCAAGGAAGAAGAACATTTACTTACCACACAGAAGTTAGAATTGCATCCATGAAGTGCCTGAAAGTAGTACTTTAATCTTTGGTCTCCTGACTGGGAGAAAACAATGGAAAGCAGCAATTGTATGTACCATGGAGTTGACTTTCTGGGAGTCTTTTGTGCTGTGCAGAGATGACCAGGGTGCTCAGCAACATTGGCTGACTGAGCCACACAGTTTTTGCTTTTCTCACAGCTTGCTGTTCCATGAGCAGGGTGCTGGATGTATGCAGTGCTCTCCCTGAATCTACAGATAGGGTCTAGAGGGTAGACTAAAAAAAGCCAAGCTCACTGCAGTAGATTGTCACTTTGCGATTATTTGTTGGCTTTGGCTAATTAATTTT
This sequence comes from Rynchops niger, assembly GCA_013400035.1. Taxonomy (NCBI): domain Eukaryota; kingdom Metazoa; phylum Chordata; class Aves; order Charadriiformes; family Laridae; genus Rynchops; species Rynchops niger. Next base: position 251,309 of record VXBH01004557.1, on the reverse strand, counting down.
TTTCTAATTCTTGTGGCAGAAACTTTTAAGTGTTCTGGAGCTATGGGCAGACTTCAGTTACTGCTGCATGTTTTCTCTCATTCTGATAAGTTACAACTGAATCAATTTTACCAGTGACTCAGTATGCTAAATCAGAAGTAAGATTTTTGTTGATGATTTGGTCTACTGTAAGGATCAAAAAAGGATTTCACCTTTCAAGGGAAAATGTGGAAGCCACAAAGAATTGCACTGTTCTGTGCATGAAGAATATATGTCCTATGTGCCAGAACACTGCTGGCTGTTAGCTTTCTCCGTTAGAACATCCTTATAAAGTTTCTGGAGTCTTCACAAGATAGTTTAATAACACCAAGTTTAATAACTAACTTTTTTGTTTATTACTGTTGGAAGAATAATACTTGCATTACCCAGGTATTATAGCACATATTCAAATTTATGTGTTCACTTGCACTCCTTGTGGTTTGCTTCTGTATATGCATTAATACTTGCCTGGAAAGTAAGGATTTTTTTTCAGATCTGAAGGTCTGGTTTTGTGTGCAGTGTTCAGTGCTGGTCCTGTAAGCTTCTCTTTTGGGACAAAGAGAGTAAGTGTAGTCACTGAAATGGCTGCACTTTGTAGCTGTTAGTAGCTTTATGCTCATTTATTGGTGCGTATATCAGGACAGGGATATTGGAATGTTACCAAACTGGTTTGTCTACTCTCTGTATCTGCTGTCTGCTGCTGTTAAACCAACTATAGGTTTGGGGTTTTTCTTAAGCATTTGGTATTTCACATTTTAAATAGTTGAAGAGCGTATCGACATCTACCTGGTGTCAAAAGCCCTATGTTGGAATACAAAGAATTAACTTTAAATTCTGCTTTCCCACAGCATACCTTGTGGGCTTGGACAGACCGCTTAATCTTTATGCTACCTGTAAAATGGGTAGAAAAGTTTCTTCTGTGAGTGGTGTGATTTCCGCCAGAGACCTGACGCTTCCCCAACATTGAGAGGGGAACTCCTGCCAGGGTCTAGGAAAATATAGGAAAATTCAGCTCTGTTTACAGTTAGCTATACTGACAGGCTTTCTGAAGGACTTAGCTGAAGATGCAGGCTTTGCTAGTCAGACTGATCTGTCCGAGGATTGCCTGATGGTGTAATTATCTTCAGAGTGAAAAGAGCATCAATGGTGGTGAAAGTTCAAGGTGTAAATTGGAGTCTTTGTCCATGTGAGTTCTGCAGGAGACTAGGCTCAATTCTTAAGCAGGTCTTTAAGTCCCCTGATGGCCTGTGTATGGTGTTTCTGGAGTGCAGAAAAGTCAATTTCAAAGTGTAACTCGTGACCACCTGGGAGTTCTGAGCATTTTAACTCTAAATCGTAGGAGGCCTGGGAACAAAGCTGGTTTAAGAGTCAAAGTGAAAATATCCTGCTGGTTCCTGCTATTTAGAAGACCTACTATGTGGTAAAAAAATAATGTCTAGCTGAGCAGCATTTGGCATCGTGCTTTCCCTGAAGAACTGGGATGAGAGGGAAGGTGAAGACAAAATTCCCCTGACAGAGCTGTTCACTGAAATTTGTCTTGCCTCATTATTAGCTCGCTTTAACTAGATTTATTTTTATTCCTTGTATGTGATAATTTGGGAATCAAGAATTAGGAATTCCTAGGCCTTTACTTGAGCAGTTTTCTGACTCAGACAAATCACATAAATTCTCTCTCTCTTTTTTGTGCCTATAAATAGGGACAGTATCCGTTTATGTTACAGTAATGTTGTGGGCATTAGTTGCTTAAAAACTTTAAACATCAAGAAAGCCTTATTACTAACAGATGTCTCTCTGACCCTATAGGTTGGCAGCACAAAGCTTCTAAGAGTTCAGACGAGGAGTTTTTGGAATCCTGTCAAAGTTACTATAGCTGTGTGCGTGTGGAAGGGAAATCCTGCAAGAGAAAAAGTGTCAGGGTAAGAGCAGGGCAGTTGAGCAAGGGTCGTTGTGAAGTGCATATGAAAAGACAGTTGTAGCTTGTCATACAATTAACTGGAGAACAAGAACAGAGTGAGGGGACCCAAACGAGGGAAATGGGAAAGGAATATGAGAAGAGGTTTGAGATTTGTGTTTCTGTGGCCCTAAGTGTCATCAGAACATCTTTGTTATCTGCAAATCATGTACAGGTATTGCTCCCTGATGATGACAATCTGCTTTGTAAAAGTAGCTCTCTGATACATTTAGCTCTATCTTGAGCTGGAATGGTTTGTGGGACCTCCAACTGAAATGCAAATTAGCCTTAGATGTTTCTTTTCAATTCACACTTCTTGGAAGAAGTGATACAATTCTTGAAAATATCATAATGATGTTTCTGTGACGTGCAAGCTCTTTATTATGTACGTAGTGTAGCTAATCTGAATCATACCAATATGCTTATGGTCTGTCTGAAAGTGTAATGTATGCAAGTTGCACAGCGTGTGATATTTTTCACCGAATGCACGATCTGCTGATCGCATGTAAAAACAAAAGTTACTTTTTCAGAGAAGGGAGCAAAACTGGGGTGGGGAATGCCCTTTACCCGGAAGGGACCAAGCAAACTGTAGCATTTAATGAACGTATGCACACCAGCTCCTAAAACTTTGGAATTTTTTTCAGTTTTAATTCAAAAGCCTGATCCCTTTCTAAATATAGGTTTGTTGAAATAAGTGTAGCACAAATTGTTTCTTTGTGATGATTAGTTGCATAGTGAATAGAGGTGGCTGACTCATTTCCAGTTTTCTTCTGTAATAATTGGGTTTTGCTTTCTGAATGTTCAAATTGTAAATTTTCCTATTTAAAAATGTCTATTTTTAAATTCTTCACTTTGAATCAATGTTGCACTGAAGTCTTCTGACCCATCAAATGATACAGAGTATCCATAAATATGAAATGTTCATTCTGTATAACAGCTAGGAAGCTGTTTTTTCTGATTTTAAAGATGCTATTTTCCAGAATGTGATTAATGAAAGCAACATTTTGCAGCCCCTAACCATTTTCTTCATCTATTAGAACTTGTAATCATGATCAGAGAGCATTGTAGTAGGTACGTCGAAATATACTAGCATCTCAAAGATCTAACAATCTAACTAGGAGAAACAGGTAAGAGACGAGAGAAGAATTAAATGCTATTCCTGTTCTGCTTGAGAGACCTCGAGGAACAGTGAACATCAGTGGGTTACTCGGGGGCAGTAGTTGATATGTGAAGGAGGTGACCTCTGCAGAGACTTATCTTGGCCCTTCAACCTCTATACTGTAGTATCATGGTGTTACTGTTTGGCAAACACATATATTATATGGAGCGATAGTGGCTGTTTGTAATCAAAACAGTCATTAAGCAGGACTAAAGGTTAAGCGATAAATTTAGCATACCCTAAATAGTAACAATGTAGGATATTGGGACCTTAGATGCATGCGGTTGTATCTTAACATCTCAATGGTCTATGTATGGCATGTTGCTGATGCCCAGAAAAGGAAGCCTTGTATTCACAAAGGAGGTAAAAGTGAAGAAAGCACAATTCATCTTGAGGAATTGTTTTCCCTGGACTATAACCTATCTGTTGTGTCCTTTTGCCAGCTGAATCCTAAAGCTTCCATCTGTGAATAACAGCAGCTAACACGTATGTGCAACCTAACTGTAAAAAGTTACTGCCCTCCAGGAGTTAAGCTAGCATCACTTGAATTGTTTTCACAAGCCCTTTGAGCTGGCATTTGGAGAATATTGACCTGCACTGTTACTGTAAAACACTTTTACAGTGTTGACAGAGAACTGTCAACTCACAGCTGGTGCCAGAGATAGGAGATGAAAATCCTTTATTACATGAAGAAACTTCTGTATCTAATACAGACCTACTGAGGTCTTGTCTTTCTGCTTACTTCCAATCTTGTCACATTGATGAAAATGTAAACTAGAGGCAATTCCTTTGGCAGGGTGACTGAAAGTACCTGTGTGATGGGGCTGTAGCCATTTAAATCGTAGAACCATAGAATACCAGGTTGAAGGGACCCCAAGGATCATCTGATCCAACCTTACTTGGTAAAAGCACAGTCTAGACAAGATGGCTCAGCACCCTGTCCAGCTGAATTTTAGAAGTGTCCAATGATGCAGAATCTACGCTTCCCAGGGTACGTTATTCTGCTGGCTGATTGTTCTCCTTGTGAAAACTTTTCCTCTTGTGTCCAATCAGAATTTCTCCAGGAGTAACTCGTACCCATTACCCCTCATCTTTTCCATGTGACTTCTTGTAAAACGGGAGTCTCCACCTTCTTTGTAGCCAGCCTTTAAATACTGGAATGTCGTGATGAGGTCTCCTGTAAGCCTTCTTTTTCAAGGCTGAACAAACCCAGTTCTCTCAGCGTTTCCTTCTATGGCAGGCTTCACAGCCCTTTGGTCATTTCTGTGGCCCTTCTCTGGACCCTCTCCAGCCTGTCCACATCTTTTTTTGCATAGCGGGTACCAAAACTGAACGCGTGTCCTGGTTTGAGGTAAAATAGAACCAATTTTCTGATTTGTAATTTTACTTTTTAGCTGGGCCTCTTCTAACTGACTAAAGTCTGAAACTAACAGCATATTGTTCAGACACTGTTCACTCTGAGTGATAAGACCTGATTATACCAAGGAACGGTTTGCACAGAGGCTCTTGCTTATACTTATTGCTATAACAACCAAGGTCAGCTAACTTCGTTATTTGCCCCGTTAGAGGGTCGGAAGCGGAGAAGCGTAGAGGGGTCCCACCTGCAGGGAGGAGCGGATGGGACAGGTGGCCCAAAACTGACCAACAGGGTATTCCATCCCATATGCATTACGCTCAGTATAAAAGCTGAGGGATCAAAGAGGCAAGGCGGCTCTGGCTCGCTCTTTCTTCAATGGCTGACGTCTGAGGAGGACCCTGTCCATTCATCTGCCTTTGATCCCTATCTGAGCATTCCTGATTCTAGTTCTGGAATTCAGCTCCTGTCCATCGCTGACTCCATTCTGGGACTTGCCCTGTGTCTGCTGGTGACGCGATTGTCATCCTGGGAGCTGGATACGGTTTTGTATATATTGTATACTTTTTTCTTTAATTTTTATTAGTCTGTTGTTATTTGCTATTTTCTTAGTAGTTTCATTAAAGTAGTTTAGTTCTTTTTCTAAACTTGTAAATCTCCTTATTTCTTCCTCTCCTCTCTGAGGAGAGAGGGTGGGGAGGGCCATCTGTTGTTGTGATCGGCCAATCCGACCAAAATCATGACAACACGGTATTCCAGGTGTGGCCTGACAAGCACTCAGTGGAGTGGGATAATAACTTCTTTGTCTCTGCTGGTAATGCAACCCAGCATACTGTTGGCTTTCTTTGCCGCGGCAGCACACTGTTCACTCATGAGCTTGTTGTCCACCAGGACCCTCAGGTCCCTTTCCACAGAGCTGCTCCCCCGCTGGGTAGATCCCAGCCTATGTTGCGCCCCTGGATTATGTTTTCCAAGGTGCAAGACTTTACCCTTGTCCTTGTTGAAGGTTCTTGTTAGCCCACTCATCCAGCCTATCCAGGTCTTCCTGCAGGGTGGCTCTCCCTTCCCACTCAGTTTGTTATCATCAGTAAACTTCATCAGGATACACTTGATACCATCAGCCAGATCACTTACGAAGATATTAAACAAAGTTGGGTATAGTGTCCCTCCCTGGGGAATCGATACTGGGCCCATGGATTTAAGCTGAACTATTCATACAGTCCAAATAATTAACTATATTTGTTAGTAGTTTTCCATCAATAAGAAACTCTGGTGTAGGAGTCTGTGAATTTGGCTTTTTATGCAAGCTGATGATGTTTGTTTCAGTAAAAGTGTGGTGTTTCAACCATATGCTCAAATGTTAACATGTTTAATGCCAGCAGCAGAATATTTACATTAAAGGATATAGAGCCAAGTTAAACTGAATTGCAACTTTATTAACTGGATTACAGTATTATCAGCAAAAACCAGCTGTGATAATCAATGGAGTCATCTCTTGCTTTTTTTTTTTTCCTCTTTAATTTTCTGAACAGGCTCAGGCAGATCCTCCCTTGTTGGAAGTTGTGCTTTAATGACTATCTTAAGCACTAGTGCAGCAGGATAGAGGGGGTTTCAAGAGATATTCCACTTGGACCTGAAACCCTTGAGAGAGAGGGATAGGAAGGTAAGCATATCCAGGATTTTATTCCATACTCCCTCCCTCTTGGCAGGGGACTAGAAAATGTTATGTGCTTTCTCTCAACGATGCACAATTTAGCGATGTTAAATTAAGCAGTAGTTCTGGAAGAGAGATTTTACAGGTAAGACTGGGGTAGTTGAGTAGGTTGTCCCCAAAAGGCTGTGGCTGCACAATGTCTAACTGTAGCAAATGCCTCACGAGGCTTCCACCTCTCACATGGGGCTTGCAAAGATTTACGGTTTTGATTGTATAACTGAACCAAGCACATTTTGATAGAAATGGCTAACAGAAGGATAACCAGACTGAACAAGTCGTCAGATTTGAGGAAGTGGTAACTCTGAGCAAGGCATGGCGTGAACAGTTAGTGATGGACTTCTCTTCTGCTCTGTTGCAGCTTGAGGAAATGGTCTGTTCATAGGTGGTGTCAGAACTGGGACTGCAATGCAGGAATAAAATCTCTGTGCTTTGTTTTAAACAGTAATGAACAGATTGTTGGCTAGTGGAGTCACAGCTATTGGTAGGATGATATGACCTTGAAGCTCAGAATTTCAACAAGCATTCAACCTTCAAAAAAAAAAAAAAAATCAAACACCAAACCCCTAACAATGATCTCAAACCCTGGATGTTCATCCTGCCAGTTTGGAAAGAGGATGAGAAAAGTCTTTCTTTTTACAGTTCCCCTTTCCATCTGAAAAAGAGAACCATCTGAGGAGCACAGAAAGGAGAAGTTCAACGACACTTTTATGGTTTGTTTGTTGGCAAACACGAGGCCACTTTTTCCTTTTTTTTTTTTAATTTTTTTCCCCTCCCTTTTCCCTTTCCCAAGTTGTTAAATGTAGTTAGGCCCATTCCAGCTGATGTTGGAGAAGGTTGACAGGGAGTTGCTTTATACTATGATCCAGCCACAAGTGATTTCTGCAGAAGATGTCATGTGTACAGCATCCCATGCGTATTTTGTATGCAATATGGCTGCCCTCAGAGGAGTTCTGCCTTTCTGTTGTGACACAAAGGCAACAGAAGTGAAGAATGAAAAGCACAGGAACTTACACAGAGGGAAAATTGATCTGCCACATGGGTTTAGGCAGCAATAGACCTCTAGACAGCTTTCTTCTTGCTGAGGTGATGTTTCTGAGGCTGGGGATGCTGGGTGTTCAGGCAAGGTGAGGGTTTGTGCACTCATTTTTGGAGAGCACAGATTTGCAAGAGAGAGTGTTGGAAATGGAGTTGTCTGGGTGCTCAAGGTGAAGGGAGGCAATATGCACTATGGAGGTGATATATATGAAAACTAGAGAGAGATTAGGGTTCTAAGATAACTGTGTAGAAGAAAGAAATAAGTGGATTTTTTTGAGGGATCTTTTTTCCCCACCTTCTTACTGCCCCGATTTTATACTTGTGAGTGGGAGCAAATGACAGAGACCCTTCTTTCCCTTGTTTGTTTCTCAGTGCCCATCAGCTTTTCTGTATCACTCAGCAAAACCCTGTGACACACATTTTGACTACAGCAGCTTGTTTCTCATTCTGAGAATATGGTCAGACTGTGGTGATGCTTAGAAAGGGGTTATGTGGATGGTAGCCTCAACTTCCCCAGTTATTTTAGGCCCCAACCACTTCTGAAAGGATGATGAGCTTAGGGGGAACAGTTGATTCATTCACTTCTTAAAGCCATCAAGCTCTCAAGCCGTCTTGTGTTATTTTCCTACTTACAGTGTCCTCTCAAGAAAAGATCCTGTATGATGCAGGCACTGGCCCAAGGAGGGAAACAGTAGTTGGAAATGTCAGGAGGAACGGAAGGAGTACTTCCATGTTGGCAGAAACTTTAACATTTGGTCATGCATTTAGCATGGTTTTCCAAACATTTTTTTAATGTTTTTTTCCCCCTGTATTCAGTGACTTCATCCAATTGCTTGTAATGAGTTAGGACAATGGTGTTTTCATTAAGGTGGTCACATGTGGAAGTTGGTTGGAAGTTGGCTCAGTCGTGCAGACAAATGAAAAGAAGCTCAAACCTTAAGAAAATAGGTTTGGAGGGAGGGAGATGCATAAACATTAAGTTAAAATGAAAACGTTATCCAAAACAAACAGTGGGTTTAAGTCTGAGTTAATTTTTCCTCTTGAAGTAGTTAGAAAATCGTCTCTTGCATTCCAGATCTCAAATTTAAAGTGCAGTCATGCTTTGTGAAACTGAGGACATATTGCAAATGTTGATTTCTGTATGTGATTTAATGGTTATGGCAAGTGGCAGATTTACAGCATCAGGACTTCCAAGTTTTATTGCAGGTTGAGTCATTTAGTGACCTTTGGGTGACTCTTGGTTAAACACCTACACAGGGAGCTCAATCTTGAGCAGTGAGGAATAGCTGCAGCTTCCATGGGCTCTCCTTCAGCTTGGCTAAGACCCCAGCAGAGGGGCAGGGATGGCCACCCCTGCAGGCTGCCCCGTAAAGCCCGGCACCCCGCACTGCTGCCTGCCATCAGCAGGGGTAGCTGAGCTGCTGCCTTCTCCAGCAGTCTTCTTCCTTCCCTCTCCTCGATCTTCCTTGCCTGGCAGAAGGGGCCAAGAGACTAACCACAGAGCTTCTCCCCCTCGCTGCCTGTGCTGGGAAGGGAACAGGAAAGGGGAAGTGGTGCAGTGTGTCAGCTCAGAGGGCTGCTCTCCTGGAAGCATGCTGCTTCCTATGGAGGTGTGTCTGGAGATGGGAGTTACTGTCGTTGCATTTCCTTTCCCCTCACTGATGCAAGACTTTGGGTTGAATGTCCTGAAGTTTGCTTTCTTGATGTTGAAATGAGTTTGTGACCAATGTTTCAATACCCGGAGTGGAAAAATGCCATTTGAATCTCTAGAAGACTTACAGGAGGTGAGGGAAGAGAGAAGGTAAGATGAGGAGAAATGACAGCTTCATCCAGATGAGCGTCTGAGTTAATGCCACATGGCAGTCAGATGACTGATCACAGCTGCATGGCTATGTGCTCACATTATCCACATCCTCACTAAGTAGTTTGTTGGTTACTTCAGAAAGACAAATCAGGGAAGGGGAAGGGAGGGAAGGCAGAGAGACTGCTGGGACCTACTGTCATACGGCATGGGAGAGTCTCTGGTGCTGTGCTTCATGCTGGGACACGTGAAAATAGTGAACAGCAAAATACCTTTTTGCACAGAGCCTGATTCTGTGGAAACAGAGGCTTAGAGGGTAAAGGAGCGCAAAGAATTTTTGGGCAGATGAGTAAATACTCAAAGATTGCCAATTTCCACCTTCATTGACTTTTTTTCCTACAAAGAGATGTGGTGGCAGGTCTGGGACTGCTGGCAGGCACAGGAAGAAGCATTCAGCTACATGGGCAGTATTTACTGTCCCCATTTCCTCTAGAGAAACAACTGTGGGCTGGTCTGATTTTAGCATGTATCTCCTCGAACTAGCTTTGCACATCATGCATGGTGTGCATACCACAGTTTTGGGAAGTCCTGACGTAGATGAAGGGAAGCTGGTGAATTACTACTCTTGGCCTGTTTGAAACTACAGTGCCATAAGTCAATGCTGCCTCTAAAAAGGGTTGTTACCACTAAGGTGCAGCAAAACAGTGGTGTTGCTTATCTCATTATTAGCAGAGCTGCTGAATCAGACCCACTGTTTGCATCCTCTAAACTTAGTCCAACGCTAAATGTAAAAATCAGGTAGGGGAGGGAAAAGCAGACAGGGAGGTGGCCAATTTAGTTCTCTTGCTGTAATCCTTTAGCTTCATGGAACACAGCAGAAGAGGATGGGAGAGGCACATGTGGCTGGATGTAGTGATGGAGCAACTCCTGGAGAAAGTATGTGAATCTGAAAGATGCAGAGTTGTTGAGACATCAGCTTTGCTTCCCGTAATTACAAGGGGAGAGAGAGGAAACTGGAATAAGGGGTCAGACCCCTGGCTAAAGGCGAGTCTATCTTCCACGAGGCAGAGTATCCTAAAGGGATGGTGAGACTGGGCCAGCAGCAGGGCAGGATGCTGCCCTACCGTGTCAGGGGTGGCCATGGCTGCTCCTGTGGAAGGGCAGGAGAAGTGAGAGGCTCTTCACTACTGGCTACATAGTATTTCTCTACCATTCTGGAAATGCTCCAAGACTTCAGTCTCTTCTGTTGAATGTATTTAAAACAGCCTTGGTTATTTCATGAGGCTGTTATGACATGGCTACTCTGCTATTTTGCATGAAAGACTGCTGTGTTTTGGTGAAAGAGGAGTGGGATTATATGACTTTGAGAGATCTTGAATAAGTTGGCTGTGGGCTCAGCAGTTTTTTCTTCTTTCTTAAAAAAAACACCACCAAACCAACCCCCCCAAGACAAAAACCCCTGAAAACAAAGGTATTTTTTTTCCTTGGGGAATTTCAAGATGTTCAAACTAAGCAGCTGTTTTTTCAGCTGTTGCAGGTATTAAACAACAGCAAGAAAATCCTCCACTATGACCTGTCACAGGAGATAATCCGTTCTGGATCATGGTGAACAGCTGGGTTCATTGCTTCTCCTGCAATAGTAATCCTCAGCTTCTCAACTTGTTACCTGCACAATGGCTCGTCAAAATTTTACGCTAAGGGTATAAAAAAAATGAAATAATGGAATCGCAGATGTTTAAGTGCATTCTTGGGATTAATAAATTATGGGAGCTACAGTGAATTGCTGTTAGGAATGAATTAGGTGTTTGGAAGTGACCTGCTTTGGAGATATTTTTCCTTTTTGAAAAATGCTAAATGCTTTTGACCTTTCTCCCCATTGCAATGCAAGTGACCACCTAATAACACCACTTCAATTTTGTTGCTTTTTTTGTGATAATAAATAACATTTGCTTCAATGGTGATACTTGAATTATGCAAATCAAATTCTCACAGCTTTTTTCAGACCCATAAATCTGTGGTGTGATTTGTTCTTTAATAAATAGGTCAGGGGAAATGCAATAATGACAAGGGTGGGCAGATGCATTTTGGATCCTCTGTTTAACTATATGTATGCTGTGTAATCACTTAAAGAAAACCCAAACAAACCATGCCAAAAAGCCCAAAAAAATGGTGGTCTTTATACATGTTAAGAAATGGAAATCATGTTTGGAATTGCTGTGTTTCGTGTTGTTATTGTCAATAAAGGGGTTGTTGCCAATTTATTTCACTTAACAATATCCGTGGAACCAGTCCTGAAAAGTCTTGCTTTGAGAATATCTTGTAGGTTTCCTTTACTTGGAAACCGGCATGTTTATTTCTGGCTTGAATCTGCTTATTGTTTAGATTAAAATCTGCTTTGCATGGTCAACATAGTTGAAAGCAAGCAGATTGCCTTCTGACATTATCAACACAAGAATAATTGCAATCACAAATAAAAAGGCAGGAAATAACATGCATTACTTGAAAAAGAACGCACAGCTTTAATGTTCACAGATTTTTAAGGTTAACAGTTGCTTTCCCTTCTCTTTCTCCTGCTTTCAAATCAAAACAGAGCCCTACCCTTGAAAAGTACCAAAAAGACCTCAGGAACAAGTGAACTACCCCAAAAGCTGAGAAGCAGGCAGCTGGGATCTGTAATTGCTGGGACAAATGAAAATAGACTTCTGCTGTATCATTTCTAGAATAGTATTTGATATTGATGTTGCGATTGAATTGTTAATTCAAAGCACATTGTTAATAAAAGCACAGGGACGTAGTGAGGCAGAGTTGCCAGAACCAGTCAGACCAGAAACTCAGTGCACTGCAGATATGTTTAAATTCAGTATGTAGCAATACAGACTCATTTCTGGATGATGTCTGTACTCTCCCATGTACACCAGTCAAGGCCGTTTCAGCTGGCTGATTGCGCAGGATGGGAGTCCACAAGATAATATGAGAAGTGAAGACAGCAGAGTCATGAGGGGATGTGGAAGGAGAGTAGTGCATTGCACCATCCTGCATACAGTGAGAGTACTGCGGTAGCCATAGCAAAAAAGGTGCATTTTGACAGACATTATATGTTCTCCATGCCATGCTTGTCCCTTCCCTTTACCATCATTTTGGCATTGTAAGTTTTTATAAAGAAAATCAGGGTGTAAGAGCATGAGACACCTTAAAGAATCAGTAGGTGAATACCAGTTCTTTGAAGATAAGCACAGTCTGTCTCAGAGGACTTGATTATCCAACGGCAATTTGATCCCGTGCTCTGTTGGTTCAGTGGTTTGACACACTGTGTTGGCATTGTTATTTAGGGCGTTTTTATGTAAACCCGTACGAGCTGGTTTATCCTGTTTAGAGTGTAAGCTAGTTCTCCCATTCCCACAACTGAATCTAACAATTTCATTACAGTGAATGCTTTCCTTATTTGTCTCTGAACTTTAACTATGATCACGAACAAAAGACCTGTGACCTCTGTCTTTGACGTGGGCTTGTCACACTTTTCTTAATAAAAGACAGGTGATACTGCCTTGCCTTGCTTTGGATAGTTGTTCCCCATTATCTTTGGAAACGAAACCTTTTTTAAAAAGGGATGTGAAGAACCATCATTACATCAGTGTTTCGCAGGCTACGATCCTGGATCACTGGTCATCCATAAAACATGGAGTGTTATTCCAGGGAGAACAGAAAGTAAAATGCTCAACTTGTACCATGTGTGTGCTCTCACATATGTCAGCAAATCAACAAAGTGGGAAGAAATGGGCAAATAAAAATAGCTGACATACAGAATTTTAGCCTAATTTTTTGTTGGGAAGTTATAAGAAGTAACAGAGCAACAAGCACGGCCTTGGTTATCATTTGTTTAATTTCCTGAAGGGACAGATAGTCTTTTTATTTATTTATTTATTTATTTCTGAGTTGTTGGGAAGCACTGCGCTTGGACTCTGTTCTGGTGAGTCTGATTATCGTAGACAAGAGATGCTGTCTCTCCTGCCTCCGATCTGGAGCACTGGTGCCACAGGCACTGGTCTGCAGGAGGAACTAGTACACCTCCGTCGCAGACAGCTTGTGATCATCTAAATTTGGAAACTATTTTTTCCTAGTTTTTCCCACTTAAATCCTCAGACATGGACAGTTCTGCTATTGCCATTCTCAGAAGCACCTTCCTTTCCTTCAGGGCTGAGTGGCATGGCACATCCGTCTCGCCTGCACCACAGACAGGCTGCTCTCCCTGCAGTCCTCAACTCAGGCAGCTTTCGTAGCAGTCATCTTACACGCTGGCTCGGGTGTTCAGGTCTCCAATTTCTGACAAAATTCAGCCCTTGTGAAACTGAGCAGATGGATCTGCGTCCCACCAAGTAGACAGGGAACTATGTTTAATACCCACATCCCGAATGAGTGCTCTAACCTCTAAGGAAGGGCAAGGAAACTGCTGCTTCCTCTGGCCGCGCTGCGTAGTACAGTCGTTGCCCTTCCTCATGAGAGCAAAGGGGTAGTAGGTAGAGCAGAGCTACGTGCTGAACTGCAAATGAGAAGAAGGGCCTCCTGTTGCCCTGCAGGAAGACGCTGAGCGCCCAGAAGAGGTGGGTTTAAGGAGCTTCTCTCTCCTCGGTGCTCCCTGGTGCTGGTAGAACCAGCTTATTGTGCAGTGAGCTGGTTTACGTGGATCGCGCTCTGCGGCATCAAGGCCTTTCCTGCACATTGCCCAGGGAACCTACTTGCTGAAATCACGAGTGTTGTTTCTGCTGCAAGATCTAGAGGCTAAAATAGTTAAGTGCTTTTGTGTAGCACTGCTGTGCTAAAAACCTAGGTCCACAAATATATAGTTTGTTCCTTAGAGGGCATTACACAATACTCTTGATGTATGTGCTTGTACAGAGAAAAAGCAGCCGTTGGTACTGCTTTCTTCCCAAACCCTCCTCCCAGCAGTCTGCATATTAAATATACATTAACCCCCTCCCAATAACTGCACAATTATGACAGTAGAAACAGAGTTAGAGGAGCTAACATAAAACCAGACCCCGTGTCCCACCTGCACTGCAGGCTGCTGTCAGAGCACCTGTCACTCACGATTTGCATCTGCACGACCATTTCTTTCCTGAAAAAAGGCAAAACAAAAAGCAGGCTTCCTTCCAGCCTGCTGCCCTGATAAAGCTTATCAGTCATAGCGGCAGCGAAGGCATAGTGAGGATAGCTTATAGAGCTTGCATCTCTTTGCTCTCAGAAGTATAGATGACGCAGTGCTGAAAATTTTGCATTCCTTGCATCTCATTGCACTTCTGCTGCTGGTGGGACATCTACCAGCAGTTACAAAAAAAAAATCCAGCTGTAGCATATGCAAAGCCTGCACTGGTATTTCAGTGGACCTATTTCAGTGGTCCTGCTTCTATATCAAATACTTAATAAAATATTCATATGAGATAAAACCGTACAGTTTCTCTAGAAAGCTCTAAGCTGCCTGGGATGGTCTAACACCCGGAGTCCTGGTAGTCTAGGCATTACCTGAATTCAAGAACAGCTAGCAACTTTCTTTTGAATAAGCAGCACACTTAGCTGGAGAAATAAGAAAAAAAGCACTTTTTCAAATGGCTGGTATAACGCATCGGCATTTTTAGAAGTTCTTCTGGACTTTCAGCATTGACTCTGTTAGCCCTGAACTCTGAAATTTCAGTATATTGCATTCATTGCTTTGGATGGATGCATGCCTTCTTACCTTCTAAGCTAAGACCAAGCACTGAGGCAATTGTAGTTTTAAGATAATAATGTCTTTAGTTAAGTAAACCCAAGACTCTGCCATTTTTTAGAACGTAGCTCTAACCCATTTGTTGCAAATTATGGTTTTCTGTATTTGCACTGCTGTGACTGTGCTGGTTCCTGATGTGGGCTCATTAATAGATTATTTTCTTGTTAGCTGTAGGTAAAGCTTTGACCTAGAGCTGATTAGGGAAAAGAACTTCTGTATCTATTATCTTTTCTCTCTCATAATTAGGATAATTATGCTTCTGTGCCCTAGACAGAAATCTCAGACAGTCTGCTGTGGAGCCACAGAAACCGTCTGGACTGCTGGAATGGGAGTTTGCTGTTGAGCCAGGGGTGGCCGGGTTCTGTAGTGTCAGGGAAAAGCCGAATTACAGCATTACACAGAAAGTAACCAGACCAGCAGAGAAAGAGTTCCCTTCCTCCCCACCCAGTTAAATCCAATTAACTGGGAGGAATGCAAAAAGCAGGTTCTGCCATTTCCACTTTTTTTTAGGATAAATTGTCAGGCCTATGAGACAGAATCATTTAAGGGCACAGTATTTCAATTCGTAGGTGGAAATCGCAGGCAGTGTTGAGGAAAGCATCCAAACGAAACCACTCTGGTTTTGACACAATACTACAGTTTTTTAGTAATGGATTCACTGGATTCACCTGCTCTCTGGCGACTGGGGCTGGTTGGGAGTGTTTGCAGCTGTGCAGAGGGGGTGTGACTGGGACTAACTCAGCACTGGGGTGGGGGTTGCTCTCCACAGGTGTAGGTAGGGTTCCCCTTCCCAGCGTGACCTGCAAAGGCCAGCTGCCTCCAGAGTTAGGTTGCAAAACCGAAGTGAAAGAGAGGAGGATGCTTTTCAAGGTAGATCTTAGCAGCCTTTAGGGGAAATGAGTGCAAAAGGTAAGTTCAGTTTAGTACATTTGGTTTTCATAAAGCTTCAATGTTTTTTGAATGCAATGCTCTGTTCCTGAGATGTTAAATCAGCCTAGTTAAAGTTAAGGCTCACCTTAAAAAAGGATATGGCTAAACTACTGGTGTGCCCAGAAAGCATTGAGCAGCTTAACTGGCCTACGGGAAAGATGGGGACAAACTTTTTAGTAAGGCCTGTTGTGAGAGGACAAGGGGTAATGGTTTTAACTGAAAGAGGGTAGATTTCGACTAGATATAAGGAAGAAACTTTTTACAATGAGAGTGGTGAAACACTGGCACAGGTTGCCCAGAGAGGTGGTAGATGCCCCATCCCTGGAAACGTTCCAGGTCAGGTTGGAGGGGGCTCTGAGCAACCTGATCTAGTTGAAGGTGTCCCTGCTTATTGCAGGGGTTGGAACTAGATGACGTTTAAAGGTCCCTTCTGACCCAAACTATTCTATGATTCTATCATTCTATAAGGTATCTTGAAGCTTAAACTTGAAAGAGTTTAAATGTATGTTGGAGAGCACGAACAGGTGTCTTTTGTTGCCTCTTACCCTTCCCACTGTGTTTGTACCTTAGAGTATGTGTTGCTCTTCCTTGTAGCGCAACTGGACTGACAGGATTTAACAGGAGTGTTGTTCTTTACGGCCATCTCGGATATCATCTCTCTCGTACTATGGAAGTGTAATTGTTTTTATAAAATGGCAATTGTACCCTCACCACTTCCCAGTAGGGCTGAGAGGCAAAGCTCAATAGAAGGAGAAAGGAGATGATGGTAGTAGATAGTTGTGAGGATGTAGCAAGCATAATTTCTTCCTTGGGCTCGGGGTTTGGAGTCTATCTTGTGCCTCGCAATAGAGTTCTCTGGTGAGGCGGGAACGAGTTGTTGTTCAGTGGGAGCAGCCTTCATCTGTCCTTCTGAATTAATCTTGCAACCTGAGAGAGTTGCGGTCTAAGTGCCTGTATCTGAAGAGGAGAGCGAGGCTCTAGTGTTTCATGCTCTTCTCCAGGTAATGATAAATGCAAGAGCAGCCCTTGGAGGAGGAAGAAGCTCAGGCTCTGGGACCCTGTTAGCTTAAGTACTAGGATGCTTTCTTGGGAACTAAAAATTATAAACTTGGATCCCTTCCAGCAAGAGAAGGGCTTTAAGGCCTAATGACCACATCTCAGTTAAATGCTGAACTAGTTGTGGGCTGAAGGAAATGACTTCTGCTCTAAGAGTAGAACTGGAGGTGCTTACTTTTAATCAGAGGATGTGCATCATGAACCAGTGATGCTGCTTCTTAATAAACCCTTGAAGGCCCCAGACAGGCTGTAGGAGTCTCTGCCAGGGATACTGGGCTGTGCCACTTGTCTACCCCTGCATCTCCTTGAGGTACCTGACCATCCCTGGGCTTTGGGTAAGCTCAGCAGTTGTGTTAACGGAGTCCCAAGTTCTACTCAAGGCCTGGTGATCAGTTAGATCCTGTAGCATTACCTGTGGAGCTGCTCGAGCCCCTATTTGTGCTAAAGTCCTTGCTGTTAGCCATCAGCCCTGCCGGGAAAGAAATCACTGAAATGTGTGAAAATACTTTGTCTAATAGAGTATCTGGCAACTGAGAGGGGATAGTTGGATTTTTTTGTTGTTTGTTTGCTTGTTTTCACTATATCACTTAAAAAAAAAAAAAGTGTAATTCATTAAATAAAAAAATAATCCAGTTATAAATGTCAAAAGTACTCTGGATTGTGCTGCTGCATCCTGTGGCGTAACTATCCACGTTCTTTCTGTGTTCCACGTGTGATAAAATAACCTGTGAGAGAGTAGGGTGTCTGTAATCCCATGTCCCTGGCTCCCTGCCTGGAGGTGTTCCATAAGCAACACCAAGGATGAGCCACGGTGTGGGGTGTGCCGTGTGTTTGATGTGGCAGGGGAATGAGTGTGAAGCTGTGATTAAGGCTCTTGTGATACACCGTGAGAAAGTAGGAGGCTTGTGTGTGCTATTGGTGTAGAGAAGGAGTTTTGTGATGAATGGGGAAGTCCTCTCCGGCATTGAACCGTTTTCAGGCTGTCATTAAATGTTCTTAGAACTAACGATTGTCTGAATTTTTAATACAGAGTTGATAAAACTGTTGTGGTAGTGTAATAATTAACACATTTTGGAAGTAAATATGCAGTTGAGTACAAGAGCTTGTATGTCTAAACTAGGTTAGTGGTTTAGGGCCCAAGAAAATAGGTAAAACCTGTTGGCAAGCGGAATGATACCATTTAATCCTGGGTTACCAAAGAGAAATTTGAGATAGAAAGCAATGGAGAAACTGCCTGCATCTGGAAACGTTTCAGGCTTCAGCTAGATTTTTACTAATTTTAAGAGTTCCAGCTAAGAAGTGTGAATTGACTTATTAACTGGCTGTTACTGACCTTTTCTCTCTGTTTACCTACGTTGCTAATGCTTTCTGAGCATTACAGCGAGAAATCATAGTTTACGCTTTCTTCCTGTGGAGCTCGCAAGCATTTACTTTGCAGCCTGAAACCTCTCCCTTCAGCTGATAAGGAGCAAACTGCGCTGTAGTGTAGCTATTCAGATTGAGATGCAGCTCCCAGTTGTGCTGGGTGGGGGCTTAGGAGTGCTAATTAGCAATGGTTGAATAGTTCCACGTCTCAATGGGGACAAGCCCGGTGTGAGCAAGGCTGGCAGAGAGCAGGTGGAGGAAGCAGATGATCGTAACCTGTTTAGACAACTCACTGACAGTTTCACAACCAAATAAATAAACTTGCATGCTGACTGTATCCAGAATGAGTCAGGGCATTTTACAAGATGTCTGTTTTGGTTACAGAAGTATATGTGTTTTCTTCTTGTGAAAGATACTGGAAAAGAGTGAGACTGACTTCTAATGTGTGTGGAAGTTCTGGCATTCACTCCTGGGGTTTCCTTACCTCCTGTTTCCTTGTTATGTTAAAGTGCATTGCTTTTTTTCTAGGCTTTCTGAATATAGTTCTTTTTTTACTAGTGATCCAGTGGTCATAGCATCTTCCAGCCTAAAGGAATTAGTCATCTCCAACTCCATTTTTCCTTTCTTATTTTCATGGTGCCTTAAAATCAAATATAAACCCCCACTGTTTGAGTGTGGCTCCCATGTGAGAGCAATTGAAATTGATTAGATGCATTTGTTGTTCATTGACTTTCTTTTGGAAGTATCCCAAGTGAGGTGCTTTAATGTTCATATTTTTGTGCTTCTTTTAAAATGGAAGAGATGAAAGGGTCAAAATGCATATCAGTGAATTTTGACTTCTGTGTAGCGTCTCAGTTTGGATCCCATTCCTTGCCACTCAGTGAGAAGAGCCTTCTATTGATTTCCTTACTGGTTACAGCTAATAATAATGTTGGCATCTATAGTTGCTATGAAGGAAGGTAGAAAGGATTTAAAAAAAAAAAAAGAAAAAAAAGAGGGGAATGAAGAGAGGTTATAGGTATAACTTCTGATCTTCTGGAAATGCTTTGAGTCACAAGCACTGAGAGCTGCATTTCAGTGGCTACAGAACCTGGTAGGATGTTCCCTTCCAGTCACGCGTGAGCTCCTGTTGAAGGCCATTCATGTTCTGGAATCAGTGTAGGTGGTCATAGTAACAAAGCTCCATGGCAGGAAAATATCATGAAAGCATAAGCAGGGTTGTTTGGTTTTGGGTTTTTTTTTTTTTTTCCTGGACTGATGGATGGCAGTGGACAAGCATACAGAGCGAGACTTCAAAACAATTTAGTAAAATAATCTGCTGTGAACAGAAATAACACAATGATGAATAGAGGTCACCTGGTAATTCTCATAATGCTTCCTCCCCCCACCCTAAATTTTTTTGCCAGCTAATGCTGTGGAGTCAGTCAGGGTGGTGAGCATCAGAGAAGAGTGGAGAGCTCTGAAAGGGTACTATGGCTTGTGCAAAGCTGCAGTCGGTGAATGCTGAGGTTTAAAGTGCTGAGACTGTTGGGGGGTGAGGAGAATGTGGTTTCTTAGTAGAAAGAAGAGGTCTTGTTACTGATGCAGGAAAATCTGGGCCGTTGCAGAAATAGCAGCCTGGGTAATGGTGCTGACTAAATTCTGTTTCTAACATGTTGAGCAAATAGATCTCTTCAGCACCTGAAAAATGGACGAAGAGGCAAATCTTCAAATTCCTGGAGGAATTTGGAAACTGCAGAAACTCTATGTGCCCCCCGAAGAGGACTGAGACCTTTTCCAGTCATTATTGACATCTTGGTACTCCCACACCGAACGTGGTGCCAGCTCTGAAAACTGTATTCTGGCTGCCCAGATCGATTTCTGTGCTGTTCCTGTGGATTCACCTTACACCCGACCTCCTCGTGCTCCATTCCCAGGGCTGCGCTCTGTAGGTACTATTGTCTGGTCATGGTTTGCATTCAGGTCCCAGCTTGTGGAGCCTGTCAGATGGAGGTCTACGTTATAAATGAGAAACTGGACACTTTGTATTTTACCTTCGCTGGGTAAACGATCCTCTTTGTCTCGGCCTCGCTTCCTGCATATTGCAACAGGCAACTGTAAAATCGCATCCACAGCACAAAAGTGTTGCAATCTCTCTCCTCAGACTGTCCTTCCTCTCCTCCCCACTTCTGTATTATGCCAGGATTATGCTGATTTTTACTATTTCTGTTTTGTTTGGTTTTTTTTTTTTTTTCCTTTAAGGAGGAAATTGAATGAGACAGAGCTATCTCCTTTTAATCTCTAGCCAGGCTTTCCTCTGTCATGTATGGTACATTCAGAAATCCTCAGTCCATCTTGCTTTGATTGGTGGGAGTTACAAGATGGTGCTTCTTGCTCAGTATAGCTTGTGTGCATCTCAGACTAAAAACTGTGTTGAGCCTGGCTGGAGTTCTGCAAAAACTGGCAAATATGCAAGGGTGAGTGCAGTTCACTCGCTTTTGTGTCATTTCTTACACCTTCACAGTTCTTCTGTGGTACTCGGCAGAATGGCTGCATTGTCTTGCCTTGAAGTTTCCCACAAGTCCTATATCCAGTGTAATCTTAGTGCTTTAAAACTTTATGAATTGCCTTTTGGGAAGGACCTTTGGAGAACTAAGCTGTTGTGAGGGTTTTTTGCATCTTGAAAGGGCGAGAGGGTCAGGGCAGCACTGTCTTAAATAGCTTTCACAGTCTGAGCTCAGCCGTGAAAGCAAGGCTCTGAGAAAACCGTGCATTTCATAAACCATCTCCCAGAAGCTGTGCTACTTACGTCCCATGTTCTGCAGTGTGCTATAGACTATTTTGTGAGCAATCAAAAATTGTATAAACAAGGTCTGCCTTTGTAAATCTGTAATTGGAGGAAGGGAAAAAAAAAAGTCTTAATAAGTATGGAAATAGATGTTTATGTAGTCTGATCTACAGTTGGTCTGCACTCAAATACCTTTCAAAGTGGCTCGCTGAGTGTTGGATGGTTAATGTGAGACATTAAAAGGAAGCTGAAGTACCTGTCTGTATTCCAATAATCGGGTGGCTTTAAAAGGTTTCAAGCTGTGCTCTCTGAAAACCTTAGAAGGCTCCAAGAGCTTGTAGTGTATTTGGCCACATACTTTCTATAGACTTCAAGATATTGCTTCATTCTTTCCCTTAAACCATAGTGATAAGAGTGTGTGTGTGTGGGGGAAAGTGGGGGGTTTGCTTTTTACATATATAAACTCAAGGAAGAGAATTTAAGTATCTTCGCCTCTGATTACCTTACCCCTGATGGACTAGAGAGTGCGTTTGAGTAGAAAAAATACCCTTTGCCCCAGGGCCATTTGCAATCCCCAGCAGCTCTTTAGAGAACACTGCTGACTAGCCGGCTTACGGTCCTTCTGCCCGCAGAGCTATAAACCAGCGGTAAGATGCACCTCTTGCCTTTATGTTTGGGGCAGTTTGCTGAAGATGGCTTGAAAAAGTTTTGCGTGGTGGGCTGTTTAGTTTAGCGTGTTGTGTAGTTTTTCTGCACGAGTTATTTCCCAAGAAGGCAAAAGGGCTTGCCTGTAATGCTGAAACCGAGTCCTTTCACATTGAACCTGCTGTCCAAGACAACTAGCAGCATCGTTGTTGAATTTTGTGGTGCTTCTCTAGCTGAAAGTTGATTCTGACCAGTGGGTTTGAGGGGTTTTTTTTGCCTTGCACCTAGCCAGTACTTGACGTGGTGTGATGAGAATCAGAAAAGAAATCATCTTGTATGGATTTTTACTGGAAAAAAGCAGTTGGCAGATCTGCATCTCGGGGGGGGGGGGGGGGGGGTGGTGTTTGTCGTGTCCTGTTCCCCCCGTTTCCCCCCCCATGACAGCATCTTTCCTGTCTCTTGATGGTGCAAATAGGATTTTATGGGTCATAATAAAATATTTTATTGATCACATTATGAAAAATCAATGAAAAAAGTTGCCCTGGCTGTCAATTGTGTGCTGTCTACTATGCATGCAGTGACATGTTTGACTGCTCACCGTTGTGGCTGAGAAGAGAATACCTTGGGGTGCCCAATTATAGCAGCAGTGAGAGGAAATTTGTAAGAGTAATTTTGGCTTCCTTCATTGCCTTTATGTTGGCCTTTGAACGAGTGGCCATTCCACTCCTTTCAGATTTCACAGCTGCAGGAGCACTAATGGCAACTATGTGCAATTTTGACTTCTCGTGTCCATGAGATTGAATCAATGCTTTTCCTTCCACATTTAGTAAAACAATTTTCCACGCACACTGAGCAGCTATTCTTGTCCGTACCTGCTTTGAGATGGGCTAGATGAACTGGAAGATTTTATAGAAAGCCTTCTCTTTCATTCTTTCTCCCTTCCCCACCCTCTTTTTTTTTTTTTTTTTTTTTTTTTTTTTATAAACTGCGGATTGACAATGCAACAGTTCTTTAAAGGGAAGGTATTTTTAAGGTGAAGATGATAAGCCAGGTGTTTTAGTGGGGCTTATCTCATAAGGGGTGGAAGCTTAAAGCAGGAAAGAAGAAAGTTAACATAAACAGAAAAAATAGCAGTTGAGCTCTCCCAGTTCAAGGACATGTAATTCAGGTGCTGTTGCCATAGCATCTGAACACTTAAATTGTTGATGTATTTATTGTTATAACATTCCCATGTGGTTTGGAGAAGACCCTTTTGTAAGGGAACTGGGGCTGAGAAACCCAGTTAAGCGGCTTGGATACCTAAAGCAGGTTCCAAGCAGAGTTTAGATGCCGAAATCCAGAGCTGCGGTCCATATGTTCCCTGTTCAGTCACTACTTACCCCTGGAGGTGATGCATCATCCTGACATCTATGAACAGCTGGATTTTGCTTTCAGACTTGCTCAGGACTGCTCAGAATGGGAGTCCCACAGCATAGCTCATAGGGGAGCATGACCTGACCCCAAAACGAAGTGTTCCTCTGTCTAAGTTCTGATCAAAGCGGACTCATTGCTCAGGGGAACTGAGCTCCTGACAACATCACGCCTCTGTTTTGGCCGCTTTTAAAGTGTAGCTGGGGAAGGAGAGAGCCTACTGGGGAAGGTGCTTGCCTATGAAGAGGAAGGCAGGGGTCAAGTGCTATCTCTGAGCACTGCCTTTTAATGTGCTGTTTAATATTAACATCACATTCATAAGCAGAAAAGAGAACAGGCAGCAGAGCTCGCAATTCCCCTAGTACAAAGTCATGCTTCCCCTTAGGCATAGTTCTCTCCCCCTGGCCCAGCAAATACGGTATAATAATTTGGGACGAGTGGCAAGAGGAATCCCCTTCCTCCAAGGGGCTTGTCTTGGACTAACGCTCTTCGCTCTCCCCTGCACTGAAGGCTTCAATCTCTTCTAGCAGCTGTTTAAAAATGTTGCCCATGCTTCCTAACAGGAGCCCAGCTGCATTTTTGGAAAACGTTCGCGTGCGTGATNCCCCGGAAATAGGGCAGCATCTTTCCGAGAGTGATAGTCCCTAAATTATGCTGTGGAGATCTTCCTACAGACACATCTGACAGCCATGTGTAACTGGTGACTGTCCACTGGCAGCAAACTACTTTCTCAGGAAGAAAACGGCCGCTAATGTTCCCAGCTAGTCAAATGTCAGCTGTACCTGATGATACGTGGGCTTGCTCTGTGTTTGAGTACTTCTATAGAGCCTTACTACAAATGCAGGAAGAGAGCACATGGGAATACTTGTTGGATTACCTGTGAGGTCCTCTTCAGACTTTGTGAAGTTCTCTCCTTTCCCTCACGCTTAAAATGTGTGCGTGCCTGTGTGTTTCTTGGATCTAAGTATGTGTAAGCAAACTGCTTGCCTGCCTTTCCCAAGGAAGCAGCTGCTGCTGCACGGCAATAGTGAACGTGGAGGAGGAGGAGGAGGCAGCACTGGTTTCTTCACGTAGCAGGCACAGCTGCTGGAGCTCTGAAACCTCGTGGCTACGCTTGACCTGGTTTCCTTGACAAAAGCACATCTGGTTTTCAATTTAATTTAACCTGGAAACCATGCCTCTGCCTGCGCCGGGGCTAGGAATCCTGCATCGCAAATCCTTCTGTAAAATGCCAGTGTGTTGCTGCTGGGAAAATTACCAAAATAGCAGATCTAATACGTTCCCTGTGTCCTCTTGGTAGNCAAGAGGTCATGTGTAACGTGTGATCTCTCTTCTTAACTGTAATTGATTGATCGGAGTTAACTGAACAACCAAGAACTTTGCTCTTTAGCAGGAGCTGTTTGGGAATACTCAATAGCAGCGAGGCCCTCCACGGATCAAACGGCATCTGCTCCCTGCTTTTTCCGTGCTCTAGAGGCAAGCAGGCAGGCATCAAATATGCAGCAAATCCCTTTGGTGTGTTTTTATCAGCACAAGTATAATTCATAACCCCCACCACCA